>CM037830.1:38601936-39201936 GCA_021234535.1 Stichopus chloronotus
CCAAAAACGATAGGGGACACCTTCTGGATATGGCAAACCTACATACCAAGTTTGACTTTCATCTGCATACCTAAGCAAGTGCCACAGATGCACACGCACACACATACACACACGTCAACCTGACTGCATAGGTTCCTTTGCTGACGCAAGGATCCAAAAATGGTACTAAGCTTCGCTTTTACAACGGTGCATGGAGAGGTGCAGCAGGAAAACCGTATGACTTCTAACAATAGCATACCAACTGAATGGTATCGTTACAAAATCCCTCTGGCGATCTCTTGTGACAAGCTTTTTTAGCATACATCTTCTCAGTAGCTTCATGTTTGTCATGTTTTATGCCCATTGCTTGCATTTATGACGGACTCACTTATTTGTCTTATTTTGGAGAGACGTTACGCGGACGCTGCTTTTTGGCCAGAAGCCCTGCCGGTCGCCTGCATTTGACTTTTTTGTGTGTTTGTTTGTCTGTTTCTTTGTTTTTGCCATCAATACTATATGTTTCCTATCGTTTGCACGTTTTTTTTACATCAGTGTACAAAGTAAAAAATTCGTTATTTCAGCATTAAGTACAGTAAGGAGAAAGCCGTTGCTCGTAAAAAGCATGAGAATGATTTACTAAAGGAAATTTAAATAATGCTCGTGCTAAGCTTGATCATTTGTATAATTATAAACTTCAAGGGATAATTGTTCGTTCCTGGACACGGTGGTTTGAGAACAGGGAAAAAAGTACTAAGTATTTCCTTAAATTTAGAGAATCGTCATAAATCCTTAAGCGTCATCCGTAAGATTAGGAATTTCTCTGTGCAGTGTCTTTTCAGGGATAATGACATTGTAGATGAATTAACTAATTTTTATAAGAAGCTCTATCATGGTGTAGGTTGTTCGCCTTCCTTGATTTTTGATAATCTTCATTGTCCCAATTATCTTACTGAGGATAATGCTACCTTTGTGAAGGTCATTTAACTATTGAGGAGTGCAGAGCCTCCCTTTTTTCTTTTCATGATAACAAAAGCCCTGGTAGTGATGGACTAACGGCTAAGTTCTACAAATTCTTTTCGCCCGATATTGCCACTTTGATCGTAAACTCTCTTAACTTTGCATTTACTTCAGGTAATTTATCTCAGGAGCAGGCGCGAAGTATTATTACTCTTTTACCGAAGCCGGATAAAGATCACACATTAGTTAAAAATTTCCATCCAATATGTCTTTTAAATGTAGACCACAAAATTTGTTCAAAAGCCTTAGCATCACGTATCAAGCAGGTTGTAAGTAAATTAATTAATTAATCAATCCCGGGCTGATGGTATTTGTTGACTTTGAAAAACATTCGATAAATTAGAGTGGGATTTTGTATTTAGAACTTTTTCAATTTGAATGACGACTTTATAAGCTGGGTTCGTACTTTGTATGTTAACTCATCTGCATGTGTTTGTAATAATGGATTTTCATCTCGCTACTTTCCAATTTCTAGAGGCGTGCCCCTTAAGGTTGCCCCTTTAAGTCCGTATATTTTCATTTTGTTTGCTGAAGTTTTTGCTTTAAAAGTCATAAACAGCAACAACGTTAAAGGTATAAGACTGAATGGCATTGACCTGCGTATGGTTTAATACGCTGATGATACAACTCTTTTCCTAGACAGTGGTGAAAATAATTTGATTGAAATATGCAGAATTTTTCAGATTCTTGAACGTAGTTCTGGGTTTAGTGTTAATTACGATAAAATTCCTTTAGGACCGTTGATGAATAGGAAACCTCGTTACATGGTTAATCACGGTTTTTGGAATAACTATCAAGGGGGGGGGGGGGGGACGATAACTTACTTCCCCTTAATTTCATACCAAAGCTTTCCCGGCTAAAATCTATTCGTAATTTGTGATCACAGCGTGACCTCACTCCCCTCGGCAGGATTACTTTGATTAAAACGTTTGCTCTTTCTCAGTTAGTATATCTCTTTCAGGTTTTACCAAGCCCACCTATTCATTTTGTAAAAAAATCCATTCTATACAAGTTTATTTGGTCCGGGAGGCCAGACAAAATTCGACGTAGTACAATGATAAATCCTACAAAGAAGGGGGATGTAAGCACCTTTAATCATAGTTTAAAGTGTACGTGGGTTAAACGATATGCTGTTGAAAGCGATGCCCATTGGACTAAGTTTTTTTACTAGTACTTAAAGGGATATGGTGGTTCCTTTTTGTTCAAGTGTAACTATAAAAAGTCCCAAGTGGTAACTGGTAATGCTTTTATTGATGACATTTGCCACGCCTGGGCTATTTGCAACTATAACGTCCCGTTATCGAATTTTAAAAAACAGGTCTTGTGGAACAATTCTGCTATTAAGATTAACGATTCTATAGTTTTATACAAACAATGGTATGATAAGGGTATTGTTTTCGTTAAGGATCTTCTTAATGATACTCACAATTGCTTAACTTTTCGACATTTCCAAAATAAGTTTAACTTGCCGTGTTCCTTCTTGTCATATTATGGTATAATGCATGCAATTCCAAATCAGTGGAAACGTGACTTCAGTGATATATCGCAAACGCCGAATGAGGACTCTCTATTCTACAGAATTCATAGTATACCTTTTACCTTTCTAGATATATTTACAGCATTTTAATTAAATGCATTTCATTACAGCCAAGAGCAATCATAAAGTGGCAAACTGATTTTAATTTTGATGACGAACAATGGCAAAAAAATTCACCTGTTTCAGTCTGTGAAGGAGAGTAAATTACAATATTTCCAATTTCGTTTTATCCACAGGATACTGGGCTCAAATTATTTTTTACACAAAATGAACACGCAGGAAAATCCAAGGTGCACTTTTTGTGGGAAAAGAGATGAAACGCTTGGTCATCTGTTCTGGAATTGCAAATATACCTCCAATTTTATTATAGACACTGTACAGGTTATTTTAGGAAAACAATTTTGTATCTCGAAAGCTGATTTCTTTTTTGGCTATAAATTATTGCTTAAGCATCCTTAGGCCTATAATTTTCTCATTTTGCATACTAAGTACTTTATTTTCCAACAAAAACTTCTTGATAAGATTCTGTCAGTGAACGACTTCATGCATAAATTTAAGTTTTCATTGCAAGTCCAAAAACAAGAGGGCAATCCACGGAGTTGCGTTTCTCATCGCCAACATGCATTGATTTAAATACAGGGCATGCACACAGGGATTTGTAATAGCTTACTGCAACCACATCTCACAGAGACCTAGTTCGGGAAACTGGTTGTAAATGGCAAACATTCTTCAAGCATAAACTGGTGGTAAGCCTCTCAATACTGATATCTACTGTAAGGTTATAGCCTGGTGCTACTAGGCTCAAGTGGCGATAACTAATGGCTCAAAAGTATCTGTGCATATTACGCTACATAACACAATTATAGCATGAGGTTTTTCCATGTAGGTTAGGCTTAGTGGGTATTTCCACATAAATCTCCTATTTACCTGTGCAGGACCTGGTTCTGCTAAAATTATTGTTTGCCTTAAAGATAATGTTCTCATAAGAGACATTATCCACAGGGGCCAGTTCTGCTAAAGATGTTTTGGCTAAAGTTAAAAAGGTGGTGTCTAGTATTGACCCAGATGCTGGCTCTAAGTTTGTTACCAAACAATCACACAATTTCACCAGTTTACTATAAGAGTAATATACTGTATCTTCATAGGAACGGCCTTGCAAAATTTTGCGCATAGCCTTATTAGCTCTCAACATATGGTGGAAATACAAATTTTTGGGCAAAATTGGCTTTAAAAAAAAAAATCAGCAATTTTCACTCTCTTTAATACAAAAGTTATATACCTTGAAAATTACATTCTCAAGTAAGTCCTTGCAAAATTTTGCATTAAATGCTCAAACTCATCTCACGATATGCTGGAAATAACAATTTTGGGACAAAATTGGCTTTGTTTCCTATAAAATCAGCAAATTTCACTGGATTTATCATTACAGTAATATTATGTTGAACAATGTGTTTTCAGGTAAGTCCTAACAAAACTTTCAGTTAATTGGTCTAATAGTTCTCAAGATATGCTGGAAATACAAATTTTGGGGCAAAATTGGCTTTTTTTCCTCAAAAATCAGCAAAATTCACTGGATTTATCATTACAGTAATATTATGTTGAACAATGTGTTCTCTGGTAAGTACTTACAAAAATTTAAGTTAATTGGTCTAATAGTTCTCCAGATATGCTGGAAATACAAATTTTGGGGCAAAATTGGCTTTTTTTCTCTAAAAGATCAGTAAAATTCACCGGATTTATCATTACAGTAATATTATGTTGAACAATGTGTTCTCAGGTAAGTACTTACAACAATTTAAGTTAATTGGTCTAATAGTCTTCAAGATATGCTGGAAATACAAATTTTGGGGCAAAATTGGCTTTTTTTTAAAAAAAAAATCAGCAAATTTCACTCTTTTTACTACAAAAGTGATAAACCTTGAATATTTCATTCTCAAGTAAGTCCTTGCAAAATTTTGCAGTAAATGCTCAAATACTTCTCCAGATATGCTGGAAATACCAATTTTAGGGCAAAATTGGCTTTTTTTTCTAAAAAATCAGCAAAATTCACTGGATTTATCATTACAGTTATATCATGTTGAACAATGTGTTCTCAGGTAAGTACTTACAACAATTTAAGTTAATTGGTCTAATAGTCTTCAAGATATGCTGGAAATACAAATTTTGGGGCAAAATTGGCTTTTTTTTAAAAAAAAATCAGCAATTTTCACTCTTTTTACTACAAAAGTGATATACCTTGAATATTTCATTCTCAGGTAAGTCCTTGCACAATTTTGCATTAAATGCTCAAATACTTCTCAAGATATGCTGGAAATACCAATTTTAGGGCAAAATTCACTGGATTTATCATTACAGTTATATCATGTTGAACAATGTGTTATCAGGTAAGTACTTACAAAAATTTAAGTTAATTGGTCTAATAGTTCTCAAAATATGCTGGAAATACAAATTTTGGGGCAAAATTGGCTTTTTTTTAAAAAAAAATCAGCAAATTTCACTCTTTTTACTACAAAAGTGATAAACCTTGAATATTTCATTCTCAAGTAAGTCCTTGCAAAATTTTGCAGTAAATGCGAAACACATCCCAAGATATGCTGGAAATACCAATTTTGGGACAAAATTGGCTTTGTTTCCTCAAAAATCAGCAAATTTCACTGGATTTACCATACAACTAATACGTCTCGCACATATTGGCATCATGCACAATTCTACCAAGTTTAAAGTCGCTCATATGCTTTTCAAACTATTGAGGAAAAACCACAATTCGGACACACACACGCATTGGCACGGACACGTTTTCATTTATAACACCCAACAGGACCCTCCTGTACCCATGGTCACTCTACCATGGGGTACCCCTGGGGTCTCGCTACTCATCCACTTCAAGCGTTTCCATGGCAACCATCCTCCTATGGGTGCACAGTACAATATATAGCTCCACTAGCCAAGTGACTGCAATATCTCATCTTGCCCCTACAGGGCGATGAGTAATAATTACATAAAATCAAGTCAAGGCAACCAATTTCTTTTGTTGTTTGAAAAGTGCTTTCTGCAACAACCATTTCCTTGAGTAATTTCCCTGTATTGTTGCTTTATTATTTAACCCTTATAATCCCCCTTATAACCATTAAAATCTTGTAACAGTGAAATTAATGATTGTACAAATATTTGTAGAAACGTAATAAACGATGGCAGGAAAAGAAAAAAAAAACTCCAATATAGGCCCCAAACTTGCCGAAAATGCACTGCTGATGTTTCTTGTTGCAAGGAACATCACCCCCATTTAGCCGTTTAACTTATTTCAAATTGACACTTTTTCCTGGTTCCCGCGCATGCTTCTGGCCTATCGAAATTCTCAGACAATCTTGGACAAAATTGTTGGGACACTTTGCCGCACTTTGCAAATATAATACTGAGAGGATAACATGAAACCCCTCGCCCCTTCCCAATGTTGCTCTGTAGGAGTGAATGTACCCTTTGAACAGTAATCTTGCAGCCAACGTTGAACGGGGGAGCGGGGTGTCCCAAGGTATTTTGTCCAAGATTGTAACCGCATACTTGTTAATGCGTATAAACAACAGGCACATATGTGGCCAATCGAAACCTCAAATCAAGGATTTCACGCCATTATTAACACCTTGTTTCAATTGTGTTGTTAATCTGTTACGTCATAGCTTTCAATGTCATAAAAAGATCACATATGTGAACCTGGGCAGTTTCTTAGTCCCCTCCCTTCAGTTTAGGCCTGCCAGTTCTCTCCAAATACGTCAACTTTTCATCTCTTCCTTCTCTGTTTTATTTGTTGCTCTTCTTTGTCTATCAACATCTATCTCTTCCCCAAATTTCTGTGGAGGGGGGGGGGGGCGAGGATGGAACGGGCGGGAACTCTGTCCCCTTCTCTCCCAATCCGCGCTGGCTACTCCACTGGAATAAACTGTCTTTGTAAGCTAAGTTGATGCTTTCTGAACATGTATAACACATGGCAATGTTTATAATTAGTATACAATTAGTCAAGTTCCACATCCAATAATAATGGAAACTTTTGAATTCTTGGCCGTAACTTGTGGTGGGTTTGCCCATATGAATGAGCACTACTGTGGAAGGTGTCTTACCACGGATTTTCGAGAACCAAATTGAAATGTAGATTACTTACTCATTAACTGTTTCCTTGTAGAGTCACATGGGGATTCTCTTAGTTGGATTGTTAGTCATTTGTATGTGAATTAAACTTGACAGTTTTAGGGAAATTGGGTGAATTTCACGAAACAACTGAATGTGGGTCTTAAATTACCTGCAAAGAGCTATCTTACTGCTTTATAATGGAATGGATGTTTATCTCATGTAAGTCGCCATACGATAAATATTCACTTACCTTATTCGTAAGATGTTTAAGCTTTCGGACTTGTTATGGACTCAGTTCCATCTCATTCCAGAAAAGGAGGAGAAGACCAAAACATGAAAATCCTTCGAAAGAAAGACGTTTCCTTTTAACGAATATTTTTCGTTAGTGGGGATACTCTGTCGCTTAATATAGAACTGACAAATGACTTGATACCGTCTGTGCAAGCAACAAGAAGAACCTTTCAACTGATGTTACGTAACACATTGGCATTTTATTGTGAACTTGCAAATTAAGTGTGGCATAAAAGACTGTACATGCGCACATGTCACCCACACAGTGAGAGGCGAGGCCATGCATGACATCGTTTCGATAGAGGTGATTAGTCATTTGCATGGTTCCTCCTTTTGAACAAACTCGGCGGAATTCCGCTATTTCTTGACCTGGGATTTAGTTCTTAAAAAAAATCTGTTTCGGGCGATCAGCTGTTTGGCAGGTACCAACTAAAAATGCTATTACGTGTTTACATTTGTTCTGTATTGGTGTCCTGTTAGATAGGTTCAGGAAGCGTAGTGCACATATTACATTAGGACTATGGGTCTCTGTTTATTATTGTTGTCTTAGGGGGAAAATTGTATACACATGTATGTGCATACAGGTTAGTCAAATGGTAATAGATTATATGAGCTTATTCTGTTAAAAAAACATATAAAACGGCAATTTTATTACTTATCACAAAAATTAATACGGTCGTACAGTTTGAGGCAGCCTCCTCTGTATAGGAACCCTAAGCACTACCTAAGCGGGGCGTTACCATTGCTTGTTTGCATCTTGTCCATCGCAAAGAAGAAGCAGAGTATAACAAAAACTTAAAAACTTGATGCCTCTTTCCAATTCTATGGTTTGATTTTCAATGCTTAAGGAGCATACCCTGATCCCCAAAAGATGGAAGCGATTGAATCTAGATAAAATCTCCAACAAATAAAGAAGAGCTTTCTTGGTATGGCTCCATTTATCCCTAATCTCTCAACCTTGACTGCTCCCTTGAGAACGTTGTTAAAGAAAGAATCTATCTTTGATTGGTCAAATGCTCACGAACGTATTAAGCAATTGATTTGTAAAGAATCTATTAGAGCCTGTTTCAACTGCAACAAGAAGTGTACTACTGAGGTTGATGCAGACATGCATGGCATAGATTGTGACTGTTTTGCTTCAAAAGCCCTTACAGACAGATGCTTGGCGTGCGCTTTGCTTTTGTAAGCACTTTGTGGTAAAGAGTGATCATAAACCACTCGAAATGATTAAATTGAAGAATCTTTGGTGCAGACTCCAGAGATTACTCCAGAGATTCTCATCAGGCTACAAGGATATAACACGCAGATTCAATATAAGCCTAGCAAAGAAATTTTAGTAGTATGCATGTTAGTATGCATGTTACTAGCATACATGCATGCATTATCAAAGATGAATCCGTTTAAGTCTGATTCACTAGAGAGTCATCCTGTGAATATTAATTTTGTGCAATTCACTGGCCGGAAATTTGAGCAGATTCGTAACGAAACTGCCAAGAATGCAGAGTTTTGTGAATTAGCATATGTAATATTGAATGGCTGGCCAGAGAGACATAAGAAAGTTCCAAGACACCTGAAAAAAATTGGTCATTGAGTTTTCCATAGAGAACAACATATATAATTATGAAAGGATGTTGAATACTTATTCCACCAAGTCTCAGAACTAATATTCTTGATCAAATCCATATTGGTCACCAAGGAACTGTCAAGTGCCAACATTAAGGGCAAAACCTTGCGTTTAGGCCTATTGGCCCGGTATAAAAGATGATATCAAATCATGTACAAGGTGCCAAGAACATGGTAGCTCACAGTGCCACGAACCATAAGAACCTCTAAACCATTGCAGATGTTTGGTCCAGATATACAAGGGGAAGAGTATTTACTTATCGCATATTATTACTCGAAATTCTTTATTGTAAAATCTGCACCCCGTGGTAAATCTACTAGTAATACAATCATTAGTATGTGCAATAATATGTTTTCAGAATATGGCATTCCAGACACATTCATGTCTGTTAACGGTAGTCAGTACTCTCGCCAAGAATTTCAGAATTTTGCAAAAGAGTGGAAATTTACCCATCTTACTTCTAATCCTAGATACCCGAGGTCATATGGCTTTATTGAACGCCAAGTTCAAATAGTTAAAAATGTCATATTAAAGGCAAAAAAGACCAATTCTGACGTATATTTCTCTCTCGTATGCTTGACAACAACACCACTTGATTCCAGATTACCCTCACCTGCATGCAGAGTTACTTTATGGTCGCAAATTTAAAAGCAAATATTCCAGTAAAAATTGAAAACTCACAGGTTACTCAAGATGAAGTATTGAATAATTTACATGGTCAGACATCAAAGTCCCTTAAGCCACTTTTACCGGGAAAAGATGTTTACATCCAAGATCACTAGGTGTCAGGGAAGTGGCCACATGGTTAAGTCGTCAATAACATACCTGAACCTAGATGGTAGTCGTAGCGACGTGATTTGTAAGGGTAGCCATGTAATATTCGTTGGCAGCGTGATTTCAATCAATGGCGCTCTTCAGAAAGCTGTTAGGCGTGGCCTAAGTAACGAACGTTAACATACTTGCTAGTAACGCTAAAGGTAAAATTAAAACTTAGTCTAGTTACGCCTTACGACTTTTCATTTGCAATATATGTGAGTAACTTTAGACTAGGCCCTAACAGGACCTAAGTTAGGCCCACGTCTAAAATTACAACTAAAAAGAAACGTATGCATCATGCTGTTAAAAAGGCATTTACCTAACAGGCCTCTACATTGAAGCGACGATAATAAAAACTGCTTTACCCGCTTAAACATTTACTACTTTTCAACGAAAAGTGATCCGTCAATTAAGAACAACAACTCAATTGAGTTTAAGTTGTGGCTGGCCTTACTAAACGTAGGCCTAGAAGCCTAAGGTCTATCTATAACGTTAGACCAATCAGCCTGGGTGCCCATAAAGTGTAATCAAGTTAGGCACCAGCTAAACATGCTGATAAATATATCCTACATATTTCAAAGCCACAGAGATCACAGTCAATTACATAATAATAGAGGCGCCCTTCGTATACATGCATGGTGTTAGAAACTGTTGGGATCGAAGTTTGAACATATAGTGTTGCTTGAAAAGTTAATTTCAAAACTTCAAGACTATGAATTAAAATGGTTTGAAATGACTTAAATAAGTCAGAAGACATGTACTTTGGCTGGAATTCCCCTTTAAACTTCTTTTGGGAAACAATTTTATTTCAGAAGACAAAGTTGTTTTGACAAACAAGTTATTTTGGCGGTTTTACATCATGGGGGAAAATTTTGTGCAATATATGCTGTATTGAAACTTTCTTTTTAGAATATTTCAAATTGCTTTTCTATAAATCTTCAAATTAGAATGTTGATAGAAACATTTTTAAATGAACAATAATTTTGGTGCTTTGTCTTTTTGCCCCGGTCCGTTCGCCGCCCATGGATTTGCAGCTACACTGACGGACTCGCTAAACATGAAAATTATTGTACAATCCAGAATGTTCGACCACAGTGGCCAGTCTTCAAAACTGACGGCACTTCCTTCCAGTGTCAAAGGTCATTAAAGTCTCTTCCATTTTCGATGATATACCTTTACCGTCTCTTGGCACATAGCTTAAATTCTTCAACAACTACGGTGGCTCCACACACGCCTTTGAGAGGCGGGCGAGAATCGGACGGAGAAAACTCCAACCGGAAGTGCTGAAGCAGGTTGACACTGAAGAGGAACAACTCCATCCAAGCAAGTTTTTGACCCAGACAATCACGGTGACCTAGTGAGGAGCAAAATAATATTACACATTAGTCACTGACGGGTAAAGAAATCTACATAAGGAAAGGATACAATCAATATCAAATGAACCGGATAGTAGACTTGCCCCAAGTCTTTCGTGATTGTCCTCTCCCAGCTGAGGCAGCTAATAGGATCTCTATGGTTCTCTCCTCTTTTCACGGACTTTCCCTTCACTAGGAACACACTCCCAGCTCTCTACACCGTGTCATTGTAATCTTGTTACACTGTGATACCGTCACTATACCGGCTGCCCACGAGAGACTTTTGCAATTGGTGAGGTCATATTTTGAGCCCGCAGCCCGCGGTATTCAACATAAATATTCACCAATTTGTTGTAGCCAATGAAAAGCTTTTAATTTGTAAACTGACAGTCTTAGCACCTTTTTATACAGTGCCAGCTAAAGACAGTATTGTCAATATTTGAGCCAAATTATTTTTGATTGTCTCACAGTGTCACCAATTGAACCAAATAAGTCGATGTGTATACCGGAACGTAGACATCGGAGAGACAGTTTAAAGATTTCCCCAATGTTTCATTTGTTTTCAAGACCTCTCGCTCTCCATAGTTCAAGCCACTTCATTGAGCAGTTCTTTACAGTGTGTGTGTGTGTGTGTGTGTGTGCATGGACCATTAAAAATATGAGCTCAAGTTCGGGTCGGTATCTGTACAAAGCACTGCAGGAACTTTAAGAATAGTGGTATATTCGAATGAAGTCTTGAACGCATGCAAAAAAAAAAGAAAATCCATGAGAGGTAGCTAAGAGAGCATAACTTGAGAGACTTGGGGCAAGTCCAATGAAAAGTTTAAATTTACGATTGTCTTGTTTATTGATTAAAGATGTTTGATGTAAGTCTGATTAATATTTCTGGCTCATTTGAAAGACGACTGAACAGAAATAGAACAAACTATCACTATTGATTTAATATCGATCACATCAAATCGATAAATGAAGTTGCTCATTAACGGAAATATCATCAGTGGAGCTTGCTAACTTCGGTTTAGTGGTCATGTCGTAATTTCTGCAAATGTAAAGTAACATTTACCGACACCCAATGGGATATGATGATTCAATTTAAAGAATGTTTTTTTGTCATCTGACAGAAATCTTTCCGGATTAAATTCTTCTGGTTTCTGCCAGACAGCAGGGTCCTTCTCTGCGGCCCAGTAATTCACCAGTACGTTGGACCCTTCGGGTACCGTGTAGCCGCCGATTTCTACATCTCTGGCTACTTCCCGAGTTCCAAATGGGACAGCAGATCTGAACCGGAGAGCTTCTTCGAGGAACGCATGCGTATAAGGCATGCTCTCCAGGTCGTCATATGAAGGAAGACGAGAATCCCCGATAACGGAGGCCACTTCTTCATAAACCTGTCAATACCAAACAAGTCTTTCTGTTAGTTTCGGTTTGTTTTGTTTGCATTTTTGTTTGTTTGTATTGCTTATTTTGTTTTGTTTAATTTTTGCATTTAATTTTATCGTTTTGCTTGTACAGTTTAGAAACATTAGCACAACAGGGACATATTTTGATATTTTTTCCTGGAGGGGAGGGGGGTTAATTGGTTACTCTTTTAGTGAGTGTCGGTGATAAAACTGGTAGGGCAGAGTTGTTTACCTCTACATCTGTGGGTAGCCGGGGGGGGGGGGGGAACTGACTTTGTTCCAATGAAGGTTGTTATTACTTAACGTTTGATACTGAAAATCGCGTAATGTCTTAAGGAATAAATTTAACTGAAAACCATCTTGTGATTTTCATCTTATTTGTTTATGAAAGAAATATTCTACCCTAGCAAAGCATCTCTTCAAGTCTGGATTGTGTCGACCTCTCTATGTGTAATGACGTCATACATAGCAAATATTGAACTGTTCAATTTGATAAGTAATATGAGTTATGTGTTCGTCCCATGGCATCTGTGATGGCAGGTGTCATTTGAGGTTCTTGCTCACAGCCATATCTATGTATCATTTGACGTTTCCTCTCTGGTAACTTACAAACTATGACAGGAAGAGAGAAGGGGGGGGGGGGGGGATTTGGAGAGGTAAAATAAGTTACGGATAGAGATGACGCTAACGGCAGGGATGGGCACGTCGGGACCTAATTCTGGGGTGGCCAAAAACTTCACTCTCAAAGCGTGCATTTTTTGGAAATAAACATGTTAAATGTCTGCGTCCTAAGCACATACCGTATGTGGTAAGGATATGCTAATTTTTACACAACGCGCTAAAAGTTTTACTGGGTTTTGTCGAGGAAAATTGAGCTCTTTGACGGGATCAACATAACGAGCGAAGAGCGATGAACTTTACGGGTGTTTTTGTAAGGAAAATAAAATAATTTTTTTTCAATTAATCAACTATTTTACCTCGAAAACTTTACCTCACCACTTCCCCTACAGAGATCTGGGGAGGGGGGAGGCAATGTCAGGGCTGCTTAGTTTGCTAGTGGGTGTGTACGTGGAGTGAGATTTATCCCGAAGATTATCTAAGCGGGGCGCCACCATCGCTTGGTGTACAGTGTTGAAACTTTTGGTGTAACAAATCACTCAGATTGCCGGATATAGCACGTTACCGCGCCTGTAACGACATCACTGCTTTTAATTCAAAATTTTAATGTTGTCAGTTAGTATGATACCAAGTGAAATTTACGGACGGACTGATCCGCGGGATCATGAAGAACTTTCTGTTTCAATTTTTTTATTCAAATTTGAATAGGCTTGGGAATGCTCCCCACCCTCACCCTCCCGTGTATGCCACTGTCTGAGATGGTATTCAGTTTGAAATTGCGATATGATGGATATGATCTTTGGAAAATGTTTGATTTTGTAGGGTGGACTAGGATGCAAAATGGTGCTATATTTGATGCTAGATTTGAACTGAATGTATTTTAAGGAATTCCTGTATTTTAAGGAATGATTTTTAAGTTGTTTTATTTTTTTGCCTTGTACTGCAGGTGAAATATTCATTTGTAGACCTTACCTGAGTATGCCTATTCAGTTTCTAATTTCTTCACGCCTGTCGATTACTTCGGACTGACGTGAATGATGTTGAACTAGTATTCCTATTGACGATTGCAATTTCATGACTTGCATCTAATTTGGGGGAGTTTCTTTGCTTTTTAGCTTAGTTCACAAAAAAGTGCCATTTAGTGTTGATTGTATATAGTTCCATGCATGGTTGCACAGTTCCATTCACTAAACTATAGACCAGGGTTTCTTAAATGGCGGCCCGTGGGCCACATTTAGTAAATTTGGTCCGGCCCGCGAACTGAAATATAGCCCGTCAAAAAATATGAGACCTAACACGATTTTTCAATACCAGTGTTGGTATGTAGAACACAGGCTTAATTTGAGCAAAAGGGGGAAGGAATGGTGGTAACTGGGAACTACAACGAATATGATGGTATTAGTGTTCATTTAACTAATATTAGTATTAATCCTTTTATCACCAGGAGGACACACTCCAAACATGAAAAATTCAACATATAAACCGATGGGTAGCTATGCAAGTAACGTAATAAAATACTTCTTTAATGAAAACATAACAACAAAGAGAGAAAATTGTAACTTTAGAAAATGGGGGGGGGGGGGGAGCAAAACGAGAAAATATAAAAAATAGCAAAAACAAAATCGAAACGAATTAATACGATTTTGTAGGTTTACCTTATCCTGTTCCTCTGGAAAATTACAGAATATCGCAATCAGCCACTGGACTGCCGCCGCTCCAGGATTTGATGCAGAACTAAATATGTCCTTGATCGTGTACCAGGCTCTTTCGGGATCAAAAAGGGGCTTCTCTGCTGACGTTTCTTTTTCGGCCTCTATAAGGTAAAGATCGATAAAATCTCGAGGATTCGAAGGATCAAAATCTTTGCGGTGTTCCTCGATGGCCTCCATGACGTAATTTTTGACGTATTCTTGGGATGCCTTGAGTTTCTTGTACAGAAAGGTATCATACAACCAAGGGTGTGAATGTACGGGTACTCCGGGTCGCAACGCGTGGAAGAGGTAGTCCAGGGTTCCGATAAGTTCTTTAAACTTCAAATCTTCGTAGTCAAACCTATGTATAGCAGACAAAATACAAAGCAAATACTATACCACAATACTACGGTAAACTTGTAAATGCAATAACGAAAACCAGTTGGGAAACCATGTTTATCGAAGACCAGTGTATTTCGTAAAACTTAATTTTTCGCTTGAAAATTTGTCGATTAGAAGTGATGAAAGAAAATGATGAAATCAAATTTCTCTGAAAGAAATCCGGGTGAAGGCAAACTATAAACCAGGCAATGCCTTTCGCCTTCCACCTTCCTTTCCTACACGTACATTGTTAGATTGACGTACGGTTAAAGTGCAGACATGAATATTAATGTGCACGTTTCAATACCACCTAATCCCCCTTCCTATAATAAGTGGAAATCCTTTTCATTCTCGGTGGCATTCGTTTTGTGTTTTGGGAGGCACAGTAAGTAAACGAATTATTGAGAAAAGTCTGCATGTGGAAAACATGCATATGTGTAGTTGATATTGTGCATATGAGCCCCCATTTTTTTTAAGAAGAGTGGGATTCCCCCTATAACCCTCTAAAATGACGGCGATCAATACGTTTGGTGCCACTCAAAACAACCGCTATGGATGGTTACGGGGCGCTGCTGTGAAATAGGGAGAATTTCACAAACGGTATCTGTTTTAAACCGGTTCCGGTTGATTCTTTTGTTGTAATGTGTATATCAGACCATGCACCGACTTTTCTGTTCTAATACTGTTTGTCATCATTCACATAAGTGAGGGTCAGTGAACAAGTCCTCTCCCAGTACAACTTGTTCTTTGTTCACTAGGATTCAATTTATTTTATCTAGCCGATTCATTTCATTGGTTGATGTGCCATTTGTTTTAGGAAAAGTAGCACATCCCTGAGAGTTACATGGTATACAGGGGTATGCAATATGAGTGCATGTACTATACATAGGGTTTGCTACAGGGAGAGTTCCCTTAAATACTACTAGCATGAATTAAATTAAGTGGAGAACCCTCTTGACTTCTGGAGGGTTGCTCATATTTTATGGTAGCGCTCAAGCACATTGATTTCTGCTTCCAAGTTAAGGCCGACTTACGCCAGTTTTTTTTTTTTTGTTTCTGTCCAGAGGATTGCGTCAATAAGTAACACTTCACAATTAGTGGGATTTGTGCGAGTGGTACAGCGACCAGGTCCAAGCGTGAAATTATTTCTGTTATGTTAATTGGCCCGACAAAGAGGCCGGAGAATAAATTACATATCCTCGCAGAAAGCAAGCTTATAGTATTTCACACGTGTTTGTTTCACATGGAGATCGGAAATAAAGAGTCCGGTAACTTTTATGTCGTGTTCTCACTTTATTTAAGGTGTTTGAAATAAAACGCACACAGCGTAACTCTTTCTTGGGGAAGTGCTGACCCCCATTCGACGTAGCTGCATCGGGGTCTTAGATGCGCCCCTTGAATATATAGTGCGCTGGCGTTAATCGGAAGGAACCCTGTAGCATCGTATTTCATTTAATTATATATGTGGAGCCTGTGGAGTTGCTGGTTACTGGAACTGGTTCAGCCGGTACTAGACGGGGAGGTCAGCGGGACGGTAGAATGAGAACAAACTCTACCAACTACGGTGACGTAGTCAGATCAGCCCAACCCCTTTAATTATACCCCACTGTGACAATTGAACTTCTTTTAAAATAATCTATATCCCTATTCTAATAATCACATATTTTAGAACCATACCTTTATTTCCCTTTGTTGTAGTATAATAATTAGTGTTTATTTAAATCGTCAAACCATACACTTCAGTGGCGGGTTAGACCCTTCTTTCTTTTTGGTATATTTCATAAATACGCATACGCCGGATCAAAGAAGGCGTGTGCTACACTTGGAAACTCCCTCATCTGGGTGATACTGGTAGGGAGTGTCCCTCGTCATTTGTCAATGTGTGTGTATGTGTAAATGTGTGTGTATTTGTGAATGAGTGTGAAGGAATATGGTGATCATCTGGGAGAGAAAGTTTTGCAAAGTATATGCGCATTCGTTCTATGATTATGTTTACATGCGTTCATCGTAAACAAAGATGTATGTTAGAACATTCCAAAGCATGCAAATGAGCAAAAATTTGAATAAACTGTAACGGACAAAATCAGCTACAACCTACGAAATTTCCTTCACATTCAGGGCGAATGTCTGATTTGTGCAAAAGGTATATGTTGACCAAAATGTCTCTATTGTCAATAACTTCTATACGAATAGCAGAGTAATCCTTGTGGTGGTATGGTTCTGATTTTGCGTTTAATAAGGTGCTTGCAGTTTAATACCAGTGACTATATAGGAACCCTAGCCATGGCAATAAAGTAGAGTCCCCAACTCTTTTCTCTTCAATCTATTCTGTCTTTCCTCAATTTTCATGGGGAGGGGGGGGGGGAGGTCGGTATGTGCGCGTTCTCTCTCTGAGGTATTCTTCATTTTGCGTTCATCACAAACAGATGTTCCACAGAACTACGTGAACACTTGTAATCTCAGCAAACTTCGAATGTGGAATCAGTACAAAGCCTCTCATTAATCATGTCAGACTTGAAGCACTCAGAACAGTACCTCATCCCAAGACAGTGCTCAGAAGGACATGAAGGTGTCCATACGTAGGATTAGAAAATACTCACCAACGAATGGGAAAGGTAACGGCAAACTTTATCTCCAGGCATTACATAACTTGCAAACCAGAATGATTCGAATTTTATCATTTTAATTCAAATATATGAAAGAGTCCTTCGAAGAGTGGGAAGCTGGTTGCGACCGGTATCACTATTTTTGTAGGACAGTGAAACAATCTAATTTTTGGTATAGATGTTTTACATAATGTTACAGAAACTAGTTGTAAGAATGGTCCCTGCAAACCCGGGGACTCACCCAAGTTGTACAAGTTTGCTACACTGTGTTTGCAGGTTTGTTTCAAGAACTAACCCGAATGAATTAGAATGGGTTAGTTTTTTTAGGAGAGGGGGGGGGGGGTGGGTGCATGATGACCTTATTGCAACCTTCAGATTAGTTTATGATTATGTTTTTATTGGAATATTCAAAGGTAACCTTCAATTATCACCACAGTTCAAGACTCACCTCTGGCCAAAGTTGACAAGCGCCATAATATTAGATGCGGCCAAAGACAGGTATTCGGTGGGGTCGAAAGGTTCTCCCTGTTTTTTCTCAAATGCAGAACAAAGATGGCGGGCTTCTTCGCTGACCTGGATAGCTAACCCGTTCTTTTCAAATCTGTGAAGACCTGCGATGACAAATGCTCTAATTTTCTTTTGATCTTCTCCTCGGCTGTAGAAAACTCTCCCTGAAAGGAATAAAATATTGGAATGTGACCTGACAATCTTACATGCAGTAGTTTCCTTGAACACTAGCAGTCACCGGTGACACTTTCCTCAGCACAGGTATAATACTCACCTACCAGTGTTTTTGTTTTTGCACCTCTGTCTAACGTACACGAAGTAATGTTTTGATTATTACCATTTTCAAATTTGTTTTCACGATTGATTTTTTTCAATCTTTATGGACATTAATATTAATGCATCTTCCTATCTACGACTATCCTACACATTATGTTACTTGATATTTACTATATAATATATATGCGGGAGATATCGCGTTTACATTCTCCAGAACTTGACCACTTTTTACCGGATGTGACCTGTATCCTCTTGCCAAAAAAGAACAATCTCTGCTCACTTTTTTACTTTATTAATTAGACTTTAAATATAAGTGAGGTTACCCTTCTCAAGTAGAAACTTCTTTAATATGTATCTATTACAAACCACACACCACTGCATTGCACGATTCCGTTTGCCAAGTTCGACAAGGAGTAAAATCAATAAAGTGCTTGTAAGGAAGCGTTGCCTGAAATATCTCAATCATAAACCAGACATGTACATGTCTTCCTTGAAGGAATCACTGGACAGTGTCCCCCCCCCCCGACAGGACTACGACGGGGTTTATCGGTCACCTGTCGGTGGGAACAAATCCCTTATGGACTATCATTTGTGCGCTGTGTGAGTGTTGGACGTAAATACATTTCTGTGGTTCAAACTCTGACTATGTCCAAATGTACTTCGTTTGCTCAACAACAGACAACAACTGTCATATCTTCCACTAATTTTTGGTTCAGTGGATTAATTTATTGGTTTGTGCAAGTTGATCTCTAATTCTGAGCAAAACGAAAGTTGTGTTTACAAACCTCTGAGTCCCCATTTGTGACGTAATGGTGACGTCATTCTGTTTGGAAACGCGTCTGCGTTATCGATCAGAGCTTGTCGTATGGTTTCATTGTCGTTCAAGACCACGGTGAGTGGCCCAATAGGCCCGAGACGAAACGAAAAGATGGGGCCGTAATACCGTGATAAATCAGTCAAAACCTCGGCAGCTGAGCCAGGTATTTTGAGTATAGTGAAGGGGTTCACTGGCCCAGGAGGTACGTTGCTAGTGGACAGCAATGATCCCATTTCAACGGTTGATCAAGTTTGATATGTCCCTTCCAGAAATCTGGAGAGGAAAAAAGACAGAAATCTGGAGAAAAAAAAAGACGGATAAAACCGTATCCAGTGGTCATGCACATGTTGGTCATGGGAAACATATCCACTAGTTACATAGGATATATTGATTTATTCCAATAATTGCATGCGATAACAACAATGTGTCCCTGCTGCATATGGTAGGTATCATCAGATATATTTCTCTTCTAATTTAAGTTTAACAAACATTTATTTCGGTCACGTAATATAAACAGTTTCAAATATACATAAGTACACAGTTTGAAGACCGAGGGCTATCCCATGGAAGCTTAGCAAAGCTTACAAGCGTGGATATCCCCCCCCCCCCGAGAGAGACACAATTTAAAAAAAAACAAAAACGGTGAGACAAGAAAAGAAACCAAAAGACGCTAGACACAAAAGAAAGGAAAAAATTCTTTATAGGAAGCTACTACTACGAAAACCCATTAGGGCCAAACGGAAACTTACCTGTAACTACGAATTAACAATAGGAGGGTAGTATACAAGAAAAGGACATTATTCCTACAATACAGACGCGGTTGCCAGCTAATTGACGTGTTTGGTGTGCAAGGGCAGTCTGCACAATGTTCAAGTGTATTTCTGTGGTCAAATAGGATCTTTGGGAAGAAGAGGACAATAATTTTAGACAATAATGCATAGTAATTACAAATTCCTAATTGGAAATGCCCCGGTACCTAAACTCCCGGGTCTTTAATTCTCATAACAGGATGGCAGGTATACACGAAATTCGACAGATATTTTCGTTTTATCAACTGTTAAATAGTTGTAAGGAAATAAACCACATTGGTAGCGGTTGATATCGTAAATAGACGAGAAATGTATTTTTCTGAATAGAGGAGGAGTGTGCTGCAGTGAGTATTTAAAATGTAACGTGCAACTTTTTGGCAGACTGAGTGAAAAAAGGCAATAATTTAGACGGGTAGGTAGAACCTCACACAATATTACAGTAGGATAAAAAAGGGAAGGACAAGGGTATTAGAAAGAGAATAAAAGAGAGATGAGGACTTTCCTAGGTAGGGTTGACCGGAGACGAACGATAATCACAATGGTATTAGATACTTTCGTAGTTACTGAAAAAAATGTGATCTTTCCAAAATGACATGCTTATCAATTATTTCCCCCAAAATTAAGAAGCGTTCGAGAGAGGTTTTAGAGAATTGCAGAGATTAATGGACTTAAATGTTGTACCAATTGACTTCTTGACAGAACTAAACAAAAAATTTAGAGAGAGAGCTTAGTGACACAGCACCATCTGTATATCTTCACAAATTCTTCCTGAGCAACATCAAATATCTGGATACGGTCAGGACTCGAATAGAAAATATTGATATCAACGGCATAACTTATTATATGCAGATCATCAGTAACTTTATGAAGGTCATTAACATAAATGATGAGAAGTAATGGACCTAGCATGGACCCTTGTGGTACACCACAGCTTATATCAAGATAGTGAGAATTCACGTGATTGATGGAAACAAACTGATATACATATGTTAGAAAGATAGCTTGTAAACCCTACAGTTTAAAGCGTTACGTCTTATTCCATAGTGCTCAAGTTTACTGAGTAGAATATTGTGATGAAGGGTATCGAATGCTTTAGACAAGTCTAAAAAAAGCACTGGAGACAAAGTGTCTCTTTTCAAAAGCGTTGGTAATCAATAAACGATAGTAATCAATAAACGACATGGAAAACTTTTCCGGACTGATATCACATTCTAATTTAATTACAATAAACAATCTCAACTGGAAAGGAATCACAGCAGCTGGGAGTGTAATAGTTCCTAGGTGTACCAACGGCAAAAATAGAGGGAAAATAACTGTGGATTAAACTTGCATGTCACCAACGGGTGGACCCTCCCCACCGATTAGCACTAACCTCGGAAGCCCGCCACATTCAACTGAGAATAACAGACTCCTACCCATCATATCGGTAGCAACACCCTTACACTGAGGAGCACCTTAGACCCGTATGACACCAACTATGTGGACACATGTTCTACCCAATCTTGACACATATATATAGGGAGTTTTAACACAAGTGCATTGTAACACAGATAAGCCTCAAACAATATTACATACTATAAAGAACGACGCTTTATATACAATATTAAGACCAGTAAGGACGATCGAGTGATGGATATAAGCATTTATGCGATGACAAGTGATAAAAAACAAAAACTAAAAGAGAGGCGAACAGTCGGGAACAGATTCGGAGAAGCAAAAGGTTTCGAGAATTAAACTAAAGCACCCTGAATTTTTAATCTGTATGCGGTTCAAACAAACAATGGCAAATGGGTGCTGTGCAAAGAATGAATTTGATGTAAGTCACAGAGAGTTGGCATTCTGAAGGGGTAAATCGAAATCAAACTAGAGCGAACCTTCAAGGTTCAGTGGTCACAGGAATTACCACTTTCGTTTTGTTTCCCCATTAAAGTCAATTACCACGAGGTATGCCCCAAATACCATTGAGCCTTAGTGCTGTTCTGCGGTACTGTTCATTTTCAGGTACTGAAGATCGGCCACATGGGCATACATTTCACACTAGGCATTCAGGGCGTAAGATGCGTATACAGGATGAAATACGACAAAACTTTCGTAACCGTGAAGGGTGACAATTCAACCAATCACTAACTTGGATAATTAATACGTTAGCATACAGAAGACGGGTGGGGACAACTTAGCTGGTCATAGTCCCCCCCCCCCTAAAAAAAAAACATACGCTGACAGAGGCACAAACTCACAATCATTAACTAAGATAAAACAATAGTAAATATTCAGTACAGAATCACGCGAAAGAGGAACAGAAAGCGTTCATCCCCAAAAGCGATCCCAAAATATTGAAATATTGTTTTCAAGTCTAAAACCACGGAGGCACAGAGCTGATCAGCTTACTGACGTTGATTACTGTTCGTGAATGTGAAGTGAAACAAACCGAAAGAACAACCTCTACAAATGATCACCGATTCCGACTATCATCGGTCCATAGTCCCCCTCCCTCCCTCCCCCACCCCCGAAATATCCCCGCTATGGTAATACACAAAATATCTGTATTAAGTGTGAATACAATATACTTACAATGTAAGAAGAGACACTGTCAAGAACTGGAGTACATCAAATCAATGAAACCTGCACTGAGGCTGCTGACATAGACTCCAGGGACGTGAAAAACAGTATCTAACACTTACCTTACTTTTGACTTTTGAAAGCAATGAACCGTGCGGCGAAAAAAAAAAGTATATCGCTACATATAACTGCATATGGTGTTTTACTTGTCGGAAGTTGATCACAAAAGCGTGAAACCAGAGTCACTTGAAAAATCCTCCACAGCAGAGATCATACAAGGGTTATTTAGATCATAGGTGCGCTATAGCAGGCCTATTGTGATCTGGTTATCAGATATGTTTTTCAGACAACAACAATTCTATATGAACCAGAACCAATAAAGTCTAATTTGGAGTAACGTATTTGGAGTATAATGAAATTGATTACCGTTGTAGGTTACTACATTTTAATGCACCGTTCCTGCTGGACTGGTAATTGTTAGTGTTCCATCTGAATACGCTATCGTAAAGTGTAAAAGAGCATTGTTCGCAAAGGTTAGTCTATTTTTGGAATTCAAGGTCTTAGACGGTCATTACCTGTAGCGGTATAGTTGTCCTTAACAATACTGTCTATTGCCCACTATCATCAACCAAATTACATGGTACCAGTGCTATGGTTTAGTATAACAGCTGTAGTGTTAAGTATACTTTATTACATATTTGTAACGTACCGCCGAACCATTGGGGAGATTTCTCAACAATAACACTACAAAAACACTAAGTTAAACACAAGTTTTCAAACATGGGCTAGTGACCAAACTAGGATTTTGTCTTATTTTGAGAAACCTAATAGAGAGAGGAGAGTTTGAAGTATAGTGATTACTTACCTAAAGGGCATCCGACTAGAAAGGGGCCGACATTTCACTTGTCAGTAAGGATACGGTTAGTTGCGTTTGTAAATGTTACCTTAGATCATGTCATGAAACTTACACCTGGTTTTGTCATCCTGAAGAACTCGGAGTGTCACATTAAACCCCTTCTCAACACCATGGAAAGACTGGGGTGGAATTCAGTTGACCCCCCAATACCAAGGTATGATAGCCAGGGCTAGAATTCACTTCACCTCTGCCGCTCCATTCCTCACCCTTGATTATTATTCTTCTTGACTGTGTTTGTTTGTTTGTGAGCAACCATATGTTTTCCATATTGTTATGCAAGTTTCATTTCAGGATGTAGTGACACCTGCGTGTATGCAAACTTATCGGTGTGCAAATCAAAGGCAGTAATGATAGCGCAGAAGGCGCGCATTGAGCGTTATCATGACTGTCTTTGGTGAAAAACAATCTGCGGTTTGATGTCTTTGCCGCTACATTTGGCTTTACCAAAAACACTTTATCTGCAGGCTGTTTTAAGCCTCCATTTTGCTATGCTGCTTGACAAGGTATTCTACATTTGGCATGAATGTTTTTTTTTGTCTATCAAAAATGTTGTTTAGGCAAAATTGGCCTCCCTTGAGATGGACTTGGTGTAAATAAACTCAGCGAGATTTCAGTAGTGTAAAATGATAAACCCAATCAAAACATACTTGGTAGAAAAGTGGTAAAAGTACCTTAGTCAATCAGTATGATCCTCTCAATAAACATTTTTGCACGCACATGATAGTTACACCATACGAAAATTAAGCAAATGGATAGTCCATCTTTGTGTATATATATGGCGTAAAAAAATCCTATGCCATGGTCCAAAGATCCTTACAATTGATGTGTAGTCTATTCAGGTTGGTTGAGGTAATTCCCTTGGTCCATTACCGACAAATTCACGGACAATGATCATTCAAGATCACCAGGATAATATCTTGCTCTAAATATAAATTATGAATAGTCGGTCGAAAGAGACCTAAGTGATGTAGGTGGCAAGTTTCCCATAGGTTCGGAATCGACATATCACTAACAAGAAAGCCAAGAGGCTAAGTGATTCCTTGCCGCTTATACACATGCATTAAAAAGCTGCAATGTACTGTAGTAACCACAGGCTACCAGATAAAGCCATTAATGATGTACATCATTTTCCAATAACTACTGTACATTATGTAATGTCAGTTAATGCTGGAGGCCAAGAACTCTCCAGCATGCACAGTGATAGCACAAGTACAGTAAACATTCTTCAGGAACAAGAAATATATTCATATAACAGTTGATATGATTGCCAATTATATGAACTACATAAATTCCTCCATCTACCCCATCTGCATAACCAAGTAATAACATATTAATCTCTATTGTACAATAAAACTTTCACCTATAAAAGATCTATGCACAACTGTTACACTTGCACTTTAGAAGACAGACTTATTCCACATTGTTTGATGACAGAACAAGAGCGGTATCTCAGATAATGATTCCTATTTGAAAGATAAGCAGGTCAACCTTTCTCACCATTTTTCCAAAGAGGTCTTGGTCAATCACCTTTTTCAGAAAAACAAATGTCTCAGTTGGAATATTATGGCTTTGAAAACTATGTGAGCACTTTTAACTGTCAAAACAACAGTAGTAAACAACAGTAATAATAAAAGAAGAATGATACCAAACATGGGCGTCAACACGTGGGGGACGGGGAGGGGACATGTCCCCCCACTTTCAAAAGTGGAGGGGATATCATATCATTTGTCCCACCCACTTTTCAGAGCAGTTATTAAAAAAATCACATGCATATGCGCGATTTTCTATCACAGTTGCTAAGCTGATTCAAGTAGAAATTAGCTTGGGCGTTGAATCCACAGAGAATCGCAGAAGAGTTCATCAGATCATCAGACAGTCGTATAGAGATTTTTGGGAACTTCTGACACTGCGGTGAATCCTCCTAAGTTGGGTGTTCGGACAAGCACCGAGTGACTCTGTGACATATATTCTGCAAGAAATCTGGACTCCCTGGGCCCTTACTATCTATCACTTGCATCGTCATTTACTTTCCATTCTTTCAATATCCTAAATGTGCCCATTTATTTCGTTCGGGTGGGGGGGGGGGGGGGAGACAATTCGAAAATGTATTGAACTTGCACACATGTTGTTTGTATGGGTTCCAAGGTAAGCCATACAGGTAGATGGTGATGAGTTACTATGTTCGTATCACTACCTCCAGTTCCTTAGACTGGACGGACGAAAAGGGGTGTAGGGGTTAATTAAGGCTACATGTATTCGCCGGGTATGATCTTTGTTGTTGAGTGCCAGCTAGGAGCTATACACGCTCTGCGTGCCTTTTTCTGATTATTATTATTAAAGTACCTGGGAACATAACAACTGACGTCTCGCACCTACATGCATGTATTATATATACCACTCCACTCATCCCGGGGGTGACGGCGCCACTTTTTCAACATTTCGTTTGAGATGGACGCTGTGTAATTCGTCTCCCTTGGTGTCAGAACGGCATCTTTCTACCAGTACTTTCTGTAGGAATTTAGTTTTGTGAGACAAAATTTCTTCTCACAGATCTTGTTCTGATGTAACTAAAAATGACTCAGGAAGGCCGTCTCCTGGGATCTAGGCGGTCTTATGTACCCAAAATTTTCTGGTACGCTACGGCCAACCAATGGTGGCGCTCCGCTTAGATAGTATGGTGTCCCCCTCACGTTCTGAAACCTGCTGACGCCCATGATACCAAATACTGTACCTCTGATTTGTGAACTAAGTAGAAACTCAAAGGTGTATGATGCTGAATTTAATCAACCAAATTGGGCTTTCAGACACCACTTTTCCACAAACACTTCTTTCTTATGACGTTAGCAAGTAACCATAGCATAACATTCTGCAAACACAGACACATTTGAACAGAAACCCGTATAATGCCAGCTGAAGATGCATAGATGAAGTTTCATCATTATAAGTTAAAGACTTGTGAAATAAGTAGCAACCACACTTTACAACCTAACTGACAAGTCACAAAAGTTTTCAAACTGGAACTTCCTAAATGTGCGAGTATTACCAGCCTTTGCTTGGAAGAGAGCTCAAAATACCTTCTACCCATAAGAAAAGACAGAAAAGTGAAACAACACCAGCAAAGGTCTTAACATTTTGTACTCAAGGATATCAGATGACCTTTGGCCCACACCAAAACCAAACCCAATAATGATATTTATACAATGCATCTAAAAAGAACAACTTTAAAAGTGTGAAATTATCTTCCCTTTGCGAAAAATGTTTAACGGCTTTTCATTGTATGACCTCTGATGACCCCACATGACCTTTGACCTGTAGAAAAACCATCATCTTATTTTTTTAGAAAGTCTTACATACCCTGCAAGTATAAAGTTTGTGCGATGTTCGACTCACGAGATAATGCAAACGTGGTTTGTCTATAGTCTGCCTGCTGACCTCAGGTGACCTTTGGCATCCACCAAAATCAATCCCAGCCAAGATCTTTAAATGTCCTACCCACACACTGACTTTGGACTGCCTGGCACATTCCCTTCAAAAGCCAGAGTGTTCACATGCTTTTTATTACGAGCGAGTAGCGAAGTATAGCAGTCGTGTTTCAGCCTCTTTACAGTCTTTCCTTTATATGACTGAAAATCCCCTTAATTTAACCTAAAACACAGAAGGCCAAAAGGCTTTGTGATTCCTTGCGACATGGTTATATTATAACAAACATGAATTATCCACATGACAAGTATGAGATCAACTACAGTTATTGTTCTTAAAACACCACATTAATAAGCTTTTAACCCAAAATGACCTTTTTGTGGTGACCTCAAATGACCTTTGGTATTCACCAAAATCAAAAGGAGGATTTCACTCACTATATACAATCCACACGCCAAGTATGACATCAGTTACAGTTACCCTTCCGGGGATATTGTGTTTACAAGGTTTTACTGTACATGTTGACTTCTGATGACCGCAAATGACCTTTGACCTAGACAAAAAACAGTAGGTATCATCTACTCAATATGACCAATTTACACACCAAGTATGACATCAGTCACAGTTACCCTTCTGTAAATATGGTGTTTACAAGGTTTTAATAGTTTGACCTCTGGTAACCTCAAATGACCTTTGACCTCAACCAAAACATTAGGGATCTTCTGCTGATTATTACCAACCTACACACCATGTATTACATCAGTCATGGTTACCCTACTAGAGATATTTTGTTTACAAGGTTTTACAGTTTGGCCTCTGGTGACCTCAAATGAGCTTTGACCTCGACCAAAGATGATAGGGATCATCTTCTCAATGTGACCAAACCACACATTAAGTATGACATCAGTCACAGTTACCCTTCTGGAAATATGGTTATTACAAGGTTTTTACAATTTGGCCTCTGGTGACCTCAAATGACCCTTGACCTCGACCAAAAACAATAGGGATCATCTACGCAATATGAGCAATCTACACACCAAGTATGATATCAGTCACAGTTACACTTCTAGAGATATCGTGTTTGCAAGGTTTTTACAGTTTGACTTCTGGTGACCTCAAATGACTTTGAGCTCGACCAAAAAACAATAGGGACCTTCTATATCATATGGGCAATCCACGCACCAAGTATGATATCCCTCAGAGTTACTCTTCTTGAGATATCGTGTCTACAAGCAAAGCATCACATACACACGTGCACACACACTTTGTTTTCCATTCATTCCGAGGACCTCATTGTGCTTTCTTTTGATTTTTCTTCCTCAACCTTAACCTTAACAATAGACTGTTAATCTTGAGAGGACCGGAGAAATCTATTGAATTTTCCGCAGAGGACCTTAAATCTATTGTCCTCGATCCCACTCGAAAACAAGGGCATACGCACACACACAGACACACACACCCGACATCATCATCGCATAGTTTCCTTACCTGCCTTCGGCAAGGAATCAAAAATTACTTAAAAAGAAACTTTTAAATATGTATAAGAATTACTGTATGCTTTTTAGAACAGTTTACCGACTATTACGTTGTAAACACAAACATTTCTGAGAGTTTGCAGAACAAAATGACTGTAATGCATAAATAGCACCATTTCCACCGTTTTGTGAACGGCTATTCTGTATGAAAATTTTAACCCTTCACTGTCGGTATTCTGAAATGTTTGAAATACATTGTAGTGGACTTTGGCTATTTTTTCTGATAAAGGGATGAAGTATTAAACTTCGGTTGTTAATATTTCAACTCAGGAGGTTAATGCTGCATGATTACAAACTCGTTTGTTTTATATCTCTAAGAAAGATAACAGGTGGTAACGCGTCTACCTGTTCTGTCAAACTTTGCATATTTATCTTCATAATGTGCTCGTGTGTGTGTCGTACCACTGCCTTGTTGCACACATGAGTGTCGACTGCTATACTGCAGTGTCCACTGCCAGTTCCACCAGGCAGGGTCGCAAAGATTTGCAAATGTGTGTTATTATGATGTGTTGTCTTTTTTCAAAAATTATCATTGACACTAGGGCTAGAGATGAAGATGTAATGTGCGTGCGGTTACTGTCTTCTCAAACATCAGTATGGAAAGCCATTTTAACATTTAATTAGAAATTTCAGATATCTCAAATTGTGTGTTACTGCAGGTATTTGAAATTGAATTTCAGATATCTGAAATTCAATTCGAGGTATCTTCAATTTAATTCAAGATATCTGAAATTCAATTTCATATATCTGAAATTGAATTTCAGATATCTGAAATTGAATTTTGGATATCTCGAATAGAATTTCAGATATCTGAGATTGAATTCAAGATATCTGAAATTCAATTTCAGATATCCGAAATTCAATTTCAGATATCTGAAATAAAATTTCAGTTAAATCTTGAATTAAATTCAAATATCTCGAATTCAATTTCAGATATCTGAAATAGAATTTCAGGTATCACGAGTCCTACTTCAGATATCTCAAATTCATATTCATAAGCTAGAAAACGGCTCGAAAAAGGAAAACTGTACAGCAAAACTCTAGTGTGATACTGTACGTACTGCGTAGGTATCAGTGCGACGTACTGTGTGTGTACGCAGCTCCGAGTTTTGACGACACATGCACCGTACAACTGTACCTAGTATGTTACGTATATTGAACCCATGCGAAGTTTGCTACACTATCAGTCTATGCACATATAAGATGTGCGATGCTAGTTGACCTATCAGGATTGGCTGACAGTATACATACATAAATTTAACATGGTGTGAATTTCAGACATTTCTAATTGAATTTCAGATATCTCGAATTCTCGAAGCCTTCTATTACAGATATCTCTAATTCAATTCCAGATATCTGAAACTGAATTTAAGATATCTGAAATTATATTTGATATATCTGAAATTGAATTCGAGATATCTAAAATTCCTGACCAAATGTTAAAAAGTTTTCCATACGTCCGTATGTATCGTGCGAATAGAGTAGAAGTTTACTGGGACTAAGCCAAGTGTAGCCAAAGTTGTAACAGCTACAGCTAGGCTAACTCGACTCGAGCCTAAGTCAGCCTACGAACTCGTAGTCGTTGACTGAATCGTGTGCATAGCCTTGCACGCTTTCCCATCGTAAGTTAGTTGGATATTGGTGCCCCTTTTACGACCCTAGACTACTAGTACTACGCTTTTCATAAGCAGTAAACCGCAGTGCATTACTTTAGTGATGCCACAGTCCCGTTTAGTTCTGCAATTTGGTCCATATTCGCGAGTGTGAATGCCTGGCATTCTGGTTACATTATGACTTCTGATGACCCCAGATGACCCACAAGCAACCTTTCACAACCTCATTTACTTAAAGGGCAGTACATACCTTCCATGTTTGAAAATTATGCAACTTGTTGTTTCCGAGACACTGCAAACCTATAGCTTGTCTATATTCTGCCTGCTGATGACCTCAGATGACCTTTGACCTACACCAGGCAGAACCAATCCCAGCCGAAATCTTCATATGTTCTATCAACACACCAACTTTGACCCACTTCGTACTTTCCCTTCAAAAGCTAGAGCGTTCACGATATTTTGTCTCACACACATACAGACAAAACGCACGCACATACACCGAATCACTGCCTTCGGCAAGGAATAACAAATCGACTTTAGTAAGAGTTGTAAAAATTTACTGCGTACAGCACTTTTAAGCAACCAGTCGTATATATGCTGGTTAATGATGTGCTGAAGCCATTCATGGAGTATGGGCCAATACCGCACCTCTTTGTTGTGTGTTCTCAAGTGGTTGTTCTCACAACATTGCTTTGTTTTGGTCACACAGATTGATAAGAGAGAGAGAGAGCCTGAAAAGATGTCAAGCTTTCCTGAATTCAAAAAGATACTTTGCTCCGTGGAGGAGATGCACAATTCATACTGGGGATTGCCATTTTATACTGTGTTAGCTGTGCACTGACAAGATGGTATTTACCTCATTGTGGTAAAGTGCAATGCCAAACTGCTACTGACCCAAATGAATCTTGCGCTTAGACTTTTGGCGAGCTTCTTCGTTTCTACATTCTCATAGCCAACAAATAAGTGACAAATAATATCAAACAGAATCGGTTCAAATTTAAGTAGTTTACATACTTTTGTGGTGCTTCAAGCGATCGGACAGCCAGTCCAACTAGCAAGCAACTAGCAAGCAACTAGCAAGCAACTAGCAAGCAACTAGCAAGCAACTAGCAAGCAACTAGCAAGCAACTAGCAAGCAACTAGCAAGCAACTAGCAAGCAACTAGCAAGCTACTAGCAAGCTACTAGCAAGCAAGTAGCAAGCAAGTAGCAAGCAACTAGCAAGCAACTAGCAAGCTACTAGCAAGCAACTAGCAAGCTACTAGCAAGCAACTAGCAAGCTACTAGCAAGCAACTAGCAAGCAACTAGCAAGCTACTAGCAAGCAACTAGCAAGCTACTAGCAAGCTACTAGCAAGCTACTAGCAAGCAACTAGCAAGCAACTAGCAACTGGCAAACTAGCAATCCACGGAGGATAAAACCTTGCATCCGTGCCAAGTCAGTCTCGTTACCATTGTAAAAGGATCGGTATGCAGGATGGCATGGAATGTCGCACACAATGAACCACATTATTTAGTGAAATACTTTATTTCATTCAGTCCTACTTAACTGACGTATCTGTTCTCAAGTGTCTTATGTCAGTGAGGCAGTGCAGCAGTCAGGACAATCAACGGCAGTCACTTTTGATGTAGATCTACTTTTGGTAGTTTCCCGTCATTTAAAGCGTATTTCTCTGTTATGGCTTACTGATGTCATATGTCCCTATAGAAGTGATATCATTGAATTAAAAAGGCCTAAGCTACGAAGAAAAGCACAGGATTTTCAGACAAGTCAAGAAGACAGTGTGCGACATATTATTCTTGTAATTCATCCATGTGACATGTGAAATGAAAAATAAAATATATAAAAATGGAAAAAAACATATATTCGCAAATAAAAATTGAATCGGGATATTAAAAAAGTGGATATAACCGTAATCCTTGGTTTACATAAAATTCTTTTTAAAGAATGATGCCTGTTTAAGTTTCATAACCAGGTTAACTATCTTACACTGAACGCCGCACGACTGTAGGCCTACTATAATTTGTATCGTAGCATCCTTTTAACAGTGACATTGCAGATGAACTTCTGCAATAGTGTGCATGTTGTAGTAAGATGGCAACTCTATACGTGAAAACATACGTGGTTTTGAACAATCACAACAGTACGGTAACTACCAGTAGAATAAACCGTACTCACAGGTTTGACCGGCGGTCCCAATGGCGGTGACAATTGAATAGCTACGACTGTAGGTTACAGGCGTCTGCTATCAGTAATCCGTGAGTCTGTTTAACTTGAATTGCAGTTGCCTTGTAGTCTGAAGTTCCTGTTGTATGAAACAGCGGTCTTGGTTGGCTGCCTGAAAAATAGAAAGAGACAATAATCGACAAATAAAGCCGGTATGACCGTGAAAAGCGTCCTTGTTATGGGACACTATTCTCACGGGTATTTACGTCCAAAGGACAGATTTAGTTGGTGTTGTTATCGTATGGGACACTTATCGGGGAAGGTGAGGGGCAGTATTTCCTGGGAAAAGCTATTCGCGTCAACTTATCTCCGTCTGCAAGGTTGTTGATCTGAGGTGTTAATTCGCCAACCCTTAATATTTTTAGACCATTCTTGGTATTTGACCTAAAAGGCGTATTTCACTGACAATTGAAGGTGGTTCATAAGTGAGAGAGATTAATTTTCCACTGCAGGCATTTCCGACCCCACGCCTGAAAATTTTGTCCTTAACATCGTTGTTGAAACAAACAATTGTGAGGTTAAGAAAAAGTTCCAGTTGCCTCAATGTTACCAAAATGCCATGTGACAGTGACAAATTATTGCAAGAACTGTTTGTTTTTCTTTAAAATTGAAGCCCTCATAATTTTAACCTTGAAATTTTACAGTACTGAGTGAAAAAATAGATTGGGTATATGCAGAATTACCTAAAAATATTGTAAAAATTAAGATCCCATCTTTGAAATTTCTCATAAAGAAAGGTTACAAAGAAATACAAAGGATATCATGTAGTTGTGCCTGTGTGACATCACAATGTCCTCATTGCGCAATGATCCATTCTAAAACAACGTTTTCTTTCAAAATTCATAACTTCCGAACCGATCATTTTATGGAGATATAGTTTTACCAAAAAGAGGGAAAGTATTCCTAATTTTTATGAATCTTCAAGTTCGTTCAGTGGACAAATCTCGTTAAGATTCCTGAGTCTGGCCAGTGCTATCTTTGGCCTTCCAAGTAGCTTTAAATGATAGTTACAAAACAGAAATTATCATTGTCTGTCATCGGTGTGATGCATGCTACACATGTGGTACATAACGAAAGGGCAAAGTAGGAACCGATCAATAGTAAGATGTTTATTCATGAGCAACACTAAAAACAGCATATCATAAGCCAGTGGCGGCACTATGATTTTTTATTAATGGGGGGGGGGGGGGATTGAAGCAAAAAACTCTTCTAGGTAAGTTCAACTTCTAAAGAAATTCTTCTAAGTTGACAAAATGAAGATTTAAGTCCCCTCATCTGGTTCACGGGGAATGCACGGGTGAGGGTTGAGGGGGAACGACCCCCGAAAGCTCTGAGGTTTTAGCCAATGGGTGAAAACTTAAACCAGAGAGTTAAATGCAAAATTATGAATATAAAAAGGGATCAGAGATATACGTGTTTTTGTCATGTCACTTCAGCTGAATGGGGGGGGGGGGGGTGCAACGGTTGTGCATGACTGTAGAATTGTCCCCCAGAATTTCAGGGAAACTAGAGTTTCAAAAAACAAAATGCGTTCATTAATAAGCTTTTATTACTTTTTTTTAATAATCCCCTGTAAGTCATACTGTGGGACCCTTGTTCACCCTTGTTCTGTATGGTGTTGTAATGGAATTTACTCCAATCACGGTCGTGGGGAGCTGTCTATCCTCTCCTTTTAAGAATTTTTCGTTCAGTGGACGAGATGCAAAATGGTGCCACATTTTGATGCTAGATTTGAACCGATAATGATTTTATCGTTTTTTCATCTTGCTTCCAGAAATAAAGTAGGCCTTATCGCGGGTGATTTGATGCCTATCCAAAATTTTCAACAGGTGGTGGGCGATGGCCTGAAGGTCGAGGGGGATTATCAAAGCAGAGCGCCACCATCAGTTGGCGCGGGGCATAAGAAAAAAATGGCTCTCCAAAACCGGCAGATGGTCGGAAACAGTACTTCCTGGGTGTCCAAAACTGACAGTCATTAAACCCAGCCTTGAAATAGGGATCTCATATCTGCAATTAATGAGGAAAACATCAATCTATGAAAAAATGGTAATGATTTGGATTGCGCATATCAAGAATAGTTTAAACTATTCAATTGCTTTCATCGTGTTCACTTGTAAACCTTTCCAAAAATCTAAATTTGAGGTCGACGTCATGTCTTGGACACGCCCCTTGTAATTTGTAACGATAATATGCTACGTCAATATACACAGTATCGAAAATATTCCTAGACAGGCGCGCTTCTAGTGATGTTATTTTGGGGACTAATTCATGTTTTACCATCTAAGCGGGACATACCAAGATATTTTGGGCAAAGAACCTCCCAGATCGCAGGAAATGGCACTCGTCGGGCCTCGTTATAGGCATCGAGACATTTTTGATTTTGAGATCTCGTGTTTCAAAAGAGCTTACCCTTCCAAAAATTAGAGGTGAATGATACTTTTTAAGAATCAACTGTACAATATTTATGATTGTAGCCTAAACTTTCAAGGTCATTACCGAGGTCTTTCATGTCATTGTTTTGTCACTCTTCTGGTAATTAGTATCTGTCACTATGTATAGTGAATCATCTTTAAGACCAGTTCGCCATCTGACGTATACTAACTCCGTCACTTCCGGTAGATTTCTGTTGTCGAGAATTCTGCTATGAAGACGTCACTCCGTTTGGTGTCAAAAATCGTCTTTTTATTGGAAAAGAGAATAGAAAAGGAATCGAATTTATTTGAGAAAAAAAAAAACAAATAGTTTTTTTCTTAAGCTAACCATCTCTGAAAGAAAACTAACTTTGAGACACGTATCGTCTTGAAAAACCCAACCTTATCACCTTGCCAGCTCACAAAAACTGCAAAGAATTGTCGAAAAGTCATACCGTATTACCAATCAGTTGAAAAGCAGTCCTCCAGAGGGTATTGTTGACGGAATGTTCGGTGAATCAGCGTTGTGTTACCTTCTAACCATTACACCCATCTGGATCCGTCCCATTACAGGATTACGACCTATCATTTAAGAAGTTCATGAAAATGACATCACTGGAAACTGAAATATAAAAAAACAGCAGTTTCTATAGTCTTGGTCAAGACGTTTGTAATTTTCTTTTTCGTGTTTCCACACCCCATCACCTTGCTATTCTAACCGCGTCCTCTTCGTCAGCTGTTTACACGAGAGCTCCATACTCAACGAGTTGGGCATATCCAAGGAACAGCTGAGGGCGCAGTCAGCTCTGTACAAAAGAAGCGCGGTGCGTGTGATGCTACATTACTATAAGCAAGACTACAGTTTCTACTGCCCTATTTTCATCATACGGACGAGGAGCTGCACATAGTAAATGGATACTAATTGTATTTTTTCGTTTTTGTATTTAGGTTTTATTTCTTCTCATTTATTGGTCCTTCGTTGAGAGACTGCGGCAGATCATCGGAAGTCCTCGAATTGAACTGCGGAAGCAAGGACACTTCCCAACTAGTAGCCTGGCCAACTTCTAAATTGCAGAACACCATGAAGTATAATTCTGGTTGGATAATACTTAGTAGATACTATTTTCCTATTTAAATTTCGACTAGGATACGAAAGACTAAGGTTCCGTTATCGAAAAAGGAGAGAAGTGAATGGAGAATCTGGAGATAACCCCTTCACAAGTGCCAGGATCAACCAATAAATTCAGTTACACCAAATTAGGAAAAGGTTTCAAAGAAGACTTTTGTAGTTAGAATTGAACATTAGGGTAAACAACTGACTGATAACTGACTGACTGACACATGAACAACGCATTAGGTGACTTCCTTATGGGACTAGCACTCTTTAGTCCTTACTGAGCAATATCGGTAAGTGACAACTAAATTGTCAAAATAATCCATGTCAGTAGAGAGTTTGGTCATGGCCAAAGCGATCTTAGTCGGTATCATCAAATCAAACTTACTTTTTTTGGCAGGATGATTTGGCCTACCACCAAACCAGAAAGTCAAAACGCTTAGTGATTCCTTGCCGACCAATATTGGTTTGAAATCTTGGAGTAGAAATCTGACCGTATTTGGGACGGTCGGCGGTCCCGCCAGCACTACCGGGTCCTACTGGATAGTGCAAAGAAGCTATACCTTTTATGCAGTACTGGTAAAACGGTTTGTTGGAACTTGAGATCTATACAATAGTGTCATAATAAACCCAGAACGCAAGAAATAAAATGTCTCATAATTTCTTTTCATGATATTTCAACCAATTTGTGTCTAAGAAGATATTTGGTAAGATACCAGCACTACTGCCAACCCTGTTTCAAAGGACGGTTTTCAAGTATTCAAGCTAACGTTATTCACCTATCGAAGCAACGTTGCTTCTTCAATCCTGGCACTATCTTGCTTTTCACCTGAACAAAAACACTCGTTTAAGGCCTATTGAAATTGTTTTCCAAGAAACATCAAGTCAGACTTGCTTCTAATCGTTCTCAAATTCCGCAACAGCAGGGAATGTAATACATAAATCCCCAAAATATCAAAGTAGTTACTCTCCAAATGTGGACCAATAGAAACGAGCTGGCAAGGGTCTCACAGAACGTGCAGCGTACGGAGAGGATTCATAGCATTATCTCGGCTCAAAAAGTTTTCAGAAGGCAGGCACCATTTGTGATTGATGTCGATGGGTAAGTTTACCACGCAGTATACTACGTTACATCTGTACACGACAACTTTCTAGTAACAACTTGGAAGTCGAACACTGGAATTAGTAGCCCCCGCACACAGCAAAGAATGTCAAGGTTACCTTTCCGGAGATTTCTTACAATCTTCTCAAATTTTGACCTTTGACCTCCACCAAAAAATGAGGATAATTTACTTTTTTACGAAGTATGACCAACCGACACACCATGTAAGAGGTCAGTCAAGCTTACCCTTCTTCAGACATCATGTTTACGAGGTTTTCACAGTTTCACCTTTGATGACCTCAAATGACCTCCACCAAAAACACTAGGGATAATCTACTCAGTATGACCAACTCACCTTTGACCTCCACCACAAACAACAGGGATCATCTACTAAGTATGACCAACCCACACATCAAGTATGGGTCAAGGTCACCCTTCTTGAGACATCGTGTTTACAAGGTTTCCAGTTTGACCTCTGGTGACCTCAAATGACCTTTGACCTTCACCAAAAGGGATTATCTACTCAGTACAACCCACCCACACACCAAGTGTGAAGACAGCCAACATTACCCTTCGTAAGATATCATGTATACAAGCACGCATAAACACACACGCACACCACATCAGCATCACATAGATTCCTTGGGCCTTCAGCAAGGAGTCACGGAATCAATGAGAAGTTGAAAAGGGTACAATAAACATGAGAAAGTTTGTCTGAAATTGCAAAAAGGAACAGAAGTTTAAACTGAAATATTGTTTGTTGCACTGCAAAAACCAATATTTATGGACACCGAATGATAGCCTAGTTTTTCAAGAGTTTTTCATGGATAGAGACAGTCATTTGTTGCTTGAAGAACTTTTTCACCTAAATTTCGAAAATTCAAACTGATGCATCATCTGTAACAGATTTTATGCAAAATGTTTTGTGAGATGAAGCTGTTGTAGATGTTTGTTGGTGAGAATGATTGGTTAAACAATGGTTAAAGCTACTTTGTTTCTACGCTATTTTGGTGTATTTTAAGCACAATATTTCCCCTTTTTATCTGACATTATTTCCTTTTTAATCATTTAGTATCAAAGCTCCCCTCAAAACAAACTTTTCCGAGGAAAGAACAGGGTATGTGTGTGTGAGGAGAACTGATTGGGGGGTATTGGTGGAGATATGGGAGGGGGGGTGGTTGAAGCTGTCTAAGATTTCGTACTAAGAAGCCTGAAACAAGCATAGACCAACAAAAGAATGACTCATCACAAGAACAAATGTCACCTTGTCCATCGAATTTTGTTTTTATTATGTAGTAGGCATTTGTGGCATAGAGTGTACAAGGTTAAATCCATAGCGATACAATTACTTTGTCAATTTCTTTTCCTTCGAGGTCTCCTTGACCAAGGCATCGTGCAGTTAATTAGATTAATCTTTCATTATTTCACTGTAGCTGAGTGCAAGCTCAAAAAAAAAGGAAAAATTAAAATGGATACAATTACAAAAATCTGACATAAGTTTTCAAACGTGCGTAGAAAATAACAAGATGGGATTCCATGTTTTTATTCAACGCTTGAATACATGTACAAAAGCAAAAAAAAAAAAAAAAGACTACCTTCTCTGTGAATTCTTGCACAGATAAATAAAGTCAGCAAGCGATGAAAAACAATAACAACAATAATAATAATATTAAAATAAAATTGTTTGAAGTTAGGCTTTTAGTACTTCATATGCTGAATGGGGATATAATATCAATAATCTTTTTTTTCTCTAATTTATTGCAACAATCCAAAATTCTACATAATCGGTATTTAAGGAAAGTATTCCAGGAAGAAACTAGAAGAAAATGAAAATGATAATATTTCAACAAAAGCCATGATCTTCTTTTGTCTTCTCCACAGGGGTGCTCACCGATAAAAAAGCTACTTTGGTATATGATGATACATTATGAGGATACATGGTGCTATTCCTATTCTAACAGACTTCAACAAACAGCCTCCGTACCCTCCTGCAATGTTCGTCCATGTTTTTTTTTTTCTTTGGAACATGTCATTTCAATTTTTGTCATAACAACCTGATTTAACAGGAAAAATGCAAAATATTCTAAATACAGTAATTTTATTGTTTTAAATGATGACTTCTCACTGTCTTCTCTCCATTGTTTCCTCTTGTTTTTTATTTGTCTTTTTTGCTCATCTTTTGTGTTTTGTACAAAAAGGAAAAGAAATAAGTTTCAGAGCATCTACACTGTTAAGAGCAATCTATTCTAAGAATATTTAATTGAAATATTTTATTTGGTATAGTTTATTAAGTCATGCTCCCTCCTTTTGAAGCAGCATTACCATTACAAACATTCTCGCATACAAATTGCTGAGGAGAGGGTAGGGGTCAAATAGTAAGAATAGAGAAAAAAATAAGAAAGGTGTCACAAAGTCACTTCAAAAACTATCATGAAAAAAAAAGGCAAAACTTTACAATAAATCAAAAATGTATAACATACAATAAAATTGTGTTGGTGTTCTAAACTAGAGGTAAATATTTTTTATTGTTTTTTTGATTGGTGAATCAAGGCCATGTAAGGTACAGGAAGAATTGCTAGAAAGAGAAAAAAAACATTCTAAGTGGTAAGACTAATGACAGCTAATGCAGAATGGGCTTCCAGGTATGTGGTCCTCGCCCCATTTAACCACCAGCCAATAATTGCCCTTTTCTTTCAATACATAGTTGACATTGTATCTATGGCGACCGGTGTGCTTGACGACGAGCTCATCGCAAGGTACCTTCGGGCCAAGAATTCCGACTATGAGCATGTTGTTTCCTGTGGACCACAGATGCAAAAAGAGGGGAAAACGTTAAAATAACTTCCAATTCCTCCTTGGTTGGATGAGCAGACATGGCAGGAGGATAATATATCAAGGTCAACAAGCAATGATAAGGAAAGTCACATTTCCAATCTTTTGCAAAAGGACAGAAGAAAACTGTGTAAGCCTTTAAATATAGCACTTGAAGTCTTTGTGTAATGGTAAAAATGTTGGATGACTCTTTTAAATTAATACCTGGTTTCTAATTACATGTTGTATACATTTCTTTCCTTTAACTTCATATTTTACTTGTATTTTCTCCTTTTTAGCAATGTTATTACATTTGATTTGGAATGAATAGATCAAAGCTAAATGTGTGACAATGAAAGGTTTTGAATGGATTACAAAGGACTGAGAACATACCTGCTTCTGAAGCATTGACCTGGAACTGTGACCGCTTGTTCAGGAAGGCTTTCTTCAAACCATTGCCACTGGTGTGAACCTTTGAAGCATCTGTGTCGAATACTGGCATTTGTGATGTCATGGTTGTGGTCGTAGTCTTGGAGACAGTTTCCACGACTACATTAGCTGACTCTGTGCCTCTGCTGGCTGGAGCTTTTGGGGTACCTTTTAATAAGATGAGATGAAAACAACTGAAGACAAATGTTTTCAATTTTTGGATGGAAAACAGCTGAACAACAACTGCATCCCAATTGTCTTGAGAATGGTCCAAATATAAAACAAAGAACAAAAGACTTTTAATTCAAATGGATACAGCCAGAGTTGCTGAACAAGGTGAACATGAGATTATCTGATATCCTGCTTCAGTAATATAGTTTTTTCATCTATGTTGTTACCTTGATCACTCTGCATCAATGACCAAGTGCAGTGTGCAATTTCCTCTAAAAGATTCTAACATATGGTATCCCCATGATGACAGTGTTATTTTATACCTTTAATGTGTGCAAGGAATGGGCTTCCTCCAATGTGATTCTGTCCACCATATTTAATGCTGATAAGGTATTCTCCGGGGAGGGTGGGGTAATAAGTGCACTTGTATCCCTCCGCGACCTCCTGAACATCCAGTTTGACCTTCATGGGTCCGTCGATTTGTACAATGAGCAGTGCAGAACCGGCACCGCACGTGTTGATGATAAATTCAGCAGGCTTAGCTGTAGAGGCAACAACGAGAAGAGAGTGGATGAGATTAATTCCTAAACAACATTCCCCGTTGACCCATGATACGATGATAGAGAGAATAATTGGTCCTGAACTTTAATGACATCAAACTTTGAGTGTTTCAATGATGAATACTTGAAAGGTTTGGTAAAATGATAGAGAACGGTATTTGAAAACAGCAAAGCACAAATGAATAAAGGGAGGATTATTCTTGCATGACAAAAGGTCTGTATACGATAAGAATTGCAAAACCTTGTACCTGATGAAGTAGTTCTACTTAAAAAAACAAAACAAATAGAATAGAATAAATTAATAAACAACATAGATTATTTTGATGTTATTCCTCACTTGTTGTTCCTTTTTCTAGACCTTCGCCGTACGCATGAACCAGACCAGGATCTCCGATCTCCTCTGGTGCTCCGACACGGATCTTGAATGGACTTCCTGGGATGGGTGCATTTTTGAATGAGACATGAATGAGATGGATGCCATTTTCTTGTGGAAGGAACCTCACAGCATAGTTTCCTTCATCAACCTCTGTGATGGCACATTCTTCTTCTTTGCCAGATGGTGACACCGCATGGGCTTTGAGGTCACCTTTGGCACCATTCAGCTGCACCACGAAAGAAGCTGGCTGGCCAGCTTTAAGGCCGTGATCCTATGAAAGGAAAACAAAAAACAGATGAAAGTAAAGAAGCAACTGAAGAAACTATAACAAAGTTTTAGAGTGGAGGTTCAGGGGTAAAAGTTCACAGTTTAAATAAGACAAAAAGGGACAGCTAAATTATGTGGGACAAGTTTAGCTAATGAATTATAAATTATGCTGAATCCTAAAATTTTCTTTTTACAATTCCCAACTGGGTATGTGAAACATGAGGCAGTGGACACTATTATCCAACAGTTGACCAAAGCAAGGGCTGATATGTTGATGGTGACCTTTGCTTTCCACAACTTCCAAACAATCCCAGGGCAGGTATCTTCATTAGCAATGGCACAGTATTCTATTCTCTGAATAGGAGCCAGTTTACCAGTTTCACTCAGTGCTTGACCAATCAGTTTTTGGAACCACGCTAGACCACATGTGCAAGTTTTGAGGGTATGGGGAGATACAATCTAACTGAGAAAATACAATACTGAAGGGTGTCATATAATAGAATACTTACATGCATACTAGATACACTCAGACGTCTAGCTTCACCTAAATGTGGAGTGACAAAAGGCCTAAATGGACTGTCTGGGATGGGCTGGTCGTTAAATTTGATGTCTACCTGGTATTCTCCTGAAATATAAACAAATTGACACATTTATTGCACGCACAAACATACACACATCTAAACACGCATACATGATGTATGCTCCCTCTTGTAAAGGGTTTCTCCACAGGTTGTCTAGATTGCATTTGAACTAAAGGAGTTGTGACAGGGATTCAAATTGGTGTTGGAGAGATAAAATGTCAGAAGAGCTCATTGGTACAAAGGATATGAAATAAAGTCATCAGCACATAGCTCTGAGAGCACTGAGAAGAAATCATTATGTAACTGTTTGTTTTTGTTTTCTTACCTGGGGTAGTTGGGAAATATATGACCTGGTAAGAGCCATCTTTGTTGTCTTGGAACTTAATTTCAGCTTTAGATGGACCAGAGACGGCAATGCCCAACTTTCCTGGACCAGCTTCACGTGTCCACACCGTGAATTCAGCTACATGTTAAAGAAAAACAAAAAACATTGATCGATGCTAACGAGTCACAACTTCCTAAGATGCCAGATGCGATAGTAAATTTGTAAAACAATATCAACTTCAGAATAAGAATAAGCCAAGATGAATAAACGTTCGAGAAACTAAAAGTGCATCAATTTGGTACATAGCAGTACCCAATGGTATGGCAGTCTATATGGTGTGACAATGGGGACTGTGGAGCCACCAAGGGTGTACTTAATAATGGCTCTGCACTAGAATAACTTCAATTAAAGTTGATGACAAATTGAAAATGTCTTTCACTTTGTCCTAAAGACATACTAAATATAAAGACATACTTATTATAGGTAGACTAAGAGTACATTAAAAACAAAAAATATTGCGACAGAAGAAAATTTACCTGGTTGGTTGACTTCTCCTCGTTCTAAGCCAGGTCCACCGGCATGTACCTTGTGAGCACCTCCTTCACCCAGTGGACCCACTGTGAATTGGAAGGGGCTTCCTGTGAGAGGGAAAAGAAGGAAATACTAAAATCACTCATATTGTCCCTAATTATCTTAGAAAACAGTTTATGCATGGTTACCAAATAGAGCGTGAGAGGCATACATGATTAAGTTTTATAGAGTTTACAGTTTTCATTCTTATTCTTGTGCCCTTTGTATGTTCAGTTCAACTCATTCTTGATGTCATATTTAAAATGTACAACATATGAGGAGTGAATTTCAAAAAGCAACTCTTCGTTTATCTGATTTATACCGTACCTGAAACGTGAATACCCTTGTTCTTAACACTGACTGTGTGGACACCATCTTGGGTTGGTACAAATCGTACCACATATCTGTTATCATCCTTGTCAATGATCTCTGCGTCCTCTGTTCGTCCAGATGGGTTGGTGACTTGGGCAGTCATGTCAAGAGGATCAGAACCTACGAGGAAAAGTGAGCAAGCGAAAGAGATAAAGATCACACAGTCTTTCAGTGAGGAAATCTAAAAATTACACATCTTAACCATTAATATTCCAAAAATGCACACATTGAAATAAATCCAGCTGTTGTCTTTCAATGAGGACATCTCAAACTATACACCCTTCTATGGGGGTACATCTCAAATTACACACCCTCCTCTGGGGGGACATTTCAAATTACACACCCTCCTCTGGGGGGACATTTCAAATTACACACCCTATGCATTAATATCCCAGAAATGTATTTTAGGATAAGATCCAGCTGATGTCTTTCTTTCAGGACATCTCAAAAATCACACCCAAGACATTATTTTTCCAGAGGTGTTCTTTAATACAACACTGCATAAAGTTTTCAGACTAGACTTCTTTAGAATATTCTAGCTTTAATATATAATTTTCATCCAGAGTAAGAGGCCTTACTGGTAGTAAATTATTTTTGTGTAAATGGATTACAGGTGAACAAGTTCTATTATTATATACACTGGCCTCTCATGACTGGAGCACATTACGTAATCATCAGTCCATTGGCATAAGGATGTGCGCCAGAAATCCATTCCCTTTTCAACTGGACTGAGCTTCCCTGTGTGGCTCTGGTCCTTGATGCATTTAATGAAATGCTGGAGCATTTATCAGTAAATGTAAACCAACTTACCTGGTATTTTAAGTCCTAGATCACATTTGCTACCCTTCTGTGCAATTGGTACCTCTTGGACTGGCTGTACCTTGGATTCTTGGATCATAGGTTCACCACCTTCACCCAAAACTTGTACTCTGAATGGACTCCCTAAAAAGTATTGAAAAATATTCAAAACATGTTTACTCCTAACAAAGGTAATTTGAATGTATCAGACAAGGGAAGAGCAGCTGGCAAATCATGGATACCACAAACAACATCACGTAAAGCAAGTTACAAAACTATCAATAGCAATTTACCGAACAACAGTATCATCCATTGTTACAAGCTGTATCATCCATTGTTACAATACCACATAACCACCAACAACAGCAATACTGTCAATAATGGCAAGTCACTAAAACAGTTAACTTTTCATCCACTTTTCATTCACTTTCATACAACAAGTCTTAACTCTTGAACAAACAACTTTAAGCAGCTACCAGTCCTATATAAAGACCCCACAACCCTTACCATGAGTTTGCCCTCAGAATGACCATGTCAGACAATCACACACAAAAATATTGGATCCCAAAACACAAAAGTCGCACATCTAAATACTTCTGACAAAAGGGAATCACCTGGAATTTCTTGATCTGCATATTTGACATGTAAGTCGTAGATACCGGGAGCTGTGGGTTTGTACGTGACACGACAGGTGCCATCTCCATTGTCCTCGCAGTTGATTTCTGCTGTGCCTGGACCACCAATTGAAACTCCAAGACCTCCGTAACCTTCCATGAAAATATAACAACGAATGCTATTAAATTTGAGCCATGTGCATATATCTACTTCTTATTTTAAAGGTTTTAAATGTTCTTTCTCAGGATATGGCTCAACAACAAGTAGAGGCAGAATGTTATCTGTATTACCGCAACAGTCAAAGATTTTGCCATTTGAATTCTGCTGATAAACAGGTTAAAACTTAAATCACATTACATTTAGTTGTTTGAAAATTACAACTATTACAAAACTGTTAAAATGTTTCTTTCAGTATGCATATATTCTATAATTCTGACTCCCTAATCTGCTTCTCTGGTGTTATATAGTATAATTCTGACTCACTAACCTGCTTCTCTGGTGTTATATACCATAATTCTGACTCACTAACCTGCTTCCCTGGTGTTATATATTATAATTCTGGCTCACTAACCTGTTTCTCTGGTGTTATGTACTATAATTCTGACTCACTAACCTGCTTCTCTGGTGTCAACAGTGAATTCAGCTTCCTGATTGACATGGGCTTCCTTGATGCCTGGACCAAAGACCTTCACCTTTGAAGCATCACCAACCTCTTGAGAGCCTACCACAATCTTAAAAGGACTGTTGGGGATGTGTCTGCCATTCTTGGTGACGGTCACAAGATGTTCACCAACTTCTTTTGGGGTAAATGTGATGCCTACCAAGAACAAAAAATAATAATAGTTGAACATTAAAGAGCACACAGTAAATTATGGAACTAAAACTCATTGTTGAACACACTAAGGTTAATAGTAACACTTCCAACATGCAATGAGTATCAATAACAAGATGGTGGTGCTCACGGATCAACTAAATGTTGGTGCTGCTCATGTCATCACACAATGCATCAGTACTGGGACTCCTCTGCTCTTCACCCTACCCTGTTACCATTCAATCTATAATTAACCAGCAAGATTCTTATGTTCCTCAAGGACCAACTGATTACACTACTCACTGATCAGCACTTGCGAGTGCTGGTTCACAGACTGATGCAATGCTTGCACTGCTCAATTATCAACAGATGCTCATGCTGCTCACTGATCCAAAACATTCCCGATGCTGCTCACTAGATGCCACATGGTTTTGCAGAATCTTTGCAGTAAAAAATTAATACAAATTAACACCTAACCAGTGTCATTCTCTAGTTGATACATGTATTGGTGCTTTAAACTAGAGGAGTATGCAGAACCTTGAATGACCCCTCCGCTCTCAGTTACACATGCTGAACAAAATTTTCAACATGATTGAAGTTCTTAGGACTATTGACAGACTTACCAATGTTTCCATTTGGTAACCTCTTAAGAGTGCAAGGCTCCTCTTTGCCTGAAGGCGACTTAATAGATGCTCTCAGCACATTCAGGTTGGGCTCATCAATCTTCAAAGGCACGTCACTTGGCTGACCGACATTCATCGTGCTGCCAGGTTGATCTAGATCAAGAGAAACATATCGATATTAAATTAGTCTTCATCTTTGGCAGCAGTCATTGCTTGTAACTGGACACTGCGCAGGTAAACTGGATTAGAGGATAGGGGGCAAAGGGTCCCCCTTTATTGGAATGTAGACAATATCACTCCAATTAGAAGCAGAGAGACTGCTGCTATACTATTGGATATGAAATGCACGAGAAATTACATCATCTGTATGATCAGGGAGGGACATTTCAGGAGAAGACAGAACTGAAGTGAAAAATAAATATATGCTAATCCTGGATACTTAGAATTAGAAATTAGAATTTTATCAATTTAGGAAAACATTTGCAATTTCTGGAATGTACATCCATGTTCAGAAAGTTATCTCTAATTGGTCTACTGTGATAGAGTGAGACAGAATATGCCAAGAAAGGTGAACACTAATTTTAAAGATTATGAAGTGACAATGCTATAAGCTACAGACAAAATTTTCTGAAGTAATGTATGACGTAGCAGACGACATGAACCCCTTTTTTGTTAAGCTCCTAACACCTTTTAAGTGCATTGAATTTGTAAGTGGTGAACAAAACAGATGTCTTTAGCAACAACTACAGTAGGTAGATTCAAAGAAAGGAGTATCTCCATCTAAATTGTTCTTCCCTGGTATGATATAATGAAGATATTTTAATCATGACATTACTGGTGTACTGCCATAGCTACAGCTGTCTACGGCAAAGGTCTATTAACAAAATGTTGCCGTTCAACTTGCCGTTCTGCAAAAATACCAGCATAACAAATGCTAGCAAAATCAAGGCACTTTAAACTAAAGAAAAACACTTTAGCTAATAATATACAAGTCTCAACATATAAGCCTTCCTTCTCTTGACAACTCACCAATGATATTTGCCTTAAATGGACTTCCAGCAATGTCTTTGTCCGCAAACTTGACGGTGATTTCGTATGTCCCTGGTTTGGTGGGAAAGTAGGTGACTGTGCAAGTACCGTCTTTGTTGTCTACACACTTAATTTCTGCTTTAGAAGGACCCTCGATGGCCAGGGACAATCCCCCTGCGCCTGCCTCTTTGGTGTTTATGGTAAACTCACAAGGTTCTCCGTTAATGCCGTGGGTCAGACCCGGGCCATAAGCTGTCACTTGGCCGCTCTTGAGCTCGTCCACGTGAAACTGGAATGGACTTCCTGGAGGTGGTGGAGAAGTTTTGGAAACAAATGTAAGGATGAGATTAGAAAAGATGGCTGATAACCTATGCAGTGCCATAACTGGGAGAACACAATAACTCTCATCAGGAATCACTATTCAATCATCTGGTATATGGCATAGCATAACCTGTGACATCGAAGGACTGGTGAATATTTCTCCATATTTCCTGACAGATAAGGGTCCCTTCATTGAACAAGGTATTGTTCTAGGTAGTGGATATTCGAGTACAGAGTATCTAAGTTATAAAATATCTATCACAAATACTGTAAGAGTAAATACCAAAATATGAACTACAAGAGCAAAAAAATATATTTCAATACAAGCACATAGTTTGAAACAAACAGTTGGAAAGTTTGGCTGTACCTGGGACGTGTTTGTCGTTGTACTTTATAGACAATTCATGAAGGCCAGTCTCGGTAGGTGCGTATTTCACTGTGATGGTACCGTCTTTGTTCTCGATGATATGAGGGGTGTCAATGCGCCCTGATGGGGTTTTTACCTCCCCTGAGGACAAATAAAATTAACAATAAGCTAATTAATAAATAAGAGCCCATACCTTTTTCTTTTGTGATGCTACCACCAAATAAGGTGTTGCATAAACTGCTGGCACTAAACAAGGTATTAATGACACCACCCACATTGTTAATGACATCACAATAGACATGTTTTTAAATCACACAATGCACTATGATTTATGATGTCATTTATAGAGTACAGCAAAACTATTTGTTATTATTTAAGAGACACCAAACTACATAAAAAATATAAATTACTGAAAGACAAAAGAGTCTCTTAATGATACTGCCAAAGTGCAGGTTGGAGAAACAACTAAAAATATCATATCAACTTGGCTTTCATTAAGTTTAATACCCCAACTAAACACATCGTGGTATAAACTTGCTGTGAACTCGTAACCAACACAGAAACAGTCATAAAAGTAGCTTGCTCTCATTAATGTTCACTTCCACCATGACTGTCCATGACATCATGTCGACCTTAAATTAATCATTGAATTGCAAACATGTTAAGTTGATCCCTGGATTTGAGAACTCATGCTGGCTTCAGATGCCTGCCATTAAACATGAAATTGGAAACCTTTTGTGGCAAGTTCACAATAGTTCGACTGAGAGTATATTTGACGATTGCTAATAACGTACCCGAATTTATTTTAACTAATGAAGTGTTGGGTGGCCTAAAGATAACAACGTTAGGAACAACAAACAACATGGCTTGGCCTGCTAATGGGACATTGCATCGCCACGGTGATTAAGTGCTGCAAAGGGTGCACATTGTCAATAACAATTCTCCTCTTTGCATGTTCAGAATTCTTCTCAATTAACCTCGGTGATGTTGGTGTACATAAACCCACTATTGTAGATGACAGTGGCTCATGATGCTTCGTGCCTTGCACCGACCACGCCACAAACGAACGAAGAAATTAACAGCTCATGTTTTGAGAAGAACTGGATCAGTCGACTGAGAGACATTTGGACTGGGTTAATGAATCCATCAAATGTTATCCTGTTTGGAAGGTTGCCGAACATTCCGACACGTATGACTCATCGACTCATCTGCTCCTTGAATATAATCTTTGGAGGAAGGATGTTACATCCCATCTCCTGTATATCTCAGAGAGGATAGCTTTACCTTCCTCATCACTATACTCAAAGAAATTCCTTAGAAGAACAGTTCATAAACAAGAGCGATTATCTCCAGTAATCTTTTCTTTTTTTTTGTAATTCTGCAACTGCAGTATTTGTCCCATAGCTGCATACTGACAATAATGAGCAAGGGGTTCACTAAGGTTGCCACTTTGAAATGTGGAATAAAACTTCCTTTTCTCACTAGCAGGAGAGCATCACCAGTAGATACAAACATTCATAGAGGTGGTTAGAGTTTAATTTCACAATTTTGATTATATACTTCAAACTGGGTTTGCATGGAATTAGTTGGCACAAACCAACTTTCATGTTGAACAAGGATCAAACTGTCAATTCATGGTGATCCCCACAAATTTCAGTGATCCTCACAAATTTCAGTGATCCTCAAATCTTGGAGTAATATCTCTGACATAAAATAAACATTAAATTGGAACTGGAAGATATTAAAGGTTTATTGTCTGATAGAAAAAGAGAGACACCCATCCATTTTCTTCAGGGTGATAAAATTAACGTTGCAGGGTATACCGGTACTTTCGTAAGTACTGGTACTATACTATCAATGACAAGTAATACCGAAGTACCACCAGCAACGGTACCATACGGTATAACAAAAATAGGCCTAACATTAAGCCTAACGTTCGGCCTAACAGTCGGAAAATGGCAGCAACAAGTTACTGTTATGCTATGTATATTAAAAGTTTTTGTTATTGAGTTTTTTTGTTATTATTGAGAGTCTAGTCTTTACTTCTTTTTATGCATTCAGAAAATATGTTGGCTTGATTCTAGAAAGGTACTGTAAAAAACACAGTTTATTAACAAAATTGTTATTCCATCCTTATTTCATTTCCTTGAAGTTCCTCATGAAATTATTTGCTGGCATTTACTGTTTCAAAACATTTATTTCTAATTCTGTCAATGCAAAATGTGTAGAAGCCAGAAAATACACTGAAATGATACGCTGTTAGTAACAATACACGTGGACATTAATGGTTTCAGTATGATCGAGGGAATCGGGTGCAAAATCATGTCATTTGACTGATCTCCCTAACAATTAATTGGTTATACACTGTGCAATTCATTTAATGTTAAGAAGTAAGTCTTGCCTGCCACTCAAATTGAAAAGTTTATAAACTTGTAAGTGGCTGTCAAAAGTCACAGGAAAAGGTCAACGAATCGATCTACTAACCAGTCACTCTAGAATCTATGTTGGAGCCTTGGGGGCGGGGCATAGCTCGCTCGGCTCTGGCGAACAACAGCTGAAAATTTCAGTTTGTACAGTAATGAGTTTTTCTCTCTCTCTTAATACCAATATTCCTGTAGTAACAGTACCAGTTGTGGCGGTAACTGACGGTACCAATTTTAGGCAGTACTGTGACACCTTAAATAAAATGTCTGACAACTACAGACAAACAAGAACAGAAAGTAGTTTTGGGTTTATTTTTCCATTTTCTTTTTTTTAATCTCCTTATTTTCTACAAGTTGTGAATTCTACTAACCAGTAATTTGACCTGTGCCAGCTCCAAGGACGGGTATACAAAGGTCAAGAGGTCTGCACTCCTGATCTTCGGCAGTGGGTGCAGCAGCAAAAAGATCTGGAGCCGATTCCTGTGGTATGATTTGTTCAGCGTCGATCAGGTCCTCTGGTGGTCCTGGACGAGCCTGTCGGATGAATACATAGAGAACCAGTAATGAGGTTACTTTCAAGACAAATGCAACTTGTTACAACTTACATGAACATGTGAATATGCTACAGTTAAGACCTCCAACAAGCGAGTGAGGACAAATTCTAGATAATAAAGGAACCATTTGAATTTCAGGATGCCTACTCAATCTTTTCTTAGGCGCTTAGATCTTAGATATTCCCAAATGAAAGTTGACAGAAAAGCTTTAGTTGTTAATCTCTTTGCTTTGTCTTGAGTGGAAAGAATAAACACTAACGCCATGCACGCACATATGTTGATATTTGTCAAATGAAGACAATGCCCTTTTGTTGACTGGTCGGCCAGAGGCATTGTACTTCCTGTGTGCATGGCTCTTGAAAAAAAAAAAAAATACGTAAACACTTAAAATCCAAGAGAGGGTTTGAATTATCCGAATAAACTTGATAATCATGATGCGATGGTTTGCACTCAATGTGAAAGAGACCACAATGTAAAAATGAAAACAAGTAAAAAAGAAATGTGATAGAATGTGGCAATTTAAAACATGGCAGTGAATTCATTGATACAATTAAAAACAGCAATATGCTGAATTGTTGTTCAACAATGAACTACCATGGAACATGGCATAAAAAACAAAAAGAAAACAAGTACTTTATAATAAACTATAAAAGTTCCTCTTAAATCTTTTCAACCACTAGACAAATGTTTGCAGAACACCAAAAAAAAAAACAATACCTGCATGACTCATACTTGAGGTAACTTCTCATTCATTTATGAGAATCTAATTTGACATATTTACCTTTCTTTCATGGAGCATATTATAAGGAGGCCGGAGGGCATGGTGACCATTCTAGTATAACTACATTCTACCATATTTAGTGCTGACATTGTTGGAATGGCAATATTCAAAACAAATAGCAGTTTCAATATTAGAATATGAATTCTTATTTCAAGCTTTCATAATAAATATGTCCACACAATAAGCCCCTTCCTGGACAGCTGTAGTTGAAACACTGATGTCTGATAGGAATTTGTACGTCTGGGGTAATAACCTCAAGAAGATAAATCAAGTTCTCCAGGATCCTATTTTATTTTTTTCATCTGTCTGCATAAAATAACCGTGACCCTCTCCTACAGTATCGACTATTTGCCAAGCAGTGTATCATCTAGGAAACTACCAACCACAACAAAATGGCAGATACCTGAACACTACCACATGTGACTGGATTAAGCATTTTAATTGGTTACTGTTTGTTTTCATGATCACAAAGGAAATGAAATAATCTCCAGAGTACATCAAATGGGAAAATTTTCCCACAGCAAAATTGCATCATGAAGAAGGACAATGGCATTCTTTCATAATTAGCAACAACCATATGAGGTCAAAGGTCGAACAGGAAAAGAAAGATCACTTCCAAGTGCATCCAGTACATTCTCCACAAAAGTCCTTCAATCTAGTTTCGCCTTTATGGCTCATCAGTTGAGACATAAATGTTTACAGAAGTCAACCTGTTGATGCAACACATGAAAATCAACACTTCTTATAAAACAGAGTAACAGATTATGACAGTTTTTGTGAACTCTGCAACCACAAAATGACAAATGTACCATAGTTCATTTTGTTTTTACCTCCAATTACATTTTTTTTTAAATGTGGGTGCTTGAAGCCATGAAACCACATCTGCAAGCAATTGCAACATCATTCCACTGTAGTAGAGACAGTCATGAGCCTAAGTGTTACACGAGTAGCTCACTTTAACTGCAACCAAGTTTGGTTTTGGCAAACTTCTCGCCTTCTGCATAGTGACTTCAAAGACTGCATGGAAACCTAATCTGTGTATTTTACATGAGATTCTTACATGAGAATCCTTTCAAAACAACATACACCTTCTCGATATGTTATGAGTAATTGGTTGATCTTATTTGGAAACCCTGGAACAATATCTCACAGGTAGTTTAGTAAGCCTACACTTCACTGACCGACATAAACTTGGAAAGCTATCGACAACAGATACTCGAGACCTGGTTATGCACAGCAAGGATGGTGTCCTGCTGGGTTTTTCACGACTGCCCCAAGTCATGCTATGCAACGAAATATTTAGGATGCTTTTCTGAAACAGCAGACCTAATGGAAGGCCTAATGGTAGACCTGTCTGTCCTCCTGTTGACTTAAACCACAGTGTGAGATCTCTGATTTACTGTTTAAATGTTCTGAGTTTTCCTTCTAGCCTAACTGCTTTGATAAAGATATTCCTCTCTTCATTTTACCCTAATGGCCAATAGAAATGACTGATGTATTTATGGCAGAGACTGAAGATAATAGATAAGGTAGCCATCATTTAAACAAAGAGCAAACTATCCAGTAATCTCAAACTTGTCTGCTTTCATAGCCATAAGAATTCTGCTGGAGCAAATGGAAGAAATACTATGGCTACAGAAAACACCCAAATGTAGGGTAGTGCTTCAAAGGATGTTGATTTTTGTTCCATCCTCCAAACCCTTGCCTTATCAAAACAAAACTGTAGGCAAGAATGGAGGAAAGAGCAAGGTATGCCTGTATACTATTACATATGTTAAACAGTCCAGTTTTTAACAGTATCTTAGCTGTAAACAACCAACTTCAAAACTCTGCAGCACAACTGCGAGAGAAGGAAAGAGACAGTAGGAGAAAATGAAAGAGATGGGTCGGGTGAACAGGAGTGGTTGGATGTAAGATATGAAGTGTCCATTGCGAAATGGAATCTATTCCACAAACTATGTCAGCTGACTGTTTAAGTTAGATTATTAAACATTATTTAGGTATGAGGAGCTACGAGAATAATAGAAAAGAACAGGATGAACACATCAAGTAACAGCTAGTAAAATATTCTTTAAGCTATTTTGATTGTTTTAAAGCCAAGAATACTACCGTTACACCATCTTGTCAAGGATATGGCAAAGGCAAAATTCCCCTCGACCGACATCTGAAAATCATCCATGAAAATATTTGGAGAAGTGGGAAGCATTCAGCAAGAAATAAAAAGATACAACTGAATCCACTTGAATTGGGGATAGTCACATCGCAAGGTCAACTTTGCATTCTCTTGATGACAAACTTTTGCATTCGTCAACAAAAGATGCAACGAAAAGTAGATCAAAGAGGGAGAGGGGATGAGGACAAAATAAGCAGTCGTAACTCTGTAGAGAGCGTGAATTCCTGTTGTGTCACGCTCCTAACATTCCATTGCCGAGCTGGATGGTGATGGCTAAGAGCAGCTACAAAGACTGATGGGCCATTGTTGACATTTTAATTATGTTGTCTGATTACTATACATGACAGTTATGGGGGCACTGAGTAAAGCACATATGATACAAGACTTTCCTTCAAAGCAGCAAGCTGACAGACACTACAGCCAAGTACTGGGATACCAAGTACCATTGGGATAAAATCTGAAACTTTTTACGATCGACCCAGGGAGGAGGCGACAAGGAAACATTTCTAATGGCCGGCGATTCACCTCTTGCTCTCCTAGATGCAATCTTTCCTAACAGCTGGGGCTTAACATGATGGACATTTAGGCATACCACAGCATTGACCTTTGACCCTAAAATACTCAACAGACCACTTATGATAGGGTGCCCCCTAAAGATTATGAATTCACTGCGTGAAGTGAACAGGACTCAAACAGTAACACTTAAAATGGTAAGAAATACCTTTCAGTACATGTAGAGCAGCAAAGAACATGCTTAATGGTGAAATGCTACAAAACATGCCATTTACTACAAAAATAAATGTATGGAGATCATAACATTATTGAACATACATCATGCCATGATGTGGATGCCTGAAAAGCTCCCTCTTTAAAACTCACTATAGAAATAACAATAAATAGAACTTACTGTAGAATGACAATACCACAAGACTGTACCAGTGACTTGCCAAGAAAATGAAAATTTGTGCCCATCTTAACATTGTTTGATAAAGTTAAGACAGAAGACTGGGAAGTAGAAACTGTCAAACCTTGCATGAAAATCTCATACACGAAAAGTCTCTTATTGAAGGAATACATCTGAAATATTCACAGCAACAATTTTTAAAATACTATGCGCATCAATCTTCCAGTGGTCAAAGTATTGAACTTTGATTGACAATGGTAGCCTAAGAGTGGTGTCCCCTAACAATGGTTCGATACAAGCAGAACCTAAATAAACTAAAAAATAACCTTGGGGGAACAAATAGTAATTACAAGGTGAAAGAAAATTACGTTTACCTTTTGTAATCAGAGGTGATGAAAAGTTCCAATGAGACTACAGAGTGTACAATGAAATCCACAGGTTTTTATTATGTCACCACAAAGAAAAAAACAAAAGGCATTAATTAATTCCGAGGCGTTCGACAATCACCAGTGCGGAAGCAAGATTAAAAGTCTAAGAGGCTTCTCCCTCATATGCTGGCTTAATGCAAAGGCAGTAAAAAAAGAAAAGAAAAAAAAAAGCTTCATTGGATTACCCATCTACTGTGGATGTATACCCAGTCACACAAGCTTAGCCCCACCCCTCCAAACAGACACCCTGGATGTGTGGGTGGAAGCTATTGGCTACCATGGGACACACACAACCATATTTGTCCAATGTAATGAGACGTTGAAAATACTGCCACAGCTGGTCTGGGTAAAGGGAACTAAGAAATATGAGAGTACTGTGCTGGATTCCTTGAATACCATGTGAAAAAATAGCACCAGCTGAAGCAGCTAGAGATTTTGAGCTGGAGAGGGAGAGCTCTGCAGAGCTAGTGGAAAATGACAGAGAGCCTGGAGAAAACAACAGGCAAAAAAAAAAATACATAAAGCTGAATGGCAGCAGGAAAGGTACCACTGGGGATTTTACGTGTGGTTCGTCAGGAGTCTCTAAACACACGAGATGAAGTTAAACTAACGACACAGACGGGAGATGCGGTGAGCATTAACGATTCCACATAACTGGATATAACCGCATAAACAAGCAGCCAGAGATCCGGTTACAGCTGAACTGATTGGTCTTTTGATCTCACATTAGAAAGTGTTGGCAACACTCTGCTATGCTGAAGCTTGTATTACTACCACCAACCAAGATGATGAGGCACTTAAAACACTCTTTAAAGGATCTGCAAAATGTGGTGATCTGTAAGTGGCTTGACTTAATCCAGGAGTGTTTTGAACTGTTGCCTCCATAGTCCAAAATGAATAATGGTCACATATATTGCTTCAAAACTTTGTAAAATAGAAGTGTCTGCTCACCAACAGGAGGGGAGACAATTTTTTAACCAAACATTGAAATGAAATATGAAAGAAAAGGACAAAACTATCAGAATTACATATGAAGTAATATCTTAAATATGAAAAAAAAAACCCACAAATAGCCAAGGAATGTGAAGGTGATTGCTCTTATTTAACCACGAATAACATTTTATTATTACAATAACATATCAACCATGCCATCACTAGTCTTCACGTCTCGTGAACTTTCAATAAACGATCCTGGCATCCTTTATTTTGAATCTATTTTTATCGCATCCTTTGCTATTTTTAAACTTTACTATCACCCTCATTCCTTGCTTTGTATTGCATACAGTGGTCATTGAACAGACTTATCTCTTACATTCTGTCCTCCCTTCACCTGAGCCATCAGCGAGGTTGTGTAAACAATGAAGACAATTGGCGCAAACCTATCAGGTGTACCACGAAAATGGATCATCTGAGAGGACTCTGACCATGCAACTAACGGCATTACAATATTAACTAAGCAAGTCCAAAAAAAAAAAAAAAAATTAAAAACTTTGAGGCAAAGAAAATGCAAGGATAATGTTGGATGTTCACTATTGGCTAGAGAAAGTATGAGTGATATAACAGATGGTCCCACACCTGAAGGGACAGAATAGTGTGAAGTGATAAACAGTTTGTGGTAATTAATATTTAAATTAGTTGGAAGTCAATTCATTTTGATTAGCAGATGTTAAGCAAAAATTGCAGTGTGAATCAATTGAGAACCCAAGTCATTTACATATGTACCATAAGCAAAGTTGTGGCTTAGACTTCAAACAATTCAAGGAAAATATCAACTTTTGAGGTAGGCCATGAGACAATTTTAATTTGCAACTAACTCAAAGCTTAATGAAATTGAATTGCAAAAGGGCTTTCAATGTGCTCATTGTATGTAGATACATATGATAAATGCATAAATCTTAAAAGATAAATGTACAATGCAAGTGTAGTTTTGCATTAATGGTCCAGGTATAGATAGGCTATCACATGTCATCACTGGGTAGACACTGATATGCAAGGAGGTAGGTAGGAATATCAAACAAGATATGAGTGTAACCATTTTTACAACACCACACATTCTTGCAAGCCTATAAATGGAGGCATTTATGCCAACTAGCAGTAAAAAGTTATGGTTCTGGTAATTGCTGCTAAATAATATTGATAATGCTGACATTAGCTGGGGTACAAGAAAATAACTAGTGGCACACCACCTAATGATAATACAAGAATTATGTTTTCACAAATAACAACTGTAACTGGAGTGCTGATCATGTATTCAGATATTAGCTAGAGACTGGCTCACTCACTGACTTGATGGCACCAAACCAATGATATATTTTTGGGATTCCTCTGATAAAAGACATTGAACATCACCTCCATTTGACAATCACCTATCGCAATCATTAAAAGCCTTTTAATGATGTTTGGTTTTACCAACTCAGACAATGACGACGACATGAAATGGGAAGGATGTTAAGTTTTTTGAACAAGTTCCCTAACTATCATACAAAGAAATGTTTGATTCACCTGACAGATGTTTCTCTGTGCATGTCAGAAATTATTAACAGAAAGAATAACTGGTGGAGCCCTTCTACAATGATGAGGTGTAGAGCAAATTAGGAAGGACGGCATTTATGTTTATTTGAAACAATGTGACTGGATGAATACTAATCAACAGGAGAATGCTGTCATCCAATGACTTGGAGCAAGAGCACTGACTTCTGAGATGGTTACTAATATAACAATCAATCGACTATTATGTCAACTTTTCTCATGAAAGCCATTATGTAGGAAAATTGTAATTATAATCCCCTACTAATCTCCAACACATTTCTCCTAGCAGAGTCACAAAGCTCCAGAGATAGGCTGTGCACCACAGAAGGTATCAAGTTTCAAACCCACTCACCTCAACATATCAAAGTAATTCATTATCTCCAATTCCCTTTGATGGTCCTCCACCATCTGTCGACAAGTATTCTAGTTGCACAGATTTATCACACCATAACTTACCAGTGATTACACCACCGGCAGGTTGTCATGCTGCATATGATCTTCAGACCTTGCTGGGTAAACACTACAACTATATCAATCCCACCCCCCTGTTATGTCTCTGAGCCAGGGCCCCATCGATAATTACTTATCTGTACCGTGATTTGTTGTGGCACAGACAGTATCCGCAGTGGGGCCGCATTTTAGCAACGTGTCGGAGCAACATACACCAGATATGTTCTGCCACACAATACGCACCGTCTAGAGGAGGAGGTGTGGATTTGGAAAATGTAGTGTACATGCTTTAAATTTGGGCAAAAATCTTGGAAACTAAGACGTAGGTGATGATGAATATTTTTCCAGAGGGCAAAAACAATAATTTTTGTGAATTAGCTTTTATTTCCGTCCACTTTCTATCTGTTAGTACTGAGCAGTCCAAATTGAGTTGAAAGACTGAAGGGGATTTGAAGAGTCTTATACATTAACATAGTTCTTTTTTTGAATGATGACAAAATATTAGCATGTTTGACAAGGGGAGCATATTACCAAATGTTTTCTTTGGGAATACAGATTGCTATCATCTTTGGAGATGCACAAGGCTTCAATTAATGGCATACACAAACATCACTCCCCTTTGACCTTTTGCACCAAAAGCTAGATATCCTTTGGGGAGCTCACGATTTAAGACGGTCTCGAAGCGGTGACCTCCAGAGCCTGTTTGCCACATAACTGTGAAAGGAGACTCGAGGACTGAAAAGTGGAAAATGGCAAGACAAATGACACTCAGGAATCTTCTTCGACCTAGTCAGTTCATGCCGACGATGACGACGAAGACGACGACGACATGTAATGCAAAAACGATTAAAAGGATCATGTGACAGAGTGAATGCTTAAGTGGTGTATTAAGGTATGCCAAAAACATCTTCTAATCTACCGATCATCTTCAAGGGGATGGAAGGATTGGAGGAGGATTGGAGAAGCTAGAAGAGAATGCCGGTTAGACGATGACGTGGGAGATTTGACTATAATCCTCTATTAACCTGTCATAAAAGGATTGCCAATACAGTCAAAGTCTCCCTCGACAACATGCTGCAGTGATTTTCTGGAAGGTCGTGGGAAACGCTGCATGGCACCGCTTCTCCATAAATGGCTGCTCATGAATATCAGCTACGATGCATAGCTCACATGCCAACCAATAAGATCCAACAGAGCTGATGCTTTGAGACAAGTTCTTCAACGAGTGAATTGGATGCTGTAATTGATTCCCATCGAGACATTACCAGGTCTATCACAGGATTTTTTTTTTTTTTTTTCAGACTGTTAGATAGATGGAAAAATACAATAAAATGAAAGGTTCTATCAGATGAAACCCAAGACAACCGACTGACCAATTACAAAACAGTGAACTCTTCTTGCCGGAGGATACCAGAAATAAATCCCATTAGAGGATGGATGATAATAATGATGACATCGGAGATGAAACTATGCGAAGACTGCGGCCATGTCCGATGTCAAAACATGTTTGGCTAATCAACGGACAGGGATCTCGCCAGGATGAACATGTCGATGGTAATTGATGACAGCAATTTGAAGTGTGAGGATATACGATGCTGTTAAATGGTCAAATGACTATGGCATCATATGAATTCCACAGTGATGGTCTTACGTGCCTGTTAAAAAATTCACAGACTTGATTGGTATCAACAACTATTTGATTTATGTTTCTTAAAAGAGACATGACGGTCAATGATTTCTGCAAATTGAAAACTGATTGACATTTTTCCTTTGTTGAAATGTAGTATTTTATCCTTATATTTGTATTTGAGGTTTATTTCTCTGAACAATTAGGGAAGGGAGGTCTTAGGCACTGTCTTGCAACTACAGGTAGCAGAAGAATGGTCAGTAAAACTTTTCGAATTAGATGAGCCGGTCACCACCTTTGCAAATTTGTGGGTTTAAGGAACAACTTGAAGATTTTCTCAATAGGGTCTTGTCTTGTTGATATGGATAACATTAACTCTCTTTCATAGACAAGGACAATAGACATTTATCTTTTTGTCCAAACATAGGTAAACAGTTAATACACTGAACAGGCATCTGTACAATTGCAACAATTCCCCTCAAAAGTCAGGAATAGTTATGAGTTTGTTAAATATAGAACAGCAAGATATTTATAGATAAGTTTCAGCGGAAACATTTAAAGTCAACCTCAATAAGAGCTCATTCAACTGATCTTGTCGGATGAATGTAATCAAGTGACCTCCCACATACTGAGTTAATAGATTACATACCTTTATCTGCATGATCTGCTTGTAATCCACAGATATCGCAGCAGGAGGTTACGGCGGTATGTGGCATTTCATTTCATCTCTACTGATTTATTGAGTGGTTTTAATCAATACCAACCCACTCTACATACAGTGTGGCTGCTGATTCATCTACAGCGGAAAGGGTGGCAACATATCAACCAAATTTACCTAGTTTTTCTGTCACAGTCTTCAGGATTTTCAAACTTCCTGAAATTGGACACAAATTTTTACGAAGAATTGGGTTTTGCGCGTATCTCGATGAAACGGCAAACGATTATTGCCCAGTGGGAGGATCTGCCTTCATTAAAAATTTGACTGAAAGGGTAACATTGAATGTTTGCCCATGCCTTTAAAAATTGCTTACCCTGGAAACAAATACAAATGTGACAAAAACTCCCTGATACTGTTTACTAAGTGTTCTGCTGATCGAGTTGAGTTTGATTTTGCAGCCTATACTAAATATCATTACTTTGTGTTGCTTGATTTTCACCATCGACATCTTCTTTGGGTAGCCTTGGGCCTTCCAATCAAAAGTTAAAGGTGATGCCTTCTTTTGACATTTGCATCCAAGGAGTCACAAATGTTCACATGCCCAGACAACAATTCAGAATATTCTATAAGACAGTGAGACTAGATAAGACATACCAATAGTCACATTGCACAGCCAATCCTCATACAATATCATACATGTTCATTCCTTCTAGAGAGGACACACCCTAACCATTATGGTATGTCTGGATATCATGTCATGTTCTATCATGCAGAAAAGGTCTTCTCAAGACATGATTTTAGCACATTACAAAAATTCTGTGATGACTAGATGCATTGCAGGATTACAAACTGAATATTACCGGAGAAAATCAATCAGGAATATTCAGAATGTATTCACATGCTGGATATTCAAATTGACTCGATGCAAAAAAAATGCTCTGCTAATAAACAAGATTTTATCATTTATGGACAGCGTGGTTGCTGAATATCACTACATCCACAGGGGGGAACTTACTTCTGACATTCTATGGGATAAAGATTTACCTTTGAGCTGAATGTTATGTCATTTTATGTTCACACCATGGAGACACAATACTTGGGTAATGGTCTGGGCGCGTAAAAGCAGACAGATGCCTCTCATTCCTGCCACACAGAAAAAAAAACTAAACAAAGATGCAACAGTATGATAAGCAGGATGATGGAATTAATTTAACTTGTCAATCCAGTTAACTTCCAGGAATAAATCTATCAAACTTATAGTCTTTCCTTCAAAATAATGATGAATTTCTTAAACTTACAGTATGTGCTATCGACAGCTGTTGCTAATGGAAGGCAAAACTTAAGGGAGCAGACTACAAAGACGACGGGCTCAATGTTGGTTGAAACGAACATATTAAGGCCCACTGACATAAAATTCTAAAACTCCCTCGGGGAGGAACCATCATTCATGACAACCATAAAGTCATCCTGAGCATCTATTTGGAGGGACATCGGTAACTCCGATGTGTATGGATCTCTCTGTGGGGTGACTTGTGAAATGGTTAACCTGATGCAACTATGTCATGCATTTTCAACATAAACATTTTAATGAATGGTCGTTGGGGGATACCGAGAACTTGATGAGACTCTATGAGATGTTTCATAGCTCAACAAAAAACAAAAAGAAAACAATAAATAGATCATTTACCTTTGGGTCCATGTGAAATTTCAACAAAAAAATTGTGTAGCTTCCCAGTACGAACACAAACACATCATCTAGACTTTCACCAACTTGTAGTGACCTAGCTACCTGAAAATCTCTGTAGTTTTGGTTTGTCAGACTATTAGAGCCATGTTTGAGAAAACCAACAAAAGAATGGATTCTGAATGTGGCCCATCACTCCTATTAGACTTTTCAACAGTAACACATTAATTTCTCACACTACTCCCTATTATCATTTATAAGATTAAGTCATTGTCCATTAAAGTTGTGGGGGCTTTAATTTTCCACTGAGGGGGTAATTTTATCTGATATCTGCATTGCATTGTGATACACAAAGTGGTGAATCACAAAATGCAAGCATGTGAAGCAGACATTGCATACTTGCCTATACGTTACAGTAAACTCAAGAAAAAGAAAAGAAAAAGTTATTTCCCTGCCACTGTCTGTGGAAAAGCCCATCACAACAAAGGAAAATGCCCACAACACCAGGAAAAAAAATTAAATAAAACTACATCCCTTCTTTCAGCCGTGCTAAACAAATATCCAGTTTTTTAACAAACTACGATGAAATGGTGGCATCTTCTATGACCTAGATGGAATAGGCTACCTGTGATTTGTCCACGGACATCTAATCACAAGGTCTAAACAAGTTGATTATCTGGCCACACTTTAGTGCTCTTCCGATAATCCACTGTCTCACTCCATCTGATGACGTCCATAACTGAAACCAACACACGACGTCAAATGTGATAATCTGGTCTCAGCTGGGCCTCTGGCACCTTCACCAGTCCTGGACACAATTTCTCACCTCTATTTATCTCTAATTGGTTCCATTAACAGATCAAATATTTAGCATGCCAGCCTCAACAAACCTAGCTTATATTCTTCTTGGTCAACCATGTCACCAAATCTCTTGCTCTCTTTCCCTGGAGCCAGGGGATGGGAGAGGGGAGGAATGAATGATGGTGTATGTCCATGTTTAGTGTTGAGGTATTCAATGGCAGTCTTTTTTCTTCTCTAATTAGTATCATCTCAACCACATTAAAACTGGCAGTTGCATTACTTCCACTTCAACAGCAAAACATTTGCTGATTCATTCTGATACTTTGGTAGCTTCTGAATAAATTAATCACATGACATTTCAAAGCAGCAATCAATCCAAGTTCCTTTTTAATTTTTTAATTTCATCTTTCGTGCCATAATTCATCCTAAGCCATTTCACCCAATTCGTCCTTAACGCTGAATGTGGTCGGCAAACTTTTTTCACAAATTAAGCTGATAGCTATAAGTGATTGCTTGTGATGCAGCAGAAAGGCGAGATGTTAAAATCAACATTACGTGGACGGCATGTTGCATCTACTGTCTGATCACAATGTTGAGTAAAACTCCCAATCATGATGTTGGAAGTTTCAGGGAGTGGAAAGACATAAAAAGTGTTTTATTTGTCTTCAGCAACCACATTAAAGGGGCTCATTGAGTTGATATCAGTAAAGATTGCGGTGATTTTGAAGTATACAAACACACGACAATACTCACAATCAGCATAATTAATCAAGTTTCACATCCAATAGTTATATGAAGACTTTTTTTGACCGTTACTTGCTCTGATTGTGTGCATGTGAATGTACTAATGTGAAAATGTCTGGTCACAAAGTTTCAAAAACCAAATTTAATCGTTGGTTACTCACTCATTAATGTTCCAATGTATGTAAAACTTTGGGATCCTTTTAGTTTGACTGTTTGTTATTAGTATGTCAAGGAAACTTGACTGGTTTAGAAAAATTGAGTGAATTTCACAAAACAACTCAATGAGCCTCTTTAAAACATTCATGTCAATGGACTTCTGAAACACCTTCTGCAAATAACAGTGTAGCACCAGCAGAGACATCACAATGCAAGCATACTATCTCCATCGAATTGAAAACCAAATCATAAAATATGCAATACATTACGCTGAAATAACAAAATGGTGATAAAAACAAAGATTACAGCCAGCACACATGAGTGCATTCATTCACGTCTCAGGATTTAATAGCTGCAAAGATTCTGGTTTCAGCAATCAGCCTAAAATGGAGACTTTTAATGCTTGCCAAGCTTCCTACAAGTCTTATCAGTCATGTAACAGCCATGTTCCTGTCACAACAAAATTCCAGGCATTCTAATTGATAACTAACACAGCCAAACCAAGTAGGCCTTAGACGATATGCACGTATGGACGGTTCTACAGAAGAATTACTACAAGGTTAAACCCATTGAAGTTATTCTTTCTTGGTATTCTCAAAATAGATACCAGGCTGTCACATTTTTACGGATTAGTTCCCATCATTTGTCTAATCTTATCCTGTTTGTTAGTTTTAGCAGTATGGAGGCAGTTCACTGAGACGAGGTGTCTCTGACTCTGTGAAAGCTTCGCACTTTGAAGAGGATCTCAACTCCCAGAGGCCGGTTTTCATGAACAGAAAGACTCGGTGACGTCTCTTTGCAAAATGGTAACGTATCTTCCTTTGCAGATTTTAAATAACATGTGGCAGTTAAAGAGACACCGAGGTATACACTTTTAAATTGTGAAGAGCAGTTTGAGGAAACAACAAAGGAAACTGGGAATTGCTTGCTCACTTTTGAGATCCTTAAACTCACCTGCACCCAACAATATCAGCACAGCAAGGTGTGCCCATTGGCCTCCCTAGCAGAGGCTTGTGAATACCAAACAAGCTATAATGTGCACAGGCAAAATGAGACTCCTATCAGCCATCCTTTATCAGTTCCTTTAAGCAACAGTGACACCTTTTTCTTGAAGACTATGAACATTACTGAAAGAACAACTCACATGGATGGTAATTGGTCCACCAGTGAGAGATTGGCCACCAAAGCGAAGGTCCACCTCATAGTCTCCTGGCGCCGGACATGTCCAGATGATGTCAAATGTGCCGTCTCCGTTGTCCCTGACTTGGACGTCTGGTACCTCTCGTCCGTCGGGTCCCACGATGGTGCAGGTGACACGACCGGGTCCAGCATCCCTAGAGTTGACCTTGATGACTGTTTCCTCCTCCACGGTAACCGTTTTGGTGACAGTTTCCTCTGTTTTTTAAAATAGTAAAAGTTTTCTCTTCGATTGCTGTCCTTTTCATTCATCCATCACACCAATCAACACATGACTGATTGGGCAATTCTTTTTCTTTGCTTAATTCAATTCTGATAAAAGTTTTCCACTCCATCCAGATGGAATCCAAAACATTCTTTTTCAAAGTTAAATCAGTTTCTCCCCTGGACATTTGATGCCTCACTTACTGACATTGAGGTTAAACTCATCAACTTTGTCCTCCTCACAAACTTGTGTACATATTGGTCATTGTCTACTTGAGAGGGCTGAAAGCTCCTAGACTGATAAAGCCATTGGTACACAACAAATCACACTTCAAAGTATAAAATATACTTTCCCACAGCAAAGGACAAATTCTACATCAGAGATACTTCACCTGGAAAGACCCATCAAAATCTATCCACGTTTGCAGTTATGGCTTAACTTATTTTCTTCATATAGACACCTGTAGATGATCCCTGCCGTTGTCTATCGGCGCTTTATATGAGCAGTTACATATCTAATAAAAATAATTATCTCTGGCACTTAACATCAACCTGAATGTGTGAACATACTATCACAAGAGCAAACATTGCACACTAAAACATTTGGACTGAAAGCAGAAGAACATGCCTGACACACCAAACATAAATATATACATATATATAAGCTGCTATGTGGTGGTAGTTTACAATGTGAAGGGCAGCACAAAATAAAACAAAACATTATGACATAGAAAGAAAAAAGAGTGCAAAAATGCATTGTGGCTTCAATGATACACACTATGAATGAACTTTATGTATCTGACATTCTAAACAGTTTGAGAATATACGTATGCCTCAGTGGGTAAGTAAGGGCATACTAGAGTCAAATAAGAACATAACAATGACTGCTACTGACCTAAGATAACCACTGACAGGCTATTTTGCATACAATTACAATTATTCACCACAAATGACCTTTGAACTCCATCAAAATCAGTAGGATACTTGAACTTCATATTGTGTACCTACATACAACATGTAAGATCTATTCAAACTTCCCTTCTTGAGATATTGTATTTCAAGTTTCACAATATCATCCTGTCAACCTCAAGTGACTTTGCTAGTTTTGACCACCTCCAAACAAAATCAATTTTGTACTCATTGTGGTACACAGATTGATATTGTTTACGAGATTTTACACATTCTTGTCGATGCTGACCCCAAATGACCTCCTTAAGTAATTTTTGGGCTATTGCTAGAACTAAATACCAAATTTGAGATATGTTCTAAACTTCAGTACTACACACATTGTTTCCAGTGTTCTCACAGTTGAACTGCCTTGATCCAAAATGAGTTTTCATCTCCACAGAAACAACTGGGTTCTTGTAAGCCAACATGCCACGTATGAAATCCATACCAGCTTTCCTTCTTAAGACAGACTATTCACACGGCGGGTGTTACACTACATATAAAGGCGTTCAGACGTATACAGACATACTTTTGTATGTCTGCGAAAGTACGATTACCATAGACACTAAAGGTACATCAAGAACTTTCAAAGGGTAATCTTTGACAAGACAGCAGTGGCTAATGTATATGTGGGTTAAGTGCAGGCTGCTGTTAGTCCACCAAAAGGGATGCACAGATATTAATAGAAAAGAGGAAATGTTAGGACAGATCGATCTACATGAACTATGTGCAATTGTTAGTTCTGTCATCACATGGTCATCACATGATCATCACATAATCATTGCATTATCATCACATGATTCACGACCTGTGGAACATTTCTGCTCTAAATGAAAACCCTCAAATCAGTCTTTAAATTGTTTGACAAAAATTGCCTTTCAGTTTGGTTTGTTGTTCCAATTTGCTGCTGCAGTTGTTAAGTGAATTTTGCAAATTCAGGAATACGACACAAGGTGAAGACATTTAGCTCAGGTTAAAATGTCATCTTCATTTTCTATTAAACATGAGGAAATACAAAGCAAAGCCTCACATTAAAGCTGCAGAAACATCGTCAATGCTCTCTGCTTGTATAAGAATTATCAGAACGTTCACTGCCTTTTTGTTTTTGCAAACTTACACTTTAATACCAGGCTTAAAGTAGGTAGTTTAACCTTACACCAGTGGCACACCACTGCGGAATTCCTCGGCATTCCGCTCGAGGTGAATTACCCGCAAGACCCACGACCCATAGGCCACTTTTTCTCTACACCGACGATCATGAATCATGTGATGACGGGAAGCCGAGGGCACTATGGATCACATCACACGTTAATGCAGAAGTAGATGACCCACCAAGGACACCGTGGGCACCCTTTGTCGTGGTGGTGCGAGTGGTAGTGGTTGTCGTCTTTTTGGTTTTTTCTTGGCTGATACTGCCCCGCCGTACGGGGATTTCATAATTCCCGCTGCGGACACCTGTCGTGGTTTACGGGATTAACCGGGTTATTTGAACAAAGAGGAAAGAATGCAAACTAAAGAGCAGGCGGATCTAACTTTTGCTTGATTAACTGTTTCTTTCTTTGAAGACAATCTGCTAATTTTATAGAGAGAGGAAAAGATGCAACAATATCAAATAAAAATTAATACAAATTAAAAACATGTTCCGAGGAGGAGACGACGCTTGGAGAGAGAAAAAGATTGCTAATGAGAAATAGATGAATGCCAAGGAAAAAGGGAAAGGGGACAAATTGTGATGAAAAATGTCCCTGTTAAGAAGACTGGCTGTGAAAATTTCTCCTTGCAGACTTTGCAACTGCTGAACAAAATCAAACATGAACATGAGAGTGCAAACGGACTGAGAGCGATAGTTAATGTTCTTACTGAAACAAACATTGCAAGAGGCAAATATACATCTAACTTCAAAAGTAGAAGGTGTTGTTCACCATCCTCCTTTCTGATACGGTCTTTAAAATGAGGATGCTTTACGAACAAGAACATTCTCAGGAAACTGCTTTAAAATTTAGAAGCCATTCTTGGTTACAATGTCAGGAATCTTAACATCAGCTTTTAGTCAGCACCAGGATAAATCAAACATGCTCAAAAATCAAAACAAATTTCTTTCCAATTTGCAGGGATTGTTTGCTTAGTTTAGGATATCCTGTTTTTCAAGCTGCATTTTAAAATTTCAGCCAGTCTTCTGGCATATCAGAGCATCATTGTCCATCTGTGTTAGGGGATTGATATTAATAAAAACAGGAACAAAGTTAAGCAGAATAAAATAAAGAGATGTGAAACTTGATTCAAATCCTCAAGCATTGTTTTTTGTTTTCATGACAAGACAATGGAAAAAAAAAACTGACCAACTGTTCAAATGGAAGATTAAAGAGAAAGGGCACAGAGGGGCATTGAAAAGGCACAGAGGGGCATTCCAACCAGAGAGAAAATAACATTCATTTAAGGTAGATGAAAAAAACAGCCAAAATTAAGGAAGCATGTCTCTATTAAAACTGAAGCCAGACAAGCAAGGAACATTTACAGGAGAAACAACTTCCCGGTTTGGAAAAAGGAAAATGCCAACAGGAAGTCATGTACAGCTGATACAATAAATGGAGTTACTGTATTGCCTGCACCAAAGATTGCAATTCATAATACTAATGAAACAAAGATAGGTGCGAAGTTGTTACAGATCAGCGGCTAACTGGGTCACAGGAAATGACGTCACCATGTGGTTAGACAAGCAATATGGCTTTTAACAATTAAGGGGCATCATCAGACAAATTGAAACCTTTGCCTTCTTCTGTCACATATATCTTGAAATACCTTACTTGATTTAAAGCAAAAGTTTGATTGATTCTTACCATTGTACAAGTAAACTCAGTTTTTTCACTTGTCATGGAAATGCAACGAATACTGATAGGAGATCGAAAACCTTTGCAAACGAAAAAATGCCAGTGAGAACAAATACAAGTTAAATGAAAAGCCTGCAGATAGAAGGGGAGGCTTGTCACTTTAATACAAAGTAATGGTACACACACACTGTGTTAAACTGAAGAGAGGGTCCATCCCAACTTGACCACCTTGTACTTACCGATAATGCTGCACTTGCTTGCATCACCAGTGGGTACAACTTTGACATTGTACGGTGAATCTCCAGCATTTGCACCACCATATTTCACCGTGACATTGTGAGGTCCGACATCCTTGGGTACATAACTGATTTTGTAAGTGCCATCTCCGTTGTCAACGATATCCGGCTGAACCGGTTTGCCATCAGGAGTCTACAAATTAGAGGAGATCAAATCTTGTTTTCAAATACGGTGAACAGAAAACGTCTTTTTAAATATTGCACACGTAGAATGCTCCAGACATGCCATGCGGTTGGTTGTGGTGTATTTCAATGTTTAAGTCAGCCTGTTTGACACACAACAACAACAAAGCACATCGAAGCACATGTACATTGATGACTGTAGGGTAGTTCTGCTATTTTCAATGCATTCAACATGCTACATATCACTATATATGTGTGAATGAGCGTATCCATGTGTACGGAACCATACAATACCTGCGTGGCTTTAATGAGATATTACTGAAAACCATCATCACCATCAATATCACCATCAATATCACCATCAATATCACCATCAATATCACCATCAATATCACCATCAATATCACCATCAATATCACCACCACCATCATCACCACCATCATCACCACCACCACCGTCAGCAGCATCATCATCATCGTCATCATCATCATCATCATCATTATCATCATCATCAAAATAAAAACACCTCTCTTGAAGCTATCTTTGAGTTCTGTCCTATTTTTCCTTATGTTGACACAAAACTGCCACAAGCTGTGAAAGGAAAGTCCACTCCCAAGGATGAACCTACCGTAATAGCAATGGCAAGGTCTGCATCTCCGGCATCACGGGTATCTACTGTGAATTCAACAGGCAAACTGGCCTTCACACCAGTCTTCTCCACACCTGGCCCATCAACTTTGACCTTCTCTGGTTCACATTGTGGCAGTACCTTTGTGGTCACAGGACTGAGAAATAATAAATTTACTCAGCATTAAATATCAGAAAGCTAAACATAATGTCTTTTTATTCATATAATATTACACCTTCAAACTTAATTTAATGTCAACAAAACATTTCCTGCAAAAACAGGTGTGGGATGTTTTCGTTCATTGGAGAGCAACTCTTGAGGAAACAGATACTTGAAACTGTTAAATGTTTGGATTGTCAAAACCAGATTACTGAACTATTTTTGAATCATAGCTACAGAGCAGAACTAGAGCAAAGGTCATTGAGTCCATTAAGATCGATAGAAGTGAAAGTTCTTGCAAAATTTTGTAATTGAGAACAAGTACGTGTCCTGCATGCCTAGGAGCACAGGATGTTTGAACAGCACTTATGATAGACGAATATTGCCATAAATTGAAACTTCCAATGTTCAATGAATGGAATGACTAATTACATATCATTGCCAATGACAATGATGTTAACACTAACATGCTGCCTTGGAAACACAAACCTGTTGGGGATTTGCTTTCCACCATACTTGACGTCGATCTGGGCCCGTCCCTCCACTGTGGGGACGTAGCTGACATCAAATGTACCGTCATGGTTATCTGTGATATTTGGTTTAACTGGTGCTCCTGGAAAGGTACAAAAGAAATGTTATGAATGTACACATTAATGGTACTGGGTTAAGTGTACAATGTTATCTGAAGAATTTGATAAAATTTACCAAGGGTTGAGTACGCGCAAGTCCCAACATGTTTCAATAATTTGATTTCTGTCGACACAACATTACGTCTGGTATGAGGGCAATTTGACAAATGTTACATATATTTTGAGTAAACAAGTTGACAGACCTTGATTAAACTATGTTAAAAGAGAAAGTTAGCTTAAAGGATGATAAAAGAAGAATTTCACAAATAATGAAATGTCAAGTTAGCGCAAATTGGAATCTGAACAAATGTATGACTTTTGTTGAGATACAGAGGAAAGTGAAGCTATAGCCAGATTTTTTTTGTCTTCACCAAAATGAAGTCAGAATTGGTTGGTATCAAGGTTTTGTTGAGATGCCATGCTTCTGTTATACAATTTGTCAATTCATTTTACAATGTCAACTTCCAGCCTCCTACAGTATCTAAGTCTGCTTGATTGCAACCTGTGACAAACAAAGACCAGAAAAGTGGTTCATCATATCTTAAAACTTAACAGTGTCAATTGTGAAGTTACCGTACCTCCTCTTCCTTGAATAACATCAACCTCCAGGGGGGCCTTCCCGGCCTTGCTGGCGTCTACCTTGAAGTGTTGTGGGGTGTTCTTTCGGACCTCCTTGTCCAGTCCGGGACCATTGGCAGTTACTTTGCTTGCATCAACATCATCTACAATTTGAGGCTTGAAAGGGCTTCCTACAGTTTCAAAAGAAAACATTCAAGTTGTCATGGTAAACACATTTTTCTCTTTTTTGATGCGGGTACTTGAATTTGAAAGTTGAGGATCATGAAGCCCCAAAGCCCCATATGGGCTCATCAAGGACCCTATACCATGTTGATCGTGGATGAACACTGGCGGCAAGATTCGCCCACTCATTTAGAAAGTGTCCAAAGGATATTGAGGCAGGGATAAAACCAGACAATCGCCAATGCAAACTGAAGCCTGTTCCCAGAACCGCTATTTAATATCCCCATCCGATGGACGAGAGTGTGTCCCCCAGTCTTTAGCAAACCTGCACATTCAGCAGCCCATCAGCTGAATGAAGCAACCTGAAGTGGATGGACAAGACCTAAATCAGACAACAGGAACCCAAATATCCCCCAAGGCACCACTGAAAACAGCTTTTACTGAACAAGCCTTATTTGAATCCCCAGAAATTTTCCAATCGTTCCGGGGACACAAAGATTGCAAGGTATTCTACCTCGATGGGCTTCTCTATCACTTTTTGCTTAAATGCACTTTGCATCACAAACAGTAGTTGAATTGGCCCTCCAAAAAGGTTTAACTTCTGAATGAACCCATGAATTCTTCTGAGAATGGAGCAAAACAATGGAAGCCAACTTTTCAATCTAACTCCCGAGACATCTCCATGCTATAGTAGTGTAAGTTACCTCCATTCAAACTAATGTAAGCTCGATGATATCATGTTAGAAATACTGACAGGTTGAAAATCTCCATTCTATAAACCACATTGGTGTTGACATTTGTCAGCTACTGTGGGGAATTTCATAACCCAAGCAAAAACTTTCAAAACAATCAATGCTATGAGACAGACTCAGTTGTAAGTTAAGTTGCAATGATTATGTGTCTTGCAGCAGTTTGTTGACATACACACAAATTCTGACAAATACATACCTGGAATGGGTTCATCAGCAAAGGCAATCTTGACAACGTAGTCGCCTGGTTTAGTGGGCACATACTCAACCGTGGCCGTGCCATCTTTATTGTCTTTACAGTTCACCTGGGGCTCTTCTGGACCTTCCACAGAGATACCAAGGCCACCTTTGCCAGCATTTTTGGTGTCCACTGTGAAGACGGCTGGCTTGTTGGTAATGCCGCTCTCCAGACCAGGGCCGTAAGCCTTGACCTTGGTGGGGTCATTACCAGGGTAAGAGTTCACCTTATATGGTTTCTTTCCGACTGGTGCACCCTGGGATTTACCAAGAGGCTGTCCAGCAAAGGTTGGGGTGATTTGGTATTCACCTTCCAAATTAAATTTGAAAGAGAGGAGTATAGTATCAGACAGGGGTGATGTACCATCACAACCACACACAAGCTCCCTAGCTCTCCTCCCCACTAAATCCCACTCCCCAAGTTTCTAGAGTTATGAACCAATTCATGTGGTAGCAATAATTACCAACAAAATTATAGTCATACTTCTCCAAATTTTCAGTGTCCTCATCTCCCCTTGGATGCAGAACACTATAAACTGTAAACTATTACATTGCCATCATGCAGTGGAATTGAGACCATACAATGAATAAGTACCTTGTTCATTAGGCACATATGAGCAGGTTACAGTATCATCGCCATTGTCCTTCAGGTTAGGTCTCAGTTTTTTACCGGAAGGTGTCGTGATGTCAGCCCCAATGAGGTTTTTATCCACTGGCACGCCGAGAGGTTTGGTATCAACAGTGAAATCAGTGGGGCAGTCAGTGAAAACGGCTGTTGAAAATTGAAATATAGTCATTTCAAATTTCATATTCTTAGTTGAGATGCTAATTCATTTTTATCAACAAAGCCTGTGACAGATTCTGGAAGGATTCCCGTATCACAGACAGTGTCTCAGTTAAAAGTGAACCTAACTCAAATCGAGCATTTTCTGGAATATTCTGCAATTTCACCAGGTGGTCATGTGGTTGTTTACATTACAAGCTTATTGATGAATACCCTGGATACACTCATAAATTTAAAAACTTGCAGGCAGTATTTGCTACCCTCAAGAAAGACTAGAATAGATGCTTGATCAAAATTCAAATTGCCATCAATACCAACAAAAAAACAATTCATGGCAGCTGTCCCATTAACTTTCAAAGTAAATGAGTCAAAACAATCTCTGTTGCTAGGTGGAGCAGCTGAGGACAATGTCGTACGAGATGTCTTTCCTTTCAACATTCTGTTCCAGCGTGGATTCCACATGTTTTGCTTTCTATATGTTATTAAACTAGACTATATTTTTATAAGGGAACAATGAAAAACCTTACCTGGGAAAGATATCAATAACAAGCATAATATGTTGATGAAATGTGAGTAGATGACAATTTGCTAGGAAACATGAAATGCATCAAATATCAAACTAATAACATCAGATGGTGTTTCACTACCCATGCATGGATGTACTGCAAAATCGGTTAAAACAAGTATCAGAAAATGAAATGAGTATGCCATGCTGGAAATTAAGAGATGATGAAATTGAAAATGAAGCTCAATTAGAAATCTTATAGTCAAAAAAAAAAGGAAAAAAAAAGGAATATTTATATCTAAGAACTGGAATGTTTCAAAACACTTAAGCTTGTTTCTTTGTCTTAAAATTTGCTTTTCTCTTTAAAATTGAGACTGTTTTGATTATGATGTTGTTACTTTGATAAGTACGAGGATGAACAAAGGTCATCATCTACTAAGTGATTAATACAACCGAGCCATGTCAACAGTTTTTAAAGGGAGCATGATTCATGAGACAGCATTTGGAGAGAATTTATTGCAACAAGCTTCTTTTTTTTTTAATCAAAGTTCTTAATCGTGAGTGAAGAGTTATACACGACTAAAATACCAGCAAAGAGAGTCGTAGAACATGGATGATGACAGAGAGAGAGGAAAGTAACCAGGAGAATAGGATGGAATGCTTTAAAATATTGAAATTAAGGACCATACCATCATCTAGTCCGCTTCCTTCGACAAGAATCTTATCCAAATCTATGGGTTCATGGACCTCCACTTTCTTTGGAAAGTTGGGCAGAGAGAAACCTGCATAGGATGGGTCAATTGTGTGGGGTCCTTCTTCCTCTGGCTGGTATGTCACTTTGTACACGCCTTCCTGTTCTGGGTCCGCTTCTACCAGCGCTGGTATGGGTGTGTGTGTGGGTGAGAGTACGGTACATTGGATTGGCTCTTCTGAACATGAGATCGGAGGCTCTCCAGCTTCAGAGCAGTCCACTTCGAATGTGCAGGGGAAGTCTTTGAAGCAGCCATTTTCCAGGCCTGGTCCATTGCATGAGACTTTGGTAGAGTCAATGATATTTGCGGTAAAGGGGGAGTTAGGAATGGGCTCGTCAGCAAACAGAACATTGATGGTATACGGTCCAGGGGCTTTGGGGGTGTAATAGACACTGCAGGTACCGTCACCATTGTCCTGGCAGTCAACATCTGCTTCAGAGGGGCCAGAAACATTGATCCCCAAACCACCATGACCAGCCTCTTTAACATTCAAGAGGAACTCAGCTGGCTTATTAACATGTCCTCTTTCAAGTCCAGGACCACTTGCGATGACCTTCCCTGCGTCCGGTTTCTTTACCGCATTTGTGACAAGCACCGAGTCAAAGATTGAATCATTATCATAGTCCACGTCGATGGTGTGTGGGCCTTCCTCCTCGGGGACGAAAGATACCTTGTATAGGTCTTCCCCAACTTCCTTGACTTCCACCGGAAGCTCTTTTCCGGAGGGTGACCTGACACGAGCCTGCAAGTTAGCTTTTCCAGCCTCGCTGGCATCTACATTAAGGACACAGGGCTCTCCAACTTCAATCACTGAGAGGCGGAGCATTCATTGGAAGATTAAAACATCGAGAGGAGACAAACGGGGAGAGAAATGGCATGCAGGTTAGTGGCAGCAAAAATAAACAGCTATTACATCAAGCAAGAAAACAAAATGGTGAGAACTGGCTGGCAATGGTTAGAATCTATTGATAAGTAGTAATACTATTCAATGTTATCACTGAATAATAACTGACAATGCCAGATGCTAACAGCAAAGTACAAGAACATTCAATGAATAATTTGGCGAGTAAAATCCAATATGTGAAACCTTTGTCTACACTTCGCTAAAGGATGCATATCACCAAAAGTGAAACAAGAATAAGGCTGAGGGGTTTTGTGAGCTGTTTTCATCAGGTTGAAATCATGAATCAGCTAAATAATGAAGACTAACTTGCTTTTGTGAGACTTAGTACTGTGAGTTAATATGCAGACCAGATAGCTCAGACACATACCACTCAAATATGAGATGCAGCTTTGAGAGTCTGGTAGGGATGAATAAACACATCACTAAACATTCTTTTTGGTTGTGTAATATACACCACTGACATTCAGACAGGGAGAAATGTTTCTTGATCTTATGGGTTGACTGCACAATTGGCTGGACTTGTTTCAAGTCAAAGTTTTTGAGAAAAAAAAAATACAGAGGGTTTGCAAAAATGGCAATTGAAATCGATTTTACGATACAGCTTCATGGAGCACAAGTGAAATGACTCAGAGAGTCAATTTTTACCTACTTCTACCTATTATTTTCTTTGTGGTAAATGTATGAGTTAAGAATCATGGATGGGTGTGAATTGGGGTCACAACTTCCCCCGTCAACATGATAGGAACATGGGGGGGGGGGGAGGGAGATGAAGGCATGGACAGAAGACCTGCTTCATAGAGAGAGCTAAATGGAATTTCTTCCCCTCTGTATTAACTAAGTATTTCACCTCTAGTGGTAATCAATGACAAATACTCTTCCACAAATGTGACAATTGATGTTAACAAATATATGATTGACTGTTGGACATGCATGTTAAAAAGCTCAGTTTCAATCACAATGAATGGTCATAGCATCATGCCAAAGGTTATTGACATACACTGTCTTTAGCATCTCTGTAACTACAGTAGCAATGAAGGACTCCTACAATTTCACTTCAATCAATCCAAGTGGAGGGTTTGGGATTAGGCCGGGGGTGGGGTAATATGGCATGCCGAACAAACATGGTACTCACAATCTTGAAGATCGTTGACCTTAATCTTGCTAACATCGACATTGGGGATAGCTGTGATGTTGATGGGTGTGTTGGGGACATCCTTGCCACCATACTGGACTTCAACTTCGTAGTCTCCGGGTCCCTCTGGGGTGTAGTTGGCTGTGTGAGTACCATCGCCATTGTCGGTCAGTTTCACCGGCATCTCCTTGACCTGTGGTCCATTAACTCCTGGCTTGGACTTAACCTTGGCAGTGACTGGAGCTACAATTTGAAACAGGTGTTAGAAAAATGTAAAAGAGAAATGAAGAAAATAATTGCAAGTTTATTAAATAATGGCTCATAACTGGCTTTTCTTTCCCCTTTTGATGGACCCTCAATGGCTGTACAAAGTATATGCACAGTCATATGTGCCTAGGTTAATTAAGCTCCCAGCACCAATGTCTGCTCCAGTATGGGACCATTGCCTTATTTTTCTGTTCCCGTAATAACCCATTTCTAGATAAAACTGGAGATTCTCTGCAATCGATTATCAAAAAAAGCACATGAATGAAGAAAGGCTATAGCAACGCCAAAGTAATATGGTACCTGTCATACATACTAATGCAATATCTTTCAATGCTATTCATATCAGGTTTTTTTTTTTTTCTTTTACTTAAATGAAACTCACCATTCCCTGCATCTTTTGCATCGACAGTGAAGTGGGTTGGTTCATTGGCCTTGACTTTGCCTGGCTCCACCCCTGGTCCATAAACCTTGACTCTGTCTGGGCCAGCACCAATGTTCACCTGAAATGACATACAGAATGTTCCATTGAATATTCATACTGTTCCAGCAACAGAGATCATAGCTACTGTTTGTTTTAAACTTGGATTTCTCTTGTCAGTTGCAGATGGTGAACAATGGCACAAAGCTGAAGGTTATCTTGAGTGTTGTGGCAAATTATGAGAATACAAACCAATGTTTATTCATGTTTTTTTACACATAAAGCCAACTGGCAACTTTTTGTTTCTGCTTCATAGCAACAAAAGCGAAGCATGTCTAAGGCTACTACAAAGCTGCATTTTCTCACTCTGATGATGTCATAGAGATGTACTTTCTTGTGGTTTAATACTTCCATCAAAAAGTAACTCACTTAACTAAGATTATCTCAAAGCACCCATTGTAAGTCCAACTCTGTAAAGTTAGAATATATCCATCAGCAGCGAGATGAAAAGTGACCATGTCACATTTATTTGTTTTACCTTGAATGGGCTATCAGGAATGCTGACATCTCCAAAGGTTACAGCAATGTTGTGCTTGAGTGGTGTAGGAGCAGCATATTGCACTTTGTATGTGCCATCTTTGTTGTCCTTGATGGTTGGCTCCACAGGGTTACCAAGCTGGTCATTAATCATTACTTTCACTGGAAACTCTTCAACAGGGGCACCTCCTGGGCCACCAGGGGCACCGGGACGTCCTGGGGCACCAGGGCGCTGTCCACCTGGTCCACCGGGCTGTTGACCTGGGCCAGTCGGAGCACCTGGGGCTTGTCCAGGTCCGCCTGGACCACCTGGACCGCTGGGGCCACCTGGACCACCAGGGCCACCAAATGGAAGACCAGCAGCATTAGTTGCATATGATGGGGGTGGTGTACCAGCCCCACGGGTGTCAATGGTGAATTCTACAGGTTTGTTGACCTCAATACCATTCTTTTCGAGTCCAGGTCCAAATGCTTTAACCTTTATAAAAATAAAGGGATACTTTAAGTAGGGAGTAACTTCAATTATTTCTGAAAACAAAACACACTTTTTCATTGACTAATAGAGAAGACAATGTAAAGGTTATAATTTAAGTCTCCTTTTGTTTCATAAACTAAACTGGCAAGTACTGGACAGACTTTACAGATTATTTTAGATCAACTTTCTCATCCTACCTTTGAGGCATCGAATCCACCTGCATCTGGTATGATGACAGGACAGAACGGACTCTTGTCAATATCTTCCTCGTCACAAGTCACATGGACGAAGTATTGGCCAGGGACAGTTGGGAAGTATGTGACCTCACACGATCCATCTCCGTTATCCTTACATTTAATCTCGGCTTGAGATGGTCCCTCGACAGAGAAGCCTGTAAAAAGAAGTAATACAAACAAAATTATCTTTCTGTCTTTACATTCTATGTTCCAATAATTCATACTATTTCATGGTAACTCTAGAAAAGGCATCTTTGCAGTTCCATCTTGGAAAACAAACATGGTGACCTATAATGCATTTTCTTCACTCAGATTAACATATGAGAATGGCATTTATGTTTGATAAACTACAGGACCATAACACAGAAGGATAACTTCTTGTATCCTACATCTATCCACCAGCTTACCATCATCAGTTGCAAGAACTTAATTAAGTCAATACTGATACATTAAACTTAAATTCAACCATTCGAGGCATCATGTGAGATACTGTTACCACCATCCAATCTTCCCTGATCAGTTTTGATCTACAAGATCAACAGAAAAACTCCTACCGAGTTGCCCGACGGCACCATTCATCTCGACGGTGAATGTGGCCGGTTTGCCGGCGACACCACGTTCCAAACCAGGGCCGAAAGCCTTAATTTGTGCATGGGGTCCTGTGGCCTCGGGCCCAATGTTGACTGTGAAGGGGCTCTTCTGTATGGGTTTTCTTCCATATGTGACATTGAGGATGTAACGTCCGGGCTTTGTGGGGCTGTAATTGACGGTGAATGTTCCATCTCCGTTATCTGTGATGAAGGCAGGTTCGTCTAAACCACCTGATTAGGGGAGAAAGATACAAGATTCAAGGTCTGCCATGACCCAACATCAGAAATCTTCATCAGTGGTGGCAAAAGAAGCAGCATCCCCCTTTGATAAAATGTGACAACAATATATGCAACATTCTTAGTGGTTTAAGTTTGAGATAATCTATGTTCCTTTGAGGTATAAGCAAACAAATACTCAGAAAGTTCTTATCTGAACCTGCAAATTGAGGTGACTTTCTATTATTAAAACAAAGAAAGGTTCCTTCACAATACATCATGTATGGGTTTCATTTTCCTTTTTTTTAAATTGGCCTGGTTGCTTTGTGACAAGAGGAATCAATATTGTGCCAACTCAGAGACAATTTTCAAAGCTGCTTTTAATTAAATTTGAAAAATTTGGTTTGAATGGCAGGGCAGCGGTCTCAGTTGAAGGTAAACTTCAGCCCACTTTACAGTGAATACTCCTATGACTGAGGTTGCTTCACTCCTTCTCTTTGTTACTCTTCAGTGAAGCAAGCTATATGAGTGACAGCATACTGCAAAGTCAACTATTCACTTGATTTCTATTTCGATAAGTACTAAATTTTTGTTTTAATATGCGACCAGGTCCATTTTCACTTTCACAAGCATGCAAGTGCAACAGTTTCAAAGGAGGGGCGCTTCACTGCTTCCTGAGCAACGGACTGGCCCAACCCTGAAGAAAAAACATTTCATGCCTATCCAGGTGTCACAAAAATTTCCTTGTTAACCTGATTCCATAATTCCATGTACAGTTTACACAGCCATCAGGAAATGCCTATTAGCGTTGATATTTATAGCTTCCCTCCTGGGGTTATTTTGTTCTTGTACTGGTTGCTTCCACATGATACCTATCGTTACTGCAGTGTTACACCACATGGTGAGTTTGATATTAAAAGGTGAAAATCTCAAGTGGTGATATTATAATTGATGCTCCGTGAATGACAAAGACAGGGAGGATTTAAACACTACAGATGAATGAGTCATACATTAATCAAAATGAAACATATCTTCCTCCAGCGGTTCAAAAATGCTTCAATATATCATTAACGATACTATCAGTATATGCCATTATGAGCACACACAGAAGTTAGTCTCAAAATTCTGCATAGCATACTTTTTTACTTTTTGAGATTAGCTGTTTATATACAAAAACTGTGATAAATTTAAGATGCACTGCTAAAGAGTCCTTGTAAAGAGGATTGCCTCGTTAAACTACATGATTGTGGATAAGAAAATTATTTGACCCAACTACCACTGCATAAAATAAAAAAGGATGTTGCACCAGTCTACAAAATAGAACTGGGTGTGGTTTATCATTAAAAGGGAATAGACAATAAGATCTAGACTGACATATGTGGCCACAAAGAGTGCAGTCATCCTGGAAGTTTCATTTGAGTTTTGGTACCAACAAATGGCACTCTTTTTAGCTTACTGGTGTTAACACCATCCCTTTAATTCACTTTACAAATGACACTACCAACTCATAGTAACATTTCCCCAAAATAAGCAAAGCCAAACTTTTCTCTTCATTGATGTTGAATATATTTGATCTTTTGAGATATATGCACACTGCAAAACTTGCTAGCATCATGCAAATTTACTGGGCTTTGTTTTTAAACTTACTGTGCTAACTTATGCATATGTTCAAATTATTACTGCTGAATAACATGCTTATCACCACTAGGAAGAAAGACAATCCACTTTGTAAATGACATACCTGCACAAAGAGGGCAGTCTGTACAGACATCGTAAAGATGACCTGTGAGAACATGCCAGCAAGAATGATATCACAAATTGGATACTCTTTAACCAGAAAAGAAACCTTACAATAGCTGTATAGGACACATATCTACTAGCAAATTGCAAACACCATTGTAAGGCGGAGACACTTTGCCTCAGTTGCTTTCAATGCAAACCCGATGGTGTCGCATGTCACTGCAAACAGGAAACGACACGCCTGTGAAGGGAAGTTTACAATATGAATGCAGATCCCTCAGAACCTGAAGTGCGGATCGTTCCACTCAGTAAGGCATTAGGACAGAACGGTCGACGATCGACGAAGACATGACAAACAGGAGGACATATTTCATCCGGTGGTATGGACACCATGCAGTGGGAGGAGACAGATGGACTGACTAATACTTTTCATGATACTGATTTCTTGAATCAAGAATGTTGATGAAAGTGAAATTCAAATGTGGTTCCTTGCTACAGTAAAGTCACTGAAATGGTTTTCAAACAATTTAGAAAAGCTTAAAGTGACTAAGAACTTTTTGTTCTTATCCACCAATATCTGCCAAATAATACCAACATTATGAGGACAAATCATCATGTAAGGAAAGGAAAACGTTGCCTTCAGAGTAAAGTTTACATTCAGTAGAGTGATTTCACTATCCAGCCTTAAATGTTACTTTATATGTTCCTTTTAGATACATACTTCTAGATTATTCTTGTGAAATTTTTTTCATAACTTCACTTACATCGAATTTGATAATCCTGTCAACATTTCAAAACAAGTTATCTCTACAGCAAAAGTGTTTTGTTATATTTGCTTTGTTCTGGATATGGGGCGGGGCAATCAAACACCAAAATGTTGTTAGTATAACCACAGCAACCCAAAACCACAACCACATGCATGTTATCTCCACCACGGTGGTGAAAGCCTTCGCCGTTTGCATTCTTCGCCTGCCACAGGTCCAGCCCCAAAGTCTCACCAGGTGCAATGATCTGCACTTTCAGTTCAGAGTGACCGGCCTCTCTGGCATCCACATAAAACTCGCAGTTCTCTCGGACACGGAGTCCCTTGGGCTGCAGGCCTCGGCCATAGGCGTATGCGGCGTTGGGATTGAAAGCTGAAAAAGGTATCAAGAACAAAAGGGACTCGTATGAGAGGAAATCACCAAACAGCAAACTGACTGAAAATTATGAAGAAAAGTTTGTACTTGGAAAAAATCTAGGAGTTTTACTAGTAAGAGGAAAAGTTGGGAGCTCCCTCTGTGGTTCAAATGCAGCAACATACACTAATACCATTAGACCTTACACTTACTGTACAGTTTTGAACATAATTTTGAGCAAAGATGTGAAACCACCCCATGAATATCTTTTATGTTTAAATTTAAATCTTTCATTTAAAAAGCCATTTTACCATGAGCAACAGATACATTGAATACACTGCCGGGGATGTGGTTGCCTCCGAACAAGACCTCAACCTGGTAGGTTCCAGAGATGGTGGCAGTATACTCCACCCTGTACAAACCCTTCCCCTTGCTCTGAAGCTCCACTGGTATCACCTGGTTGTTGGGGTCGATCAATTTGACTGTGGGTACGCTGGCTCCAGCACCTGAATAGGATAAACAGAGAATGAACCATATCAATTAATTCAAAACTTTCCAGTATTCCAATAATCTCTCAAATGTCAACTAATTCTTTAAATTCTTTAAAATCTCTTTTTACAGGGTATGTTGATATTAACTCCTCTGCATCTACAAAATTAAGGACTTTCTAAACGTGAATAGGTATTTGGTAAATTATTACCTCTGCTTGTCAGACCTCCTTAGGTTATACAATGCAGAATACTACTGGGCTAACAGGAGCAACAGGGATGCAGTACCTTATTTGAAAACATAAATTGTATGATGATAGGGATTGCATCTTAAGATCACACACCCAGAGTCATACCAAGCCAACTGGCACATCCTCTTTGGAACCTAACGTGTTGCCTTTTACCTCTCTTCGCACATACCGTGGTGATCTCTCACACTATAGCCAGCTACAATTTAATAATCATTTACCAATTTAACAAATCTCTATCACCTCTGACTTCAATAACAGATTAATATGGTTGCAAATCAACATTGTATGGTTATTTCCTATTTCAACCCTGTATTGATTACGTTGACTACACTAGCAACTTTGAAATATGTTAAATGAATAGCCTTTGTCATCCTAAGTTGTTAGTTTTACAACAAACACAGTCAGTCTCTTTTATGGCTACACACGCTCAGCAAATGGTTGTACTTAACACAGACCATTCAACAGATCCCAGAGATTCTGGTCCCTGATAATCCTGACATTGGCCAAGGATAAGATATGACAATAACTGAAGTACACTTATCATTGTAAACAATATTAATCAAATTTGAGCAGAGGGAAAAATGACAAAATACAATTATCTTTAGATTTGTTGCACAATTTTGTCCAACATATTTTGGTGTCCCACATATTGTGGAGTAACTGCAGATAATCCTTACTATAGGACACCAAAAGGAACAAGCAGGCCTGTATGCAGTAAATCACGATAGATATCGAATGCATGAGACAATCCCGAATAAATACTAGCAAGATCACCAAACTTACCAGCGGTGTGAATTTCAAAGTATGTCGGTTCATTTAGGATGACTCCGGTGGGTTGGATGCCTGGGCCAGAGGCGGAGCACTTGCCAGCATTAATGGTGACATTTTGCACGTTGACTGAGAATGGGCTCTTCGGTATGGCCATGCCGTTGAAGGCGATGTTAATCTAGAATAACAATCACAGCAACATATGACAGAAAAGGAGCAAATTTCCCACTTACATTAACTACCACTCCCCCCCCCATGACATACGGAATCTACGGTTAGATTCGCACAACAAATGTTAGTTGTGGACTATTGTGATTAGGTAAGAGGTATTTGCATCCAGAAAGCCACAAATGATACTTTATTAACACTGGATGAAATTCTGTAAGATCTGCGAGATGTTCCTTATGATCGAACGTCTATGACCACCAGACAGGATGCAGACCACATTTCAGGCATTGGAAAAGGCACTGCCTGATGGGGAGTGGTCTGCACTGCCTGATGGAGAGTGGTCTGCACTGCCTGATGGAGAGTAGTCTGCACTGCCTGATGGAAAGTGGTCTGCACTGCCTGATGGAGTGGTCTACGTACTTATTAGTGCTGTTCTTATTCCAGTTGAATCTCACCATATTAACCCTTTGTCTCACATGCTTCCACCCTTTCCTGAACCCCCTCTCTCATGATGGTCTGTCCCTTTATCATACAACTGGGCATTGACAAGTGAGTCTTTAAAATTACTATTCTTCATTCCGTTTTCAAGTGAACAATACTTTAAATATGCAATAGATGAAGATATTTACTATGTAAGTTCCAGGCAGCATTGGGGTGTATTCCACTGAATGGGTCTTATTTCTGTCTTTGTTAGCTTTCTGGGTGAACTGGACAGGTTTGCCATCTGGTCCAGCAATGGTGACCTCCACTTTACCGCTGCCAGCACCAAATGTCTCCACAGTAAAGGAGGTTGGTTGGGACACACAGTTGCCATCTTCCAGACCAGGACCATAAGCACGAACCTGATGAGGGGGATAGCAAGGAAAAGTGGTTTCAGAAAATACTTTGATTCTTTTCCTAAAAGAGTATTTCCTATCTGAGAGGCTTCTCAGGAGGGTAACATGAAAGGATTAGAGATTCAGCGAGACTATACTCTAACACTACTGTAAATACCTTCAGCAGTAGGTCATATTCTAGCAACCTATATTAAATCCACAAAAGTTGATGCCAAATTCTTGAGCCAGCACTTTGTGACAAACCTTAAGAGAATGATGAACATGTAATTTACAAGATTTCTTTCATAATGTAAAGTTTATAGAAGTCTATCAAAATGACATTCCCAGAAGAGATATCGATGCACCAACAGCAGAACATGTAAAGGATTTCCAGGAAACTAAAGAGTACATATATATGTTGCCAGTTTAGTGTAGTTTCAAACTATTTACCGACAGTACTTTTTCTAAAAGATTTAATACTTGAGGATATTTAAAAGGTCTTCATTTTTATGAGTCACTATCTCACAAAGGACTGGCATTAATAAATTTACCAAAAGGCTGGCAATAACACACTTGTGGGAATACCTCTTGGGCCCAATGTGTTAAAGTTACCAAAAGAAAGATGGGCATACAGAAAATGAACCCACAAGTTTAGGGAATAGCTGGAAATGTCGGATCACTGCGGTGAATATGACTCAATAATATTGTAATTTCAATTCAATTGTTATGTTTAGATATATAGCACTATCTCTCTTAAGGAGAAAAAACAGAAGCTTGAGAGGTTCATGTATTCCTCAAGTAGAGCAAATCTGGAGAGTTAAGGAGATGCTACCGGAGATGCTTCACCAGCCAGTTAATAATGAAGTGAAGAAGAGTAATGACATAATTTATCTTAGAGAATTAGTGGCCATTTGTACCTTCTTTGAATTTGACTTTGGTCTCAGAGGAGCACCTGGCTTGACTTTACACTTTGGAAACTGTGAGAGGTAGGTCATCATACTCAGGTCGTCAATGTGGGGGTTGTTCATCTCGTCAGGTTTTAGGAGCTACAAATGGAGACAAAGTAGGAGACAAAGGTGACTTCTACAACAATGTAACTGATAATTATGGGACAAAGATGTACTCAGCAAACTCTAATAACACAGTCAAAGAGAACTTTTAAGGGTGTGGTTTGAGAATGTGACACTTGGACATGACTACCGCATAGGTAGGAGAAGTGTCACAGGTTATTAATCTTTAATAGCATTGCATAATAAAGTGCAATAGTCATGCATATGGAGACAGGTATGTGAGGGGGCAAATTAGTTAAAATAAATATGTCATACTATATTGATCTTTACATAACCACGAATCAGTCCAACCTGATACAGAACGCATGACAATCATTCTGCATTCATCTAAAAATAGTCAATGCTAATATACGACGCCCCAGATTTTCCATGCAGGGTTGCATTGAGGTAATGCCTTCACCGTCCATTCACTGCTTGCTTGCACAAAGAGATACATGGATACATGTACTTACAACTTTGAAAATATTTACAACAAAGGTAAACTTCAAATCATGAATATTGATGGTGTAATAGTGTTGGTCTACAAACAGGGGTAAATCCTTTGACAAAGTGTTGAGTAAACCGGTCAGATTGTTCAGAATGAGAAACCTTTGAAGCTCAGCAGGACAGAAGTAGGTCTTGCAAATATATTGATCAATAGGACCATTGTAAAAGGTGTACAGAAGTGGTGATGTGAAATATTGCAGAAAAAAGACTGCAAGATGAACTCTGTCACGATGAAAGGGATTTATGTCATGGATACAGTCAGAGTAATCTTCACTATAGCATACACATCTTTCAACAACACCGTGACTAATGCAGCTAATCAATTCAATGTGTTATACTAAAACAGGAAATAATCTGTTAATAAATTCACTAATATGGTTAAATTTGTATCTCGGTCTTCTCAGCTGTCATGATGACATTAACTTTTATTTTAATTTCTACATTTCTACTCTGTAACTTGCATTTTCTTCCACCTCCCCTCTGCCCCCAACGCTTGATGTGGTTCAGCATTTGTAGAGGATGTATATATGTATGAGCTACCCTGGCCCTTTAATAGTTACAAATATATTTTAATTGCATATTTTCACTACGGTCAGCAAAATCACAGGCCCCCAAAACATTGGAATGAGCAGGCAGGCTAGAGTGGATTCATGGATTCTTGTGCTAAGTGTTCCTCAGTCAGAAGATCCCTCTGCTTCAATTTTCTTCTTTCTTTTGATTGAAGCCAAAAAGTACTTCAACATTTGGAACAACAAAACAACAGACCAAATTGCCAAGGTTATAACTTCCAAGTTGCCATTGCAATCGTCTACAGCAACCCCTTTTACACAAACTAAAATCTGCGGGTGTCTTTCCTTACAAGATCTATCTAACATTCCTTTCACCACAACTATTCATGACATGCCCCCTCATTGACCTCTTGGGTTGCCCACCTTTCCTTCTAGGGAGTCCCATTCACCATATTTTCTCAAGGGAATGCTCTCCTTCTCCCATTCATGCAGCAATCTGATTAAAAAAGTTCAAACTACCACCTGAAATACAGTGAAAAATTTCAACACAAAGTTCTTTCTACCTTTTCAAAAACTTTTGCAAAGCCAGTAGACAAAAGAAGACCACCCTAGAGGACCTGCCCTTTGGTGAAGATTTTCGATATTCAGCTAATGCTGCATCAAAATGACAGTAATGATTTTCTTTTCAGATATTTGATATTTTCATAAGTCGGTGTAATTAACAGCAGTTGCTCTACTTACTATAGAAGCAAACTGTCTAGCCCACAGGATGTCACTCAGGCCAAATATGGAGGTCTATGGCCTAAAGAAAAATATCAAAGGCTCTTCACAGAAGTGCACTTCTTAGGTGGAAGGAAAAAACAAACCCTTTTTTCACTATCACAGGAAAGACAAAATTACTTTACAAGCTTGTTGTGGTTGAAAATTGGGTGGACTTGTATGGCTGGCATTTAGGTGTATAAGCACACTCAGTGTGAATAACATATCTAGGACAAGACCGAACTACCAGTTGGTGAATCTACAAAGGAGGTACATGCCTTTGCTTTATTGCAACATTAATCTAGAAAATGAAAATGGAGAATGTAGAACTAGAACACATGTTAATGTCTTCTCACTATGCCTACATACACAGACCTTCTATGGATATATGGTATTCAAAAAACTGTATGTTGGAGTATACAGTAGAACCATTCCCAGTAAGTCTCCATATCAAGCAAAATGACATAACCACATACAGAAAGTATATTTCATGACTGTTTCACCTAAAGCCTTGTAAGATTTGCCAATTTCAGAATGATTGTGAATGTCAGTCTGTTTTTCTTCAACTAACAATACACTAGTAAGCCTACTGGTATTCTTCAGATGTTATACGATTGATGTTACTTTGTGTAAACAGATCTGTGTGTAGGTGGATCATATTATCATGTATAATATGTGCAAACAGTTAAATTCTTCGTCTCACGACAAGAAGAATATAAATGTGTCCGATGTACTTTGGCCAGCCACTTAGAGATATTTGTACAGTACTCCATGTTTTAAAGTAATCAGCAGACAGAGCAAGCTTTTGTCATACTCAATGGGTGACTTCTTTCTCTTTTTAACTACTGAATAATATTACCTGTGGCACATCTAGCCAGTCCTGTGCCAGCTTCATCGCTTCTGTAGCATTGTCTAGCTTATTATTAGGGTCCCAGTCCTCCCAGTCGGGACACAGTCCTGCAAATGAATAAAAGACCAAAAAGAGGAAAAATTATCCAAAGGTGAAGAAAACCAAGAAGAATACAGATTTGAAGTGTCGAGGAGTATACATTCGTATGTCACCTCTCCACCATTGCTCAAATTTTACAAGTCCTCCCATGGTGGGAGAGTACAGAGGGTAGGGGGAGAGAGAGAACTGATCCTGAAAGTGCCTTCTCTTCCTTTTATTAGCAAGAACAATTTTTTTTTTTTTTTACACTGAGTACATCCAAAATCCTCCATCCATAAATATTTCTGGTCCCTTCTTTTTGAAATGCATTCTGGTGTCATCAGGACAAGCTTCTTCACAACCAACAACCTCTTGACAGGATGGTTACAGGACATGGATAACAAAAACAAAAACTTTTCTCTCAAGAGAACACAAAAGGTAGATCAACAACAAATAAAAACTAGTGAGATCATGGAATAAGAGTGAGAAGGGCACCACAGTATGGGATACCATGGTATGGTATGGAAGACAGAGGATAAGGGCACCATGGTGTAAGAGGGAAAAGAATACCATGGAATGAGAGGGATGGAATGGTGACGAGGGGCACCATGGTATGAAAGGGAGGAGATGGATACCATGGTATGAGGGGAAACGGCACCGTGGTACAAGAGGGAGGGCCAGAGTACCATGGTATGGAATAGAAAAGGGAAGAGTGGGTTTGACTACATCAGGGTAATTTGAATCAATACCTGGCTTTATTTTCTGACAGTATTTGACAATTGCTTGTAAAAGGGACACAGACACCCATCCTTTTTTTCCAAAACTGGATGAGGGGTGGGTGGCGGACAATGAAACTGCACAGTGACTTGAAAGATGCTTTCACATCAGAATAAAAACACTACTTTCATATCTTCTTGCGTCTAGTACTTTCTCATTTCTACAAAAAGGATATACAGAATTGAAAAGACAATCTCACCAGGAGCCATGGCATCCACAAGGGCACCGATGGCACGTCCATCGTTCCAGTCTGTGGTGAAGTTTGTGATTGGTAGGTCTGGCACCTTACTCTGGATCCACATCAGCAGTTTGTCCTTGGGCGTCTTCTTCTTGGCCTCCTCGTCCAGGAAGCCTTCGTCGTCCCACATGGGCATCGAGATGGAGTAATGCAGAATGAGAAGCCATATCAAACCAAGAATGAGCTTCAGTTTCCCTTCAACAATGTCACTGGAGTCTGTTGAACAAGACCAAACAGTTCAGAATCTGAAATGCAGAATCAATTATTGGCTGGTCCTGCAGTAGAGATATCTCACTGGAGGTCATCATTTGATACTGTACGTAACTATTAACTGTCTCTTCCATTTTGAATCTAAAATTTTTCACACAAGTTTGAATCATTTACTGTAAACTGTTATCACATGTTCATTCAGAGAGCTGTAGATTACTGCGTCCAGTTTATTTAGTCATGTTGCTCAGCACAAACATGATTGTGTTTTCATGCAGTACATTAAACTGCACATGTTGGTAATTACTAACACACACTTCCTACCTAGTACAGCACTACCTGGCTTTTTTAAGGCCCCATAGCTGATTGGGTAATGAAAGAACAGCTTCAATAGAATTTGTTCTCTTTCCTTACTTTCACATGCAGGCCACTGTACTGATGTTACATGCACATAAAAGTGTCTGACTGTACCCAAAAGTTCACTGGTACTAGAATAATAACCAAACACAAAACACAATAAATAAAAAAAAACCTGGACCAGTAGCTGTAAGTGCTCTCCAGGTTGAATTTCCTTTGCTCTTAAATTCAATAATAAACAATCCATATCGTTGCAACTTTTCTATTATTCAAAATTCAACTTTATATGTAGTTGTCATTTTTTGTTTGTCATACAGTAGTATGTATGGAAGCGCTGTTCTTACATAGCATTCATAATGTGTAGGTGTTACAAGGATATCTGTGAGGCATAACTTTCAAGCGCAGAAGATATGTTGAAATTTTGATAAGATGCTGGTACAAGTAGCTTGTTTTATCTGACGTGGCTCCATATACCAGCATCGACTGACAATTCAGCCACTGCTTGTCAGAGAGTCAGACATGATAACTGGTACTCCATAGGATGGTTCACATTATAGAGAACAGAGAGAATATACAAGGAAAGCCAATAGTGCATAATGAAATACCCTCCAACTACATCTGCCATCTCATACCATAAATCCTTATGAAAATGAGTTTGGTTGTGGCCACACCCAACACAAAAAATGAAAACAGACAGTTTGATGTATCCAACCTTCAGGGTACTCAGTGACAGGGGAAGGCATGGGGAGTGAAATCTGTAATGCAGGTCGAGCCTGTCCTGTCTACCATGTGTGTCATTACTGTACATCAACGAGCTCCTCACTGGTACTGTAACTTAGCTTACTACTTGGTGGTTGTTGTGTTCAGTTTCAGACTTCATATTTGAGGACGATATCTGACATTTGATTAAATACTTAGTTCAGACTAGCAAAGCAATATGGTTGTCAGGAATTCAACTACGCATACTTGAATAACGGCAATGAATGATCCCTGCATGGATTCAATCAATGGATACAGTGCAATGCAGTCAAACTACTTCAGTACCAATGTACTGTACTGGAATCATATCGTCGATGACTTTAATACACTTCTGTACAACATACTGTGACAATGCCTGCAAATTCAAGTTATGAATCCAGATGAATTTAGACACTTGCTGTTAAACAAAGATGCTGATGGCAGCAATCCAAGACAATTAATGATGGCTGCAGCTATCAATGTCCAATATGACAAAACTAAAATAAATCAAATAAAGATCTGAATTCAAATGTGGGATGTGCAGCAACTACATGAAAAATGTTTGAAGTCATGAATTTTATTGTCACTGTCACGCTTTCACTTAATTATTTTAAGTAATCTCATAACAATTGCTCCGTTTTGGGATGAATGTATCTCTAGAGTTTTTTCTTCCCCACTCATGACAAATTCAATGTTACTACTGTTTGTAGGCTTCTCCTCTGCATTGTTCAAGGCATGTCAAGAAATGTACGTTTTGCAAAGATAAGTGGGAGCACTTTCATTATAAGTTATTACGCATGACACTCAACGTAATCATTAAAACAAAGCTACGTACTTCACTATAGCAACAGCAGTACAATGTTATCTGTGTACAAAGGGCATGTATACAGTACAACTTTCACAAGTTAAATCTCTCTGAGTGTTTTATACTGCATGTACTGTAAAAGTGTAGAGACAGTTTGGTCACAGATGAAGAATCCGTCCACGGCTCAACTTAGTTCTGCATCGTTTGAGGTACTGTAGCCTACACAGTTACCTGTACATAGTACTGCTCCACACTGACATCGTGGAAAGTGTGCTAAAAGATTACTTGACCTAATAACCTGATAATAAACAACCAGCTGACTGAAGCAAAAAGTCAAAAACAGAAGTATAAAAGACCTTGGAACAATCTTGCCCTCAATATGATAGACTGATTACTCCCTTTTTTTGTATCCAACACTTGTCACGTTCTACGATATACCTGCAGTTTGAGCAGCAAAGCTAAGATGGGTAGATCAATACTGGCATGGTTTTGTAGTTAACAAATTGACACTGAGAACATAAAGCCTGTACACTAAATCACAAACAAAGTTGGCTTTTAATATACTTCTGTTCAAACTTCAACAATATTGTAAACTGATTTCAGCAGAACGTATATGGTTAAAATTGCAGTTCCACAACTGTCCTCATTCCTACTCGATTATATTAGACTTTCAAACTTAAGACAAAACATTATTTAAAAACTTAAAACAATGTCAATTACATGAAATTACATGTGAAAATAACTAAACTTCTCTTCCTAAAAACGAGCAATTCTCCAGGAGGATTTGAAGGATATACTGTACTGTACATCAACTTTGTATGATTTCATGGGAAAACATGCATTATTGAGTACAATATTGTTTGAACAATGACAGAAAGGCCTGGACATTGTACAATACTGTGTACCTCTTGGAATTCACTAATCATAATAACAATCAAAAGACATATCAGATAACAGATCCAACGAAGTGTTCATGCTTTACAAAAAAAAGACAAAGAGAAAAAGCAAAAGTAAGAAATAAAGGACATGCTCAACAAAATAGGTAAAGATGGAGTATGCAAGACATGTTTTCAATCATTTCTTAAAAAATGCCAAGTGACTCTTAGAAACAAACACCTAGAAGCAGACTGCTCCACAATGAATAATCTATCCACAATGCATGATTAGCTGGAAGTATTTAGTCATGAGATATTTTGATTTTGATCCTAACATGAGGCTTGTCCAACGCCTCTCACAGAGACAATATGGAATGCCTTGACAGTTTAACAAATTGTGTAAATAAAACACCTTGTAAATAATTGCAATTTGAGTAGATTAAGACAAATTTGATTTTCTTCTTTTATGCTTTTGTGCTGGTATATCTTGGCATGATGTCTCTGTATATTGTACAACACAGCTCCATACAAGGGTTAAAACTCAATCCATGTACCATTTACAAGGATCATATGCTTCATGTGCAATTGCATTTGCATTAAATTGTTGGCAGCATGTACTTCATGCAAATGAAACATCCATGTACCGGATTCATCTCAAAAGCTACATTAAACTGGTTACTATAAAACATAATAAATAACAACCAAAGATGAAGCAATCTCAAAATGGTTTTGAATGTTTACTTTTTCACCTATGAATATGCATCACATTGGAATCCAAATCATTTCAGTTCTCTCCTCTTAATAGGAGCCTTACTATAACTTTCTAGGCCAAATACTTTCATACTGACCACCAACTGATATGTGTAGTGCTTGTTGTGATAGAAGCCTTTCTACAACTTTGTAGGCAAAATACTTTCATACTGACCACCAACTGGTGTGTATTGTTCCTATTGTGTGTTATTCTATGATAGTGAAGTGTCATTAACACGCAAATCCTTCCGTCCTCCACACACTGATTTACAATAAATGTAATGTAGTTAGGGTGTTTACATGCCAACAGTTTGTCCTCAACAAGAACTCATATAACAATAAGAAATGAGAAACAGTGCTTTGCAGTCTGATAAGAAATAAAGGCAAGATTAATCTGCTCATTGCTCTGAAGATTTGGAAGAATATATGAAAGGTGACAATATGTACAAGGTCAAAAGATAACGTTTATCACAAAAGTAATTCATATTGTTTGTAAAAGTATGCCCAGAATTGGAGGTGAAGGACAAATAACCTACAGGATAATATACACAATGATTTTCACTGAACTGTTCATCCTTTATATCCTATAGTACAGTGGCTCTCACAGATCACAGTAGCAAGAGTTATTGCATTTTGATGATTCTAGAAAAGCAAAGGTACTCCCAGGATGTTTCCAAATTTAGGTTTGCTATTCCAGCAATTCCTGGAATACTGTATGAAAAAGCTTCTCTCTAAAAGTAACCAATTTTACATGTTACAGAAAACCAATAAACAGCAGTGACTGATTTCTTGTTGAAGCTAATTTACATACTTATCCTTACACTGAGATTCTCAAATGATCACACCATGCTTTCACAACTTTAGACAGAAAGATGGTCAAGAATGATTAAAGCAATGGCGGCTAATTTTAAGGTATTCCAACATCATTTTATGGCCATGGCAGCTAGATTACATCAAGAGACATGCTGTAACTGCAGCCAACACAATATAGTGTCTTTGAGACGCTACCTCATCCTGAGTAACGATATATACTACAATAGAACTGAAATGATATATGCAAGTATGCTCCCCCTAACAGAGCACAAAGGCTACTTTTCAGAAATAAACACTTTCCCTTTTTGTTTTCCTTACAGTGGAATTGATGTTCTTATCGAAATTTGTCTTCAGTACATGACAATAAAGTCAATACTTAGTAAACAAATATCACCACATGATATTAGGTGTGTTTCATCTTTCACAGCTAACACAGGAAATTACTTTTACTGGTAATGCTACAACACACTAAATACACACGGACTGCTGGGGGAGCTGTATTAAAGGAAATAAGGCGTTTGTTTTACAGAATACAACTTTATTTTTAAAATCTATGTTTGTGGACATGATAGATTATTCACAATAAGGAAGAACTGTGGCCTTCTTTCAAGAAAGAAGTTTCTCACAACAATAATTTGTTCACTCAAACTTTTCAAAATGCAAATGATGCATCTTCCTTTACTCATCACATGAATAAGGATTTGAGGAGATGCTTTTTCAGATGTTCATTGATGCGACTGGAAGGTATAACAATGGTTACAGCTATTTTCTTTGTTTGCCATGTTGGTGTACTCTAAATGCTCTGTTTCCCTTTGTTGTATGGTTTACTTAATCATCTCACATTCATAGACACATATGTTCCAAACATACTACGGAGACAATCATCTAACAGCATGTGGTGCAGCTTTTAAAATGTTAGGGCCCTATATCTGTAACTATTATTCTCATGGCATTAAAAGGACTAAGTTAGTCATCTGGAAACAATATCCACCTACTATTGTCTAGATACAATACTGCATGGCAAACAGCTTTACCTTATATACACAGGCCATGAAAATACTGAATGTTTTGCAATACTGTAGATGTTTATGACTATGGCCTTTATGACCGATTGCAGTCACACATATAATTCATCGTAGACAATAAGAGAGTGTGATATAGTAATGAAAAGAACTCTGGTGTTGCGGTAATTTATTTCATGAATTTTCCAAGGTCAACAACATGCAAGGAGCTTATAGAACTTTTTTTTCTTCAACAAGTGTGCATGGATCAATAGTGACACCAAGCTGCTGGCTGACATTGTGTATCGCTACTGTATAGTGACTGAATCAACACGCTGAGTGTGTCCATAGGCCTACACCTTATATATGGTACCATCATATCCAGACTGCAATGGCAGGCTGCAACTATATGCAACTGATAAAGGCCAACATTTATACTGGACCTGCTACATACTGTACCTGCTTGTGTATCATATATATATATGTCACACTCATTGGTTTTGGTATGTCAATGAAGAAGCATATCCCAGCTTTCGTAACTGCTACACACTCTTCCTGATCAATACAATTAAGAACATTTTCACATTTTTGTTGAAAATTCTGCCTTCAATTTTACTTGGTACAATAAGGTCCCAGTGATATGTACGGTCAATCAACAGAGATAATGACTTGGTCCAATGAACTTTTGGAGGGTGAAATTTTGTGGCACAGACTGTTCACTATCTAAGACTTGTACAACAATGTTGGCCAGAAAGTTTTGTCAACTTTACTTGTCAGAATCCAGGAAATGACACTTCTCATGCAGTCCCTTAGTAGTCATGTGTGTCAGAATAGCATTTCCACAGGTTGTACAGTATATAGGTAATGTTGCTCTTAGCCAGACACAGACATTTTTACCATGTAGACCTACCAACCTTCAGATAATATACACAAATCTTCCACCTACTTCACAAACACCAAAATGAATGTTATCACATTCCTTTTGTTCATCACTACCAGTACAACCAGCAAATAACATGAAAAGCGTTTACATTTCAATTTAATGGCCAACTTTGACATGATCCCCCAACAGAAACATATTTCATCATTTTTATCACACACAAGTATCACAGTACACAAGAATTTAGTAGGAGGGAATGCCTGCTCTGCCCACGCAGGATCACACCTTCTAGTGCAGTCTGATGTCAGGCAATTTTCCATGTTGACTCTTCATGACCAGAAACATGTACATTTGCACAGTTGTCTGCATTGTGTACCGCCCCATATCCAGTTGCTATCGTAACAACATAAACACTAAATGTGAACATGTACCATACATCTAAATGTAGCCTAGCAGGTTCAATGTACACTGTGTATCTCTTTAAGTTAATTATTACTTAGGCTGTAATAGAGCTCTAATAACATAGTTTTACAACCATTCATTACTTTAAGTTAGACTATTGTTTCAAACTAAAAACCACAAACAAACAAGCAAAGGGCGGCCACGTTTCAGGGACTTTCAACCAGAAGTTGCACATTCTGTTACCCTTTCAATATCAGTTGTCAAGAAATACCGAATATTTTCTGACATGCAAAAGGCAGTGATATAGTATCACAGGTTTGTAAATTCAGTTCTACACATCATATCTGGCAAATTTTACCTTGAAATGATGGTTTGATGTGTCCCTATCAATCTCTCACATTCTTTTTCTTTCATTACGTTACTTATTAACAATTTATTCTTATACTCGATATTTGATTACACGAAAAGTTGCACACGTACTCGATCCACAGTGAACTATTTCAACCTGAATATAATATTGCATACTATACTGCATCACATGCAGGCCTGCTGTCACGTCCAAAGTGTGTATTTGTACTCCTGCCGGTACAATATTAACATGTTCAGTTGAGCAACAGATATCATAGTACATGCTTGTCCACAAATTCTCAAAGAATTTTTAACATAAAGTAGTGCCAAAAGATCAAATTGGGGCGCACTTAAGCAACATCTCATCAACTGACACTGAATCCTGTGTCAACATATTTCTCTCCTGAATAATCATGTCCCTGTTCACTCCTTGGAACTGAATATTCAATAGGTCTATGCCAAAACCTCACCCCTCCTGTATTCAACTCTTTGTAGCTGCCACCATCTGGACCCATTCAACCATGACTCAAACTTAGTCACCCTTTTCTTTTGAGGAATGTTTGCTAACCTGAAAGGGAAAGCCAACTTTGTGTGACCTCAGGAAGCTGAGACAATATTTGAGAAGAATTCTGGTGCAAACAGTCAGAAAGGATCAGGGAAGGTTACTAGTGAGTTTTTTTTTTCCAAGAAAGTCAGTACTGCATGGTGGTATAGCCTATAACCATTCTGTCTACACTGTGCAGTAACACCATTATTAATTGAAGCCCATTGCTTTGATTCTTGGATTTACTCAACCCGTCGTGTTTTCTTTTTTATCATTTTTATCCGCGTTGCTGCCTACAAATCTACAAATAGTTGCATTATAAATTCTTGTGCACACACATTAAATGCAGATTCACCGTGAATATGAACGGTGACGCAGACATTTCTGTTGCTTTATTAAGTGCTAGTCGCCATTTTAGCCTGCTTGCAAGACCCTTTGAATTTTATCTTAGTGTACAACACTGAGTACCTTTCGACATTTTACCGACTTGAACTCAGGGAAAATAGGGGATTTGATTGGATTGTTTCAAGTCATTTCCACCTACCTAGAATCACTCTGTCCATGCTAGCTTCAAAGCGGTACTGACAGTCCCCACAATTAGCCTGGTAGTCGTAGGTACTGTTGTAACATCGCATATGTATACCGTACCACCACACCACGACAAGTGTTATGGTGGTCTTCCCTCTGTTCCCTTCACTACTTGAAGAAATAGTCCTATCTTTATGGACAGAATCGTTGCTGGTGGAGTATATTAGGCTTAGCATTACTTCCGCAACAGTTTTAACCGAGTTTGTAGGTTGATTTAAATGCAGGCATTACTTGGCATGTGTGAGTTTTCTTCCATGGTAGTGGTGTTTCGTGTGAGTTGTGGAGCCATGTATATGTGGCAGTACGTGCATGCCGTTGTATCATCTAGGTCAGGCCTACTTGTGTTACAGTTTATCGATCTCACTGTAGCTCGTAGCCTAAGCCGTACGTGTTACAGGGCTGATCTGCAATCAGAGGTGCAGCGTACATCTCCACAGTCCCAATGGGCTTCGATGTACTTGCCTGCAAGTGCAGTTCTTCTAGTTAACATTGAAACTACTTTCAGACAGTGAGGGGGGAGAAGGGAGTAGCACATGTCAGGAATTCAGGATCAAAAGCTACAGAGTTACAGTATTAGACCATGCTGTTACCAGTACTTACTAACCTATAGATATGTCCATCCTACCCAGAAAATTTTAAATTTGAATAAATCATACCGGCACATTACCAGAATATATGACATCTGTCAGTGGAATTTATTGTAATTACCTTCCAAGTGTCTGTTCTCTCAAAACAAATTCACACAACTATAGGCACAAACGAAATTTTAGCCAATCAGCAATCACGATTAGGACATTACCTTTAGGGTGAGGAATTACGTTCGTGTGAATAACAGAGGTTATTGGCTCATTTCTCATGCAAATAGTTCAACCCCACCTTCACCACTTCAAAGTACTAACCTGTTGAAAAAGTCTTCCATTTTACAATTTTTTTTTTTTGCTACTGAGACAGCCCAGAACATAAAGTATGTCATTTTTGCAGGCTATCTGGAGAGCCTTGGAAGAACAATTTCCAGTGATCTAGGAGGCATTTTCTGCACCAACCGAACCACGTTCGTGATCTGCTTAGTCCAAAAATCATGGGTGCTCCACTCCCAGTTAGAGGAATTTGTATTTCCATATCACACTGTAACTTGACCCTGCTAAAAAGTTAAAGTCTTGTTACACCACTGCTGCCAGAATAAAAGCTAAGCCTAAAACTTTGGACAACTTTGTAAAAATTCTAAATTTGGCTACAAAATTATCCCTGCCCCCATACTGACCCCTATATGTCTATCTTTATAACTGTAGCTTGGATCTGCAGAGGTTGCTCAAAAACAGATTTGCACATTATTCTAGGCTATGGTATAACAAAAACGTCCTCCTACACAGAGTGATTTTAGTGCCTTGTTTTACTTCACAACTTCCTTATGTTTGGAACACCAGTTAAGTGTCTACTTCAGGTTTACACCTAAAAGTTGAAAATTCTCGCTCTTCTCCATGTCAATAGACTCCAGAAAAAAAGAAAATGTACCTTTCTTTAGAGACCAACAGTTCTCACATTCAAGAGGATTTCATGTCCCACGGCATGGATTAAGGTGGGGGCGCACCAGGCACACATCCCCCCTTTTTTTTTTCTGTGGCCAGCCATGTTTTTTTTATCAAATACTCCAAAAAAATGAGGGAATATATATGGAAAATATGCTTACCAGATGATGGGAAATCGCATTCAAGGTGCATGTAGAATTAAAATTTCTTGAGGGAGGACCCCCAAACCCCCCTTTGTGGCTTCGTGCCTCTGGCACTCACTTGTCTGCCTTTGACTGATGGAGAGGGTGCCATTTTTTGGCTGATGGAGAGTGTGCTAAATTTGTCAAAATTCTGGATCCATGGCTGTCCCCCCCTTCATCAATGTAGATTCTGCTCTTTTTAATAGCTGCTAACTACGCTACTGACCAGCACTGTGAGATGTTTAGCAGCTTCTGGCAGAAACTGTCCGGCTAGCTAACTCGCTAGCTAAGTTTGAACAAAATGTGCAACCATGGCAACCACCTTGTGTGGCAAACCTACAATGTATACAGAATTCCTTTGGTTTCAATTTTGTTTCACACACCATACGTACCAGAAATAGGTGGGTTCATTAATTTTAATGTACATAGCAATCATTAAGTCAAGGATTTGCTTTTGTTTTTTGTTATACAATTTTCATGGGAATACAACATCTTTACCATAACCTCAATGTATTCCTTGAATACACAACTTAAAATTGATCTTGTTAGCCAGCATGGAAACCCAAACAGTTGCTAATAACAAGAATAAGTTTCCTGTGCTAGGTTCACCATGGAGCAGCTGTTACAGTTACCTTCCAACAAACAACACATAACATTTTTCCTTGTATTTCTCCTGAGGTACTCATATACCAGTTTTGAAGAGAAACCCTGCATAAGTTCCCTCAATTAAATTAGACACAACCTCTGGTGACTATCTGGTGATATTTCCATGGCAACCAGCTAAGCTTGTTGAAATATTGGATATCACTTTCATATCTGTTAGGAATGGCAATGTATTAATTACTGAAGCATAAAACCACACAAAACAAATGCATACAAAAACTTACTTGAAGCATACCATTTTGTTCAGTTTTTTTAAACAGCATCAATTATAAGCAACTTGGATAAATTACCATGGAAACACATTATAAGGTCATCTTAACCATGGACTTCATTTTTATACCCTCTTTTCAATAGCAACTGTCAAATCCCACCAGATAAATATAAGGGATACAACTTCCTGTCATGAGTTGTGGAATGGTGCAGTCACTACTATGCACGCAATGCTACTTTACATAATGACCACATAACCTTGCAGTAAAAGTCACTCTTAGTCATTTCTAACACTATACACAAGCCAGTGAGGTCACGTGTTTAGAAGGCAACGCTTCAGTGCCTCAGCCAGGGCGCATTTTCCAAATTCCTTTCCATTTACACTGAACAAAACATCTTTTCACAATTTCTGCAATGTCTAAGGGGTAATTTCAGTGAGTGAGTGCGCTAAATATGTGATTGATTAAAGAATACCCCCTCCACCACAAAATAAACACACAAACAGAGATAACTGGCACTATCCCTGAGTTTGGTGTTGGTTGGCTGCTGCTTAAGCTCAATCATCAAATTCTCTGGCATAAAAAAATCTTCACAGTTCTTTCCATCATATGTCATAAGTACAAATTGTCATTACAATGAGGGAGTAAAATGAGAATGTACAAATGTCCTATTGTATTCACTGCACTTCAACCACAGTAAGTGTGGGTCACTGAATTTCGATGCTGCCGTCCCTCATACCTTACCCTACATTGTGCACACACTATCAATACGTCATTTTCATGTACAGACCCAGCTACACACAAGGTACTTAGGGTAATCACCTGAATCTTATTGTAGAACAAAATTAGATTAACATGGCTCAATTCTGTCCTTATATGCTGTTTTGTGAAATGCTGGGTTGTTACTACCATGTATACCCCCATCAAATGCACTGATGCCTAAATGCCTTTTGTGGGGCAGACTAAGGGACGATTTCTTGGATCAAATCAAATTATCTCCATGCACTGCCCCATTTCCAGCAGAGATTACAGAAACAATAACAACCCTCAAGGAAAGATTGATTTTTTCTTATATATGGGGAATTACAGCAGTACAGTCAAATTCACAGTCCTGTGTTGGCTCTACATAGTTTTCCATTTCTCAAGAACTGACAGTTTGTTTACCTACACCCAAATTAGATCTCTCCATTTTTAGTATTTCACCGTCTGAAGTATGTTCTTACAGGAAATTCTATCTACCATCTTCTTTCCTTTTATGATACGGTTGTTGTACCTATGGCGGCTACAAATGATAGATCACACATTCTAGCCACTTTAAAGTGCGCTTTGTGATTTTCCTAATGGCACACAGCTGTACATAAACCAGATTGCCCATTGTAAAAGTGCCAACAAAGATGTGCGTCAGTGATTAAATGAAAATGAGAAATATAAACAAACATCTGTACAAAACAATACTGATGAAATGAATATTCATATATTACTGTGAGGGGATGGTGACTATCTAGAGTCACACAGTGTTTTGCTTTACTCGTACCCCATGGATGGCTGATATTAAAACTAGCTTCTAAACATTGACTTGAGAATATATCTATAATAATGTGTAGAGTTTAATTGAATTTCCTAATTCTATTAGACTGTCTGTCTTTCACCTCCAGCCAGCATAACAGACATGCAGCACGCACTGTACAGGCTGGATCGAAACAGCTTGTATACTTAAGTTAGAGTATCTTCATGTGTGTCTTTAATCAACTGTAAAATATCTGCTAGCAGTTCTTCTGTGACTAAGAAACATCATCACCAAGACAAAGGCACCGCTTTAATATCACAATATATTGCAAAATTTGAGCGACTTTCAAAGTATAAAGAATTTACACAAAATCAAGGAAACCACTGTCCATGGATCCCACCCATTGCTATGTGATTGTTATCTGTTGTACAGTCCAGCGTCCATGTGGCAAGGACCACAGTAAAGTGGATACAATATCACAGTCTGGTTATATGACAAACATCCCTGCAGGGGAGTCCCAGTATATAAAGGCTGCTTGTTGCATGACCTGAAATGACCTCCTGCTGCACAACGCTGAAGAATCTATACCATCTTGACCTCAGATTAGGGCAAGAGAGAGCAGAGGTGATAAATAATATGACAAAAAACTTCAGTGTGTGTCTTTAGATTTGATCTTTCAAGGAAACAAGTGGGTGCGGAGAGAGTCTTGCAACAACTTAACATAACTACTTTAATAGGGAAGTATTTTGCTGGGTGTCACACAAGGGGAGCTCAGGGTGAGTTCATTATGCTCGATTCCAGGGCATCAACTATAGATTTTCTCTGCAATCTGACAGGATTTTATAAGCCATTTGTGAATGTTTGGTCCCTCATTCTTGGCTCAGTGTTTTCTGATTATTTCTCCAAAGAAAGTCACAGACAATTCTTTGAACATTTCCAAAGCACTTATTGAGCAGATATGAAAGAACTTATCAGTGCATGATGATTTCGTCTGCATTTCTTTAAACTATCCCAGGTAATACCGGCAAATGAACTATTTATGGATCTCTCCAATAAAGGCAATACAATTCTGCTGTTGGCAAAATTAACCCATTATGACACACTGTGTATGTCCACACTTGCTTGTTTTGTGCTGTAATTTGGAAAGTCAGCCTTGAACCTGAATAAATGTATTGTGCATAGTTGTAATATTCACCATATTTTATTGGTCTATGGAGGCAATTAATGGACAAGAGGAGACAAGTGGACATTATTATAGTGATACCACTGGGTCATGACATCAGAAGCACTCTCTGCACTCTTCAGTCCACTCCAAGTCAGATGCTGCTGACTGAAAAGTCCAGAAGAGTGACATACATTGTGTAAAAATCGATGGACAGACAAGCAGGTATAATCAAAGATCAGCTGGGATCAGGCCTAGTGAAGAGTTGTGATATCATGCTGAATGCATGCACTCTTCAAATGCTTGGTGCACTTGGTGTAACTACTGAAAAATTTTCAAAAAATAGGAGTAAGTTTTGGTGGAAGATGCCCAGTGAATTACCTTACCTACCGTGCCATTTCCCACAACCATGCATACACAGAATGTTCACAAGAACATATGATAGGGTAGATGTTTAGGAGCTTAAGCATTAATTAACAACTGAACTTCAATTAAACATGGAATTCTGATAGATTAGCTGTAACATGAACCTATTGATTGTTTATCATGGTCTACTTTTAACAAACTTGGCCCTACACTAAACGTACAGGGCTATCACTGCATCACGCCCAAGCACCACCCTGCCACAACACCACTTGACTCATGAAACCCAGTACACCTGGTATTAGTCTAATGGTGTTCTCTCTTCAAGTAGGTAACAACTGTCTTTGAAATGTTTCAACAACCAAAGAAACCACAAGAGATTTTGGATGCCTCTACGTGTAAGTGTACTGAATGTCATACATGTATATATTGAAACAACGTTAAACGTGAGTGTACATATTTCTAACGGTGACCTCCCAACCTCGTAATGTGTAAACGTGCATTCCAAAGGTGGTTGAGACTACAACCCACACAGGCTAGCTGCACTGTCTGTTAGCTGTTTGCATACAGTGCGGCAATGCTACTGGTATTCACAGTTCACACACCGTACGCCTAACACTTTCGAAGCTTGTTGTTGATAATACTACACATCAATATGGCGAAAGTTCGTGAGCCTACTCTTGATCAAAATAACACAAACTGTTCTTGCAATAATCAGCAGTAAACTGTCACCGTCGAAAGGTTTGCGAAGTTACCGAGTGCATGTACAGGGGGTTGTGTGTTACACTGACGCATCTGAATATAACTGTACTGCATTGGGATAACAAAAAACACCTGTAAGAATGCTATTCTACTATTCCGATAAATTTAACTGTCAAGTTTCTCGATTCTTTGTCACTTTTTACATGATTTGTATAAACTTACCAATGTTGACAATTTTGATATTTCTTTTTTCCAAATAGTTGAGTGCAATAGACACATTTTCCAGTTTCATTGACAGGAATGTCGGCCGTTTGTTGTGTGATATTTTTTCATGCGCTAGGACTTCCAGTAATGCTACCAAACGTAATCCATCACTTAAATCCGTCTCTAGGTTTCCTATGTGTTTTTTCACCGTCTTCAGATGTTCGTTGCACCATCTTGTGAAGGTATTTTGCTGGATTCTCTTCCAGGCGGCGTCAGACGCTAAATCTCGTTCGGCTGCTTGCATCTCTTCTTCGTCTTCTTGTTCGCGTTTCTGTTCGGGCATGCCATCGTTCGCCCCTTGATATCGGTCCTGGCTAGTCATGATTCCGCCCTTTGCACCGTACCGAAAAGCCTATCAGAAGACGTGAAATCGATATGAATAATCATTTCCAAAGACTTTTTCTGAATATTCATATACAGTGTAAACTTTATGATGAATAATACATGACTTGAAACTTTTTGAGAAAAGGGGTGGGCGAAAAGTCAAACACATTTGGTTTTGTGACTTTTGTCTCATAAAAAAGCGGAAACATGACGTATGCAAGTGTCGGAATTCCGCTGAAAGAACTTTAGCAAACAGTAAAAGGCATTTCCAGTGGTTGCAATGATAGTGATCACAAGATAACACAGTGTGTGTGTAAACTTCCTTCATTACGGAAAATAAGTGGACTAAGTTCGAAGGGTAAACACAGTTCATGCGTAAATAAACAACTCTCTCACAGCAAACATGAAATTGTTCAAAGGGCCAATGAACTCAGTTAATGATCTCATCAATATTAGCCGAGTGGAGGGAGAGGTGGAGGGGGGGGGGTGGTGGTTCCGGATCACATAATGTTACTTGTCCTAGTAGCCTAGTGAACTTTTAATGTCTTCGCTGGTCAAGGAGCAGCTTCTTCAAACGTGTGGAAATAAATAAGGCAGTTGGCTACCATGCATCCCTTAGCCAAACTTCAGCCGAACTATTATTCTACGATACATTTATTGACGCACGAATACAATTTATTTAAAGGTTTATGCATTCACGTTGTTTGCTGCAATTCTGTTGGGCTAAATGGTAGGCTACTGAAACCCCGGTACTATCAAAAAGCGTTCTTCTGGCCACTTCTGACTTCAAATCTATCAAACTGATAAGCGAAAGTTATTAAAAACTCAGTGATCGTCATCGTATAGAAGATGCTCGTTCTTTTTCGTCTTCGAAGCTTAAAGCTTAATACCACCTGTTAGTTTATGGTAGCAGTGGTCAATTTTTTTAAGGAGGGCCGCACAGGTTTCAAGCGGCCCTCTATAATCCGTCTCTTTACACAAGCTCTCTAGCGATAAGACGTTTGCCAACGGTGGCTAATTTTTTTCGAGTGTGTATGAAGGGGGCATCGATCATATATTTATGACTTTTCCCCATCTCGTTCGTTTACTTTTCTCAATTTTAATTTCTGTTTAAAAGGGGATATGGGGGCCTCACGATGCCCAGGCTCAGAGGCTCCATGGCTTTATTTGTCCACACTAGGTTCATGGGTACCGGCCTATGGCATAGGAGGCTTACTTACAGTTGTGATACCAAATTCACAGCAAATTTCGTTTTGTTAGCATCTATTATGAAATCGAGCTTGGAATCGAAAAGAAAGCAGGACCATGTTGAAGAAGCTGTGATGTCCCACCACCGACCTAACCCACAATGAACGAGGCAAGCTGTAACATCCCAAACACATGGCAGAAAAAAAAAAACGCATGGCATATCCATCCACTTCGCCAATGTTGGTGGAAACTGAAGATGGATGAGGGTGGGGAGGGTATAGCCATAGACGTAACCGTTCAGTTCGTAACTTTAATTTTTCACAAAAATGGAAGACATGTCACGTGAGTACACGGCAGATCTTCCCGCCAATTGCAGCAATAGCTTTAACACATGCCTCAGTGAAAATCGAAATGGCAGTTTTTCGATGTAGTATTCAGCATATTTTAAAACACCACCCATATCACCGTAAATTTTCGAGTTCACTTTTCTGTTTATTTCACGCCTCACCACACCCCTACAAATAACTATACCAAGCTTATATTTCTCAAGTAAAGTTACTTTTCTGGTTTAAAATATCGCGTACGATGAGGGAGAGGAGGGGGAGGTGGGAACGCGCCCCGTGACCAGCGTGGCGGCACCACTTTGGAGAATACCCAGCGCATACTTTATGAGTTTTGAAATAAGCAACAGATCCTATACGTCACTTGGGAAAGTTTTGAAACATTAACATAGAAAAAATATCTCCTTGAACTGGATAATACTGGCATGATATGAGGTCATGTTACAACCGCAAAAAAAGATGGACTCATCGGAAGCGGTTCAATTATTAAAACCTCATTAAAAGGCTTGACCGCTATATCCCAACGTACGACTTACTCAAATTACGAGTAGTAGGCTATGGCATTATATAGTGTAGTAACTTTGCATATGGTGTGAACTTCATTGAAAATTCATTGAATTTTTTCATTGCCATGCATGTGAGTGGCTCACGATACATTCAAGACAAGCGAGTATTTGAGCAACAGGGATGGCCAAGCTTTCTGAATGAAAGGGCCACCCTGCCGCCTTTGAACTTCTTGGTGGCGGCAATGGCTTTAGGCCGGCCCTTTATCATCCTTCTCTTATTGTGCTGCAGAAACAATGTCCCCGACAGGAAACGGTTAAAGAGTAAGACAACAGAATTTCATGAGTGAAGTACAAAGTATGCTCCCTGAAATATGTATAGGAAAATCGGTACTACCGGCATTGTCGTATAAGATCTGAAAAAGGTATTAGTAATCCTGAGCTTTTATATGCATAGTATCTTTATTACCTTGCTTGCCCCTTTATTTTCATTCTCCTGAATTTTTAGTTATGTTCAAAATGAGGTTGAGGGGCAGCATAATGCTGCCCCAAACCTCAAGCACCATTCCCATTGTATAACAAAATATGCAGAAAAGAACCTTTTTGCTTGATTTCCTAAAATGGGCCATATGGCTCATATGGGACCAATAATATTGAACAACCTACAGAAACGTCTACCATAATAGCAATGTGACACAATTTCAATTTAATACCATACAATCTGAAGGAGAAGAGAAATTTGGCATGATTACATTAAATGGTCCATATGGCTCATCTGGACGTTGGACCCTACAATCTTGAACACCCCGGAGACACCACTACCATAATGGATCCATAAACCAAGTAAAAACTTTGTCCAAGCTATATAACTGGAGATATCCTGTTAAAAGGTTTTCAGAGTATGGCACCAGTGCCCCCAGATGACCTTTGACCTACACCAAAAACAACAGAGCACACCTTCTCCATATGGTAGACCCACATACCAAGTTTGACTTTCATCCGGCTTTACCCTATTGATTTAGAGTGTACCCAAGCAAGTGTCTCAAGTCGACCTTTGACTTCCACCAAAAACAATAGGGCACACCTTCTCAATATTTGGGACCTACATACCACGTTTGACTTTCATTTGACTTTCCTCTGTTGAGGTAGAGCGTACCGGAGCAAGTGTCACAGAAACGCACGAACACACACACGCCAATCTGACTGCAAAGGTCCCTTTGCTGAGGAACCGAAAGAGAGCTTGACGTATAGACGCTGCAGTACTGTACAGGGTACTCAGTACGGATACGTTCATTACAAGGGGATGTAACTAGCAGTTTTTGGTTGTGAGTCACTGGAGAACGTCCGCGAAGGTATTTATTGTTTGGTTCCCATGGTAACTGAGTGCGTTTCCCTTTTGTCGAGCTATATTGCACCTTTATTATTTCATTGATATTCACAGCTTCCGATTGTGACTCGCAATTGTGAATGACAACTCTCGCAGGAAGGTTTGCACAACATTCCCAGAAAAACAGGAAACTTTTTTGAAGTGACGTTTATCGTTCTACTGAAGGTTAGACTGGTTCAATTTGACCAAAAATAACAATTGTACGACTGACTGCCGCATTTCAGAGAGAAACGTACTGACTAATTTGCCAGTCCTTTAAGAGTGTGCAAAAAGCGAAACATTTTACATAAGTAGTTTCTGATTGCAGACTTTTTGCGCCTGACCACGGTGTACATACATCATACAAATTAATACAATAGGAAAATCTGTGTAACGGCTCGTGTTTCTGTTTCCGGCAAAGTCAGGGTTACGATTAAATCACAATCAGTCTACAATATAGTCGCACGTTCGCAGGATATAAGGTGATTTAAAGGAAATAAGCAGTCGTCCCTGCTCTTAGTTTGAAGAAAAAAAAACATCAAATTAAGCAACTCAACAACAAAAATTATATCACATCATGAAAAAGAGCTAATCATGAATTAGCATAGGAAGGTACACTGATTCCGTTTGGGGTGGCTCCATTTTCCCCTTTTAGAGCACCCCTCCAACGTCCTCTGTACAAGCCCCAGTCACACTTTTTTACAATACAGGTATAACCACTAATGAAACACTCTTTTGCGTTTCCCGTTGTGCGCAAATCTAAGCGAGAGAGAACGCAGCATCGATTTTTTTTTTCTCCCTCATTGTACATGATCACACTGCATGATATTTACTCTACCACGCCCTTCTATCGTCACATACGTTCACGCGATTGGTTGGTCCTGCAGTCGTGAAATTCAAATTCAGCTTGACCTTCTCAGTTAGCGGTTCATCCATTATGACACCAGACTTGCACTTTCATCATTATCACCAGCCAACCATCAACCCTTCCCTCCCTTTCTCCATGGACGTTGATATTTTGTGTGAGTGGAGGGGACAGTAACACATTTGTTCGCCGCCCCTCCCCCCTTCTAAAGACCTGAAACTAAAAAAAAAACACTAAACTAACTATTCTTAATGAAGGTGTAAATTTCGAAACCTGTGTTCTAAAAAATCGAATAAAACTCAGCTGAAATTTACAACGCCAGAGCCACGGAAAATGCCATAAGAGGTACCTCTATAAAAAAAAATTACCTACTCAAATCGACGCCCATGCCTCTTTCTATACCAATACCCACTTAATTCCATCAACAAGGAAACTTTCAATCTAAACTGTGCATCGTTTGGACAGCAGTGCAACTTTGCTCTGAATTTGGTTTTTCAGTACTATGGAACAGCTATCTGGCTATGGCGTAGACCATTGTTTGCTGTAACTATAGTTAAACAATGATTCCGTCCCCGTGACAAACTTCAATCGCAGCTATAATTAGTGACATTAACAACTAATTACAACATTGTAAACTTACACAGACAATTCAATAAAAGTTTGTCACCAGATGTAAACAAGGGGCATTGAAGTTTAATAAGTGTGGGAAACACAAGGCGAGCATCAAAAGGCAAGACAGTGTTATGATGAAATCCAACGCCGGTCAAATACTAGTTTATGCATGTTTTAGTATTTAACATCGTATCAACGCTTCGGTGAAATGTTATTTGTGGTATTTGGTAAGGCCGCACCCCAAAGTATCAGAATATTTCTCATTTCTCAACAATTGCTCCTTAGCTCAGTAGCGTTATTCTCTAATTGCCCCTTTTACAATGCACATGGGGGTAGGGAAGAGGTGTGGGGGATGCAGCATTTCCTCTGTGTACAGCGATGGTTTGGCCTAACTTCTGATTTACGACGGTAAGATCATCATTTGCACATAGAAAACATCTACTAAGAACAAAGAGGAGGTGGGGGGGGGGGGGGGTAGGGTACCTCGAGGCGAACACAGTGATTGACGTTGGCATGGCTTTATGCCAAGTCAAATGCCCAATCATTCGATACACCTGGTTTATCGACCGGTAAACCAGGTTCATCGACCGGTAAACCAGGTTTATCGACCGGTAAACCAGGTTTATCGACCGGTAAACCAGGTTTATTGACCTGTAAACCAGGTTTATCAAGCGATAAACCTTTTTTTGACCGATAAACCAGGTTTTCCGAATAACTGAGCACTTTATTTCAATCTCTTTTGAGGGTACAAATGAATATTTAATATAATTATCATAATACATAGATAAAAAGAGATCGTGGAGTGACAACAAGAAGCTCGCGAGAGCTTGTTTACATTGCCACCCCTACACATATATACAAGACAGAAAAAACACAAGTAAAAACAGATAGGAAAAAAACACAAACGAAGAAAAACAAAGAACAAAAGAGACAAAGTAAACGTACAAAAAAAGAAACTAATCAGTGATAGTTCATAATGAGATAATCTTTTAGGTACTTTTTGAATGTATACAGTGTTTTACAATCTTTAAAATGGGTGGGCAAGGTGTTCCAAACTTTGGTCCCCACGAAACGAATGGTAAGCTGTGAAGTCTTAAGTCGGAAATAGGGTGTATGCAAGTTGTTCAAATAACGGCTAGGGTAGGAGTGCATGCTGCTATGAAACTGAAAGTAATTCCTGAAGATGGACAGAGATGTATTATTTAACCGGTTGAAAATGAATGGAGCTACATAGTAACGGTTTAAGTCATATAAACTGAGAACATTATACCATGATACCTTCGTGCCTGACTGGCGTACACAAACAAGACCAAACACCGTCTGTCTAGGATGCGCGTATCTCGACAATGCATTAACTTCTGTTTTAATGATGACCACAAATATGTTAGATATGCTAAGAAAGCCAGTTGAACTGCAGACGTGTTGACAACTGATTAATACTCTCCAGACATCTTTGATAACCTTTTGGGGATATTTACTTGAAATTAAATACCAAAACCGACAAAAATAACGGATCGACCGTGTGTCGATGACTGTTTGCTAACATGATCAGTGCAAGTATGTCTCACGTAGTTTAGTTAGCATTGCATACGGGGTATCTACTTATGTGCGTTGTTTTCTTATAACACCAGCCATCTGAAGGATTTTAATACCACGATTCGCTCGATCTAAACGTTTAACTTTAAACAAAATGCACAAAACATAACTTGAACGATAACAAAGTAATAATTGATGGCTGCGAGTACAAAGTACCGTAACTAATAGATTACCATTAAAGGTATGCTCTTACTATACACTGATTGAAGTTTCAGTATATTTTGTGGATGAATCATGACTGGGATCCGAATTCATTCTGACATTTATCAGAAAATACTGAAACCTACAATGACACATTACCATCATGAGTTACAAGTAGGCGTACCTCGGGCAACACACGTGATAAAATTTGAAGGAACTTCTATTCGAGATCAAACAAATTGTTGACAACTGCATCTAAGGCTCAAGTCATTGTTGTCTATTGTTTAGATGAAATCGTCTGGGGATCAAAATATTTTCACTTGTAATGTTATCGAGGAGCTGGTTACCCATAGCTTGTGCCATGCAAGAGCCATTTGTGGGATCGAGGTTGGTGCTAATTTTTTGGCGGCCGTGTGATTTATTTCCATCCTTTGGGTGAACTTTTGTAAGCGTTTGTGGAGATATTACCCAAGGTTTGCAGATAAGACTTATACTTTGAAATTATTAACTTCTAATCTATTCCGTGGGTGTCGTTGAGATCGATAATCTTAGCATACCCATTACATGGTATAGATTAATAAACATTTAGAGATCAGGCATGTCCGTGATTGTTGTACTACCATCAATCGTCGACAGGGCGATATGATCAAATGTGCACCAACAAATATCTTTGATCAATGTACGTACAGCTAACTATTTCGTATGGATTCTCGTCTTCGCAACGCACAGATGAACTGCAACGGCAAATAAACACACACTTGTGCCGGAATAACAAACAAATTGATGGAAACCAAACAGCAAATACGAATTGTGAGTCTTTCACTTTTTCTCGTGAGTCAACTTTTCATGGACTTTGTAGATTGCTTATTCCAAAGAAATTGATACCGCTACATGCCGTATCCAATAACTCACACACTGCATCCTGTATAATGAACCCATGTTAGTACATTCAACCATCTAACAGTAACATAACAGTTCAATAACCCCGTCAAATGTACTCCGTGCTGTAGTTATGAATTAGTTACAAGAGTCGTATGAAGAAGTGGCTCTTGACTGTTCAATGGTCTGTCTTCAGACTTGAGTGGATAAGGGCCCTTGATCGTATTTACAGAACGCAAAGGGAAGTATCGACATAAAGTCTGCGCGGCAGACTTGCCATAACTAAGAACAAGAAGTATACACATTGAAGAATGACGGAGTCTCGTAATAAGTATGCTTGTGGAATATTAATGCACTGTGTAGGCGTTTCATCTGCTTACATTACATTTATTTAGAACACAAGAGAGAATGAAGAAACGCCGAAATTGGGATTATTACTACGCATGCAGACCGAGGTACTCCAGTGTTCACAGAACAAGAATTATAAAACGCCCTTGAAGACTTGAAGTATGGATGCCCGGGAAACAAGGGCCAGCCTCCCACGGTTTGTATTCCAAACGTAGGAAGACTGGAAAACAGTGTGATGAGATGAACAGGGTGGAAGGTAAAGAATGATCGTGAAGGGTGAGGGGGGGTCCTCAGATCAATCTCCAAATGTTACGTCTCATTTTCAACTCAGAGAAATATGGCAACCCTAACAGAGGGGGTGGTGGGAGGGAGGGGGAACATATTGTAGATTCAAGGAGAGTAGGATGACCGGTTGGTAGTGAGACTGTGCAGTTGGTTTTCGGCCAAATGCACTTGAAAAGGGATGACGCAACAATATTGGGATATCCTTTATAATGTGATGGGTCAGAAAGGCCAGCAAGTACTAGGTATTTAACTTCTCTGAGGTTATTCGGAGGTCACTACAGTTTGAATTACAATGTGACACAGCACATTGTGCAAGTTTCAAACTATCCCACATTCAATATGGCGAACGTAAAATGTTTATAACATATAGAGAGGCTCCCGTCGATTTAAGAACAGTTTGCGGCGAACAGGATAACATAGTGAACTCTAGTAACATGAGGCATGTCCTCCATGTACGACATAATTACGGGGATGGCTGTCCGGAAGAGTGATATCATATTTACCGCAAAGAGTGGTATCATGTTTACCTCATTTTCAGCAGATGGTTCCTGTTTTTCAACAATGGATAGTTTTGTGAGACAGAGAGTAGCACATCATATTCTGAGTATCTTGGCTGGCCGTATGTCAACACAATGTGCTATTCACAATTTCGGTACAATTTACAATCGACACTGCCTCTAAAGATGAAGGATGGGAGGGGTGATGGGAGGGGTGAGGGGTGAGGGTAGGGGTGTCACGTGGCAGTTTTTAAAGCCCTGAGTCATCACTGTCAATGTAGCCGCATCATGCCTCCATCTTTTTGCCTTCGGCAAGGAATCAAAAATGGTCAAGGGATATGACCTACGCAAGACGTCGACTGACGTTAAGGCGTGACCTAATGAAGGGAGATTAATTATTGCTCTCCACCAAGTTAGGTCTCCATTCATTGCCGGAGAGTCTGGCAACTCAACAAGATTGACCAGACGACCACCACACAGATATGCTATGATGTAGGGCAATATGCAAACGTGGCATACTTTTCTACCTACCTCACTATTGAATGTAACTACTTCACATTGTAGCAAAGGCCGGCAGGGAGGGCCAATACACATTTACCCTGTAAATCCCATTACGACTTTGATAAGCACACATTGTATGTATACCCCCATGTCAATACATACGGAAGCACAATAGGGGATTAACATAATGATACTTACTAGTGTCATAATCGAACTACCAACATCATAAGATAGATCTTCGATCATTAAAAACTTTATCGAACTTTTCGAGAATAAAACTTGTGGTTTCTATGTGGTTAAGTCGTGGAAGCAATTTGCGTAACCATTCGATGACCTTGAAGATATACCTATATCGTGTGAAATGTAGTCAATATTAATGACCATATATCTGTATCAACTTCTGAAATCATAATCATGTTCTTTGACTTGTGTGTGGTTACATGAATGTACAGATAGCCCGCATAATCAGATATCGTTATTATTCCGGCCGAGCAGAGTTTAGTAGTTTCACGTATAGATTCTGCTTTTCGAACCTTTCAAGTCAGTGAATTAGTTAGCATATATGCGTGCATGTAGGTGAAGAACAACGCTTAGCTCTATGCATGGGTGAATTTGAGATATCCATGTATTAATCTTGTCACCCCAGTCGTTCGGAAGGAAGTCATAGTGGCTACGTAATAATACACTACAACTTCCTTACCTGGAAGCCGGGCTAGTTGTTATTGTCGACTAATAAGCGAAACATAAGCCAACCAAAACTACAAAGGATATTCCATCAACAGGAAGAGTTCAGCCACTGTAGCAGTCACAAGTCGAAATTTAAACCGAAATTTGATAAACCTTTCGTTACCTTTCTTGACAGTTATCATGTTCATGTACACCATATCCACCGCACCCTCGATCTTCCTCATGTAATCTCACCGAAGATGACGGCATCCTTACACATTTTGTTTGCAAACTAAATTTGTGTTCGTCAATTCAACTCATCGAGTTTTTTCTCTTTGGTATCGAGTAGCAGTCGCTGAGTAGCAATCCATTGGTGGAGTCCACTACTGTCATACCAGTCCATCGAAAACGAGAAAAGAATTGAAATGGCTGGCGTGCACTTATTGTCACAAAATTACCGAAATAATGGTATTGATGAGTCGGACAAACGGTGTCTCCATCAACTTTGGGTTGTATAATTCATAGGTGTAAGATGGAAATACATATGGCAGGACCCCATTCAGTCAGTTCATGTCCCGTCTCGCAATGTTTTTTTCCATTACCGTCTAAATTTATTTTAGTTATATACTTTATTTTTGAAGGTTAGGGGATGTAAGTCTTAAGACTTTTCAAAATGCATGGTATCATGTAATGGATGTATTGGTTGGGAGGACTGGAGGAGGAGTTCAGGGTAAAGTGGATGAGGTTTAAGCTGCAGAGATGTGTAAGGTGTTTAAGCTTCTTTAGAGTTTGATTACTGCCACGAATGAGTTTCATAAATATAAAGTACGAATATGGTTAGACATTTTAATACATACCACTGGTACTGATTTTGAGAGGAAGTTGTACTCACGTGGTAAGAATATCCGCCGAGTATGTGTTCGATGGGACTCTTTGTTTTATTGTTACTTCTTTAACGTCATCTGTAAATGTTTTTAGATCTGTCTACCACGTACAAACGAAAAAGAGGTTTCCGGAGACCAATTCCTCCATGACGCCCACATAAATGTGGTAGAACCTTATACAATTCACCACTCAAAAACTGAACAACCATTTCCTGGGATGTATGGTCTAGTGAGTTGACTAACCTTAAGGATCATGAGGCAAATGTTTTGACGAACTACATGATCACATGACTCCAAACAAAGGTTTGAAATCAGCGCAGATGACTCTAAATCGAGAAATGGTCCACATAGACCAGTTGATATGACCAACCTCTTTGGCCCATACAGGCCAGTCATAAGGCAATGGTCCAATTATATGCTTCAGTGCCCAAAACACCAAATCCTGTTTTTAGTGGTGATATAGGTAGCTGGCTACGAACCACATTCTTTGCTGTAATGAACACCGTCGCGGCCATTACCACCCCTCTCCTCTCCAAACGTCACATCGACACATCGTATGAACATAACAAACAAAACATTTACCACATGCGATACGGAAAGATCAACAGCAACGGGTATCAGAAGTGATTGAAAGCATTTCTATCAACAGTGTAACAGGAACGGTAAGTATCGTTTATTTACATCGAACGAGCGTAAACGAACTTTCAGATCTGTCGAAGTACATAAACGAAGGAACTCAAAGTGCTTATTTGGAATTTGAAAGTTGAGGACCAGGAAGCTACGTATGGGCTCATCAAGGACCCTATACCATGTAGATCGTGGATGTACACCGGCGAAATTCGTTTCTCTTTTCGATAATTGTCCAGAGAATAACGAGACAGGGGTAAAACCAGACAATCGTCGGTGCAAACCAATGCAACCCCAAACCTGCTCCCGGGAACGCCATTCAACGTCCCCATCCGACGGACGAGAGTGTGTCCCCCAGTCTTTAGCCATAACTTTCCTAAAGGCTGGGAGGGGTGGACAAGCTTCCCATCTAAGCAGCCCATCAGCTGTACCAAACTACGTGAAGCGGAAAAGACCTAAATCGGTCAACAGGAATCCAAATAACCCCTTCAGCACCATTGCAAACAGTTTTAACGAACAAGCCAAATCTGAATCCCCTGAAATTTTCCATGTTCCGCCGGGACTGGAATCGGGGACACAATGATTGGACATTCTTACCACCAAGCTAACTCTCCACCCTTATGTTTGGGGCCTATGAACTACTTTTTTTTTTTTTTTTTGAAAATTGAAACCTGCCATTCGTTCACCTCGCTGGGTATTACTAAATGTCTTTATAAATCCTTTATTTCCTAGTAAGGGCCGTGGCTAGGGTCACACCATTGTGGGGGGGGGGGTTGGTTTGCATGTAAAAAATTTCGACCGACTGAGTGTTTTTTCGACTATGTGGCGACCGCATCGGGATAGTTTCAGACACTAGGAATACCTTCTCAGGAGGGGGTCTTCGGGAAAAAGGCATCATTAGGTAAAAAAAAAAAAATTCGGCGAAACGAACAAAAGAAAAAGCTTGGAGATGGGGGAGCTGGTGTGAGTAACTGCAGAACTATCTAAGCGCCACCATTGGTTGAAGAGTACACGAAGATTTTGGCTTTTCAAACCCCCAGACGGCAGGAAACGGCACTTTCCGGGTGTACTTGAGCTGCATGTACCCAGCCTTGAAATATGGGTATCATGTCTGCAATTCCTTAATTCATGTGAAAAGAAAAATCTATCTATGAAAAATTATAATGCATATCAGGTGGGTTGAGGCGATACAAGAATTGTAACGAAGTACGGTACGTATCCTTTTCCATTTTTGTGTTCTTCGATGATCTGGCAAATTCTTTCTGGCTTAACACATAGGATCACCGACACCTAGACTTTTCTTGGGGGGGGGGGGGAGGGGAGGGGCAAGGATTGTCTGAATTATGTTTTGCGACTAAGTAGAGACATTGCTACCTAAGCGGAGCGCCACCACAGGTTGGCGCGGAGCGTGCAAGAAAATTTGGCTGATTCCCAAATTATGTTTGTTAAAACTAGCGAGGTTAATATCTATGCGGAGCGCCACCATTGGCTAGCGGGAAGGGTAAGAGAAAATTTTGGCTCTTCCAAACCTCCAGATGGCAGGAATGGTACTTCACGGGTGTGCTTAATTTAGGACATAACTGTGCTCTTAATAAATACATCGTTGCCATTTTTTTTTCGCAGAACCAGTATATGTTACATGAAGCAATCGTCCATGACGTAACAGGAAAGTTCGTTTCGTTTTAAGGCTTCTAGAAGATTATCAATAACTGGTTCTTACATATTGTATTGTTAAACGAAAATGATATGAATAAACGCTGAATCTCAGATCAACATCACATAAGTGAACGTGAGCATTTATTACTACCAACATAGAAAAGTAATTGATAGCTAAGCTCTGTACAATCAGCATCGTAAGACACGGTATGGCATCCTGTTTAGGCAATTTTGAGGCAATGAGGCAATTTTCATTAGTTTCGCTCATAGTACAGAAAATAAAAAGGGTGTCACATGATAAACTTCCGCCCAGTTGCATGTGATTTTCCAACTAAGACGTGGTTGCAATTTTCAAAAGGTGCCAAGATCTGTGCAGGGTGTTTTTTAAATATTTTATCACTTTTCTCGGTCAACGCACAGGTTCTAGTGGAGTTGTATGTTGCGATCCGTCGAAATTCTCAAATAATCGCCAGCACGTTCGTCGTCATTAACAACCTCATTATGAAGATGGTGATGATAACGATAACGATCAACCACCATCATCACTATCATAATGATCATCATCATCATGATCTTTACCTTCATCTTCTTCATCATCATCACATTATTATCATCATCATCATTATCATCGTGGTCCTTATCATCTTCTTCACTATCATCATCTTCACTATCATCCAGTGGCGGCGCTACGGGGGGAGGCATGAGGGGGCATTTGCCCCTCCAGATTATTTCCTTGCCCCCCCCCCCAGTTGCCCCCCAATTGTTCTCACCCTTCCCAATCAGATCTTGTACTCATCCAAAATTAATTTAATCACAAAACTATGTATTGGCATTGGACTGAATAAGAAAACCTCCCGGGAACCATGATTGATAAATGCCTAATTTATGTTACACAGGCTGCCAGTTTTCATATCATGCCCGTAGCCACTTCAACAGTAGACCAGCCTGGTCAGACCAATTTTCTCTGTGTACCGTCCAGCGTAAGGGAAGGGCGGGTAGCTGGTTGTTTTCCTAAATAATGTCGTTGTTTTCCTAAATATAGGAATGGAATGGAAGTGCATGTAGCCTATGTGTGTGTGTGTGTACTCGATGGTACCGCGTTAATGTGAAATGGGACTCCCAAAGAAAAAAGTTGGGAACCTTGGAGTACGGTCAACCGAAAAAATAAATAATATAAAAATAAATAATATGCCTCTCTCGGGGCTTAATTTTCCACCCAGAGATATGCTAAAACCTCAGAGCTTCCGGGGGCGCCGCCACTGCTATCATCATCTTCTTCATAATCATCATCTTCATCATTTCCACACCAAAAGAGGACCATACGACAGACAATGAGAGGAGGGGATAGCAAGGGGGGGGGGACTTGCATACATAATACAAACACTGAGAAGCCTGATTTGCTGGTGAAAAATTACCAAATGATCTTCCACGACAGCCTTAGTTTTATTTGTTAGTTTGAACGATGCTTTTTCTTCCTTATGTAACAGCCCATGTACTTACTGTGGAGCTGAGCTGCATATATGTTACGGTGTTTTTCGACAATGCAATATCTGTATGTAGGCCCAGTAAATGTACGGACGTGGAAAGGAAGAAGTTGATAAGAAGTCTGTATACTGTCAACAGACGAGTTTCGATTGCAGAAAATGGCTGGAGTAGTCAACTAGCAAAGAAAAGTGCGCTGATACTCCGAAACACTGCAAGAGATGCGGGTACGTCATCTACCAAGAATTCTGCTGGACGTGATGACGTCACGCAGTCATCGTCGATTTGCATTGTCATGGGATTGTCATGGAATGCATTGAACGAAGTATACATGGAGTTACATGCATGTGGATAGCTGACTCCGACTTACCCCACCCCCACCGTTCCATGAAAGGGGAAGCAATTTATTTGTATACTTCAACGACTTATGATTGCCAACACACGAGTTTCGATAGGAAAACTGACCGGATGTTGTAAAACAATTGGCAAAAACAGTATTTCTCGTAATTGACAAACATAAGTATCTTGCAAGGAGAGGGAGGAGTGGAAACTAGACGCATCGTTGCTTTGATTGTTTTGAATCAAATGTATTATGAGGCATCGCCCCGCCGATAATTACAACTAATATTTAAAGCAAAGTGCATTGGGTTGTGACATTGACATTACGTCATTAAACTGACAGTGACACTGCTTGAGCCAAACATAAGGAGTGCCCATACTCCCTTCATCAGATATCGTGTTTATAAGGTTTTACTCCAATTGATCACATTTAATGAAAATCTTGGTTCATCTTGTTCCCTATTTGAAATGCACACATGAATATCAAGTGAAAATAAGGTTTTTAATTTATTATATAACATGTTTACAATATTTTCCTAATTTAATCTGTTAGCTTTAAGAGACCTTTGACCGCCACTAAAAATGATGCTCCCTGTACCATCACTCAGTGTAGTACACTTATCTGTCAAATATAAACTCAGTTAGTTTTCCCCTATTAAAGATACTTTTGTTTTATAAGATTTATCCAATTTGACCTCACTGACCTCAGAGGATCTTTAACCCCCCCCCAAAGAATGAGACATCACGCTTTTTAACGAATTTATTTCCAGAAGGGCCTAAACCTGTAAACTTCAAATAGATTGTACAAACCCACCCAGAGAAAACCACCCAGAGAAAACCACCCAGAGAAACAACTCGAGGAAAGTCAGAGTTACAGCTGATCAGAAACCCTTTGGTTCGCGCCTGAAAATATTTGGTGAGATGGGGCCCCTTTTTCCAAACGTCAGGTAACATCATATCTAATGAGATGTGATAATAGGAATACCGGATATGGGATGTTGGGGACTGCTTGTCTGTCATATCAACACCTAAGGGAGCGTACCCTAGCTCTATCACTACGCCCTCTCATAGCCTCCCATATAACCCACCGCAAGGTCAAAGCAATCACTGACCATATTAGTTTAGGCGTGACGTCAACTTATGAGCACAAATTGTGCAATAACTTTCAAGCAATTAAATGCAAAGATAAAGGTCATCAGTCAATCAAGTGAGGGCAAAAATTGCGACACAATAAGAGGTAGGGGGAGGGACGAAGCGGGCCGGTGAGCGGGGGAGGGGAGGTGGTACATAAGATCACACATGGATCAATTGCAACCAACTTCCACCGCTAGGACTTCCGTAAGTTTGTTCAAACTTTTGAACTACTACACGAATGAAGTGTCAGTTTCGGTCACGGTCAAATGTTTTATTAATAACCGAATGCCAGGCACACGTTGAATGACCCCATCATGCTAGCATCATTACGTCAACTTTTTCCTTTCACTGGTGAGAGCACCATACTAAGAGGATAAAACAGAAAAGGACAAGAGAAAACTAGAAACGGTTCGCCTCCTCCAACCAGGGAGCTCGAAATAACAGCTCCTGCTGTTAGTGATCAACTGAAATACTATTCATCCAGGGAACTGTTGGAAACAGTTGCCGGTAACGTGTTGGAATTTCAATCGATGGCGCTATTTCTCTTCATGCAGCTACTCTTGAAGCCGCTCTGCGCGTCAACACACTGGCTATTCATTCGGATACTGTAGGCATAGCTTCATATCTTGCATCTACGAGTTGGAGAAGAAGAGCTCAGAGGGTTAGCCTAATTGACTATCTCCTTGCCATTGCCACTTCACTACTATGAGGTTAACGACCATTTGCAAAAGACGGCGTGAGGGACTGACGATACCTGCGGTTCCCTGGCAACCCTCAGCATCTGCACAAAAGACACTGAGCTTTCGATTATGTTATTAAGCGCGACCGCCCCCACCGCCCCCCCCCCCCCCCCCGCACAATTACGAGTATCAGTCGGAATATTACGCCAATGGCATCAGCTATAAAAGAAATATATATAATAAATAAAATATATATTATATGACATATTGGGGTATTTTCATGACGCTATAACCTGCAATTATGATTGGACAGCAAATGTAGATATACGTAAGGTACCCTGTTGTAACTCATCAATGGCTCGGCTCGCTCGTTGTTTAATTCTACTTCTCCATAAATTTATTGCGTTGTAGGTCAATATGCGTACTGTCGACCAGAATCGATGTACGTTTTGATCTTAATCAATTAAGAGTTGCTTGACTTTCGAACGTCCTGTATCTCCAAATGTGTCACGTGATAACCTCAACCAACTTGGTATAAAAGAGGATTTGCAGGGGTGGGGGACAGCTTCTCTGGTAGAGGGACACGATTATTGCGTTTACCAATCCAAAACCCCTCTGTCCCTGTGGTGAGTGACATTTTCAACCCGTGAGGACACTACCTACTGGTAGTAATTGGGGAGGGGAGACATATGAACTGTATTCGTTCACATGCGGCTGTGCGAGTCAACCTAAACTATTCACATGGGAAATAATTTCATACGTACATTATAATTAGGGCGGGGTAAAAACTAGAAAATGGCTAAATTCACACTTCGTTTCGGGGCTTCATATTTATACAAACCCAGTCCAGCTAAAAGTAGAAACCTGATTCTGTGGATGACTCCTACACTCTGCGATACCTTCAAAAATAGGCTACATGATTGTCATATCACGTATACATTAAACATGTGCGCAGTATTGCAAAAAAAAATTATTAAACAATTATTATTTTGTACATGTGGCGTCACATCGATTTACCATAGATACGTACAAATCCATACACAAAGCGAACAGTGTCTGATACACGCGGTTCTATGGACAGCAGTAGCCAACACGCACGTATGACAATATATACGATTGGGCGCATAAGGTATGTACGGTATGTGAACGATGTTGGAATGTCAGTACGGATGAAAATAGGTGCCAGAGATAAACGACGCGGGGAATTAAAGTGCAAAAATTGGATTGTTAAAGTAAACGTTTGTAAGCCAAAGATTCTGATACATTATGGATATTAATGATTGAGGAAAATAATGTACAGGATGAGATGAATATAAGTGATAATAATTAGGAGAGTACGGGCACGAACCTTATGACAAGTAAAATGCAGATATAATACTCACAAGAAAGAAAAGTAGAAATCCACAAGGATCCTAACAAATGGGTTAATTTAAATCCCGTCCGCAGAAGGTGGGCTATATTCCTCAAGACGACAGTCTGAGTGGCTCTCCAAAGGATAGTGGCCAAGGCAAAGCGACACCAAGGACAAAATGGAGCAACAAAACTGCACCTACTCTCCACTGAGCCACGCGGCTTCGTCGAACGACAAAACACAGCTAACAGTAAACGACGAAAACGTACGCGCCAATCAAGTTTTCAACGGGATGCCTACGCTAGGGGGCGACTCTGGATTCCGTGGAATCTCCGACTTGCCAAGTTTAGCAAATGACCAAATGGCGCCCCGCACAGGTCAGGTCGTAACAACGTCACTTCATGCATTATGTATTGGACGGTTTTCGATTGAGTTTGTTTATCTTATTTCATCAGTCTGCAAGTTGAGGGATCTGTTTGACGTACCGTCGTAACATGAAGCAAGCGACGATTGGTAAGAAAATATAAATCGAAGTAGCCGATTGGTCGCAGCTCCTGGCAGACCTACATATACACCAATTAGACACCACCTTCAATAAGACAGGTAACTCAGAAATGCTACTTGCTGGTTGCCAGGGTATCAGCCACCACAGTCACAGTCGCGGTATATGATGTCATACAAGACGAGGGGAAGGTATGCATGACATCATTTGCTATTTCCGTTAAATTTCGTCACATCGTGATAAGATTTAAGTGAACATCGTTAACATCAAAACGTCAAAACATCGAGGGACTATATCGATCATTCTGGTTTCATTCGACGGCGTTAAACTCCGTAGAGTGTGCAATGCCTTTTAGTGTTGCTTTTATGGGAGGCCGTCTGGGACAGTTTATGCGTAAACACGGGTATCGAGATGACCCAGATCTTCGTCACATATATGAATTGGCAGTAAGGGGACAAATTTAAAATCAAGCAGAAAAAGAAGGAAATGAGATGTGTCGGGGAGAAACCAGACAGTTGTTTATGAAAAGGAGCGCAATTCGCTGGGGCTGAGTCACAGTTCTTCAACGTAGAAATTAAACTCACAACGTCCTAGTCTTAGTCACTGCATGGAATAGTCAGAGTTATTATGTCTTTCAATATCACTTAATGTCCGTACACTGTATGATGTGGATAGTTCTGAGTTGGGTGATCTTAGCTTTTTTCTTTCTTTTGTGTGTGTGTGTGGGGGGGGGGGGGGTGAAGCATGGGTTCATATTACATTAAAAAATATTGGGCATGCTCACAGCGGAAGAAAAATAGCATTAACATGCATTTCAAATAATACATCAAAACGCCAATCAGAAAAAATAGTAAAAATGAAATTCTACTTTAACTACTTTTAATGGTAATGAACTGTACTAAAAGCAAATTACAAGCTGGATGGCCATACTTGGTGTACCCGTTACTTTACAGTTTGTAAATGTGAAAATACAAGATGTAAGCATATGCATGAGTGACATGATAAAAATAGCTCTTCATCGTGTAGGCAGTGTTGATTGACATTTTGTATACAGTTTTGCTATATATGTGTGCATCTTCATGGATGTATGAGATCACACGAGCTGACACCAGCTTCGCGAAGAAAGTGATGAGAAACCGCAGCAAAATAAAAAGAGGTGGAGAGATTCCAAGAGATTGAATTACAGCTCTTGATAATGAAGACGAATGACAGATTTTTGTTCCAAGAATGTGTGAATGAAACAAGGAAGCTTTTCATGTGAATATGCACAGTGGATACCCGTTTCCGCACATATGCGAAGACGATTGCTGTATGTGTAAATGATATAAGCACATGTTGCAGCATTTGACGTCATCGATGGGTAAGGTCTGACGGTAGGCTAAACAGAAAAGGACTTTATTTTTCTTATAAACACTCAGGCCACAGAGTCACTGAAAGTCATGCAAAGGCAAATTTTCTTCTGAGCCTTGTGATCTGAGCAAAGTAAAATGAAAAAAAAAAATTCCATTGGACATGAAACATCGAACCTTTAAAAAGCTAAAAAATATATATATTTTTTCATTGAAATGTCATATGGATCTTTTGAAATCTGTCATTTGTTGGCCAAGGAAGTCGCAACTAACTCTGTTCACGTCCCATGACGTCATACGTCACATGGCACGTTAAAGAAATACGGCGATTTCATCTGTTTTCGTGATCAAAGTGAATGAAAGTTGCACATCCTTCTGCAAAGCCACATGACATTTTCGGCCAATTTGCAACCAGGATGAATGAAAAAAAAAAAAAAAAACAATATTTTATACTGTCATGAGATATAGTTTGGTTTGAGAATGGTTTTTAATTTGATGCTAGTGTGTGTAGAGTAGTTTTGCTTTTACAGATTACACGACATGAATTGTCTGTTTACCGCATGATGATCTAATAAGCGATGGGTGACGAATTGTACGAAACATTGACAAATGTACAAACAGACAGCCATTTACCGACTTACCAACCCAGAGGTGCGCGTTTGCATTTTCTAAAAGAAGACAAACATTATAAATATCACATGTGAGACAAAACTGAAGATCTAATAATCAGAAAGTAAAAGAAATCAAGATACACGTGTGAGAAAATCACAAAAAGACGCTTGGAAAATATTGTTCCAAGTATAAATGAAAATAGAAAGTTACAGCAACAAAAAATGTTCGAGCGAAGTACCGATAAGTAATTCAGCTATTGTGTTAACACACGTGTTTTGTTTTTCTTTTGGACATTCTATGAATCAATATATTTTAACTTGAAATTTCTTTCTGTAAAAACATTAAACGAGTTACCTGTCCCATTCGCACAATATGATTGTATTTCTCATAAACAATGCCATTAAAGGTTACGTATCAGCTTGACCACACTATTTCAACGATGCCCTCTTCCGGGCAATTTGACCACGACGGCATTCCAAAGGACATAAGTCATTCAAGTTTTTTCAATGCGCTAGTACGCATGACTGAATGCTAGCAGGGCTTTAATGTTACACGAGGGAAGTTAGAAGTGCCGCGGCGGGGAAACAATGCAGATACTGTATATACACGTTACCGTACTGTCCCACATATTAACCCTGATGTGGATATTATGATATACACATGTGCAGTATTACAATCATGCCAAAGGTACACTATAGTGACTCAAGTTTTAATTGACACAGTAACTCTAGATTAGGGCAGAAAGTTCTGATAAAAAAGAGCTCCGTGATTACAAACGGACAGATATGACTTCATCTACGCCAGACAAAAACAACACCGATCAATTTCGAAAATGCTTGCGGTTTCGTGAGTTATTTTCGTTTATCATCGGAACATGTTTAAGGGACGTTCGGCTTATCAGCGCCATCTTGGTAAAACATTAACCATCGAAAAAGACTAGTAAGAGGATTCCGCCGAGATTTGATAAACACAAGCTGCTTCATGTATTTAATTATAACCAGAAATTGTGAGACAGGCTGTTCCTGCCAAAATGTGAAGATTCTTTCATAGCAGTGAGAATATTTGGAAGATCTAGTACGTGGCTCCATGAACAGTGAGTTCAAGTGGGGTGTGAGTTGTGAGGCTGCATTATAGAAAAAGGGCACTGTTTTCTTTAAAACCATTTTAACAAAGCTACACCAAGTATTCCGTATTCCACCCAAATGAATACACAGGTATATCAATTATCCCTATGTGATGTGAATCAAGAATGTACGTCAGGTGAACACCAAACTGTTAACAGCCACCCTCTTTCAAAAGTGGTATCAAATACATGTTTACAAGTCACTTATCCTTCTTGGAAAGTATCCTAACTTGTCATCCCTTCGAATGATTCAAAGTTAATGTGTCCGACTTTTATGTACGCGGAACGCGTTTTCATCGAATACTTTTTTCTAAAGGAATTAATTTGACTTTTGTAGGTTATACTAGTAACATGTCAAATTAAGAACTTGTGAAAAATACAGTAGTAGGCCTAATGGTTTCATTGTTAAGCAAATGCACATTTTGTTTTAGGCACAGTAGTATCACGTGCACTTATGTCTCCGTTAGCGAGGGCACAAACTTTTCGGAGTGGAGTTGAGGTTTTCATATCATTCAACAATTTATTCGAAAAAACTCTTCAAGATAAATCGGCTTCTAATAAACATTAAGAGTAGGTCAATCTTCGTGCATCCTCATCACCTTTTAAGAATCTACGGCAGCGGAAGGCAAACTTTTTTGAATCAAGGGATCAAACTGCCACCTTTGAACTTCGTGGTGGACCACACAGTTGATTGCAAGCCCTCCCTCTATATCCTTTTATTTATGTTATAACTTTCGCTTGAACGAACGTTACCAAGAGGGCTAAAAAGTTCTACAGAGTGTACAGCAGGTGGGTAGGAGAGTATTGATATTACACATTACTGTCAGACTGGAGATTCGAGTAACCAGTGTAAGTTCAGCGGGGTTTTTCGTATATATATGTGTATTTTTTTTTGGCAAGACCACACATTTGACTATTGTAGATAAAGAAGCCATGAAAATGGGGTTGGGAGAATTATCGTGCTTAATTTGATTAATGAATATTTCTCATTGATATATTCATCATTTGATTTTTAATCGCTTTATTTACATGGATAGTATTTCTTTCACCTCCCATCTTTCGTCTTCTATTTTTTCTTACTCTCTTTTATTTTCCTTCATGTTCAAAAAGGGTTCGGGGGCCACTTCAATTCCTCGCCGCGGGCCGCAGGTTAACCACCCCTGATCTACGGTAAGCTCAGAATCATTGGCATCTAAACGACCATGCTCTTGCTTGCAAAGAATACGGGTTGTTTCAAACACGTGATCAAATGCATCACGTGAGGGGACGCGACACTCGAAATTATCAAGTAAAGAGAACAAAGCTGTACCGAAAAACACTAATTTATTTTACGAACGACATTATATAAACATAACTGAAGAATGAAATGAAAACAATCTCTCAGAGTCAGATATGAATGCAGTTGAAACCTGATGCCGCATCGCCGTGACTGTGAAGGAATGCTCTTGTTTATTTTTGTGTACTTGTAATAACACGTATACTATCGAATTCCTAGTTGTCATTTGTTGGAGACATACGTCAGTGTTGTTCATCCATGATCGTTAATCACATAGTCCTAGGTAAGAGAAATTTGACGATACCATTGCATACATTTCTATATACATGTCCGTAACTTACCTTTGTATGGTGATGTAAATAAAGAGACACCTGCAACAGGAATTGTTTCCCAAGATCTCGTGATTTTGCGTTATGCCTTGGAGTCTTGGCATTTTTTTCAGAAAATGTGGAAAATCTTGGGATTTTTACAGACATACCAATTTTGATATCATTAAAGTGTCCAAAAATGCCAGTGAATGCATATTTATTGTGCTTCAATCACTGATAAACTGGTCATAAATGATCCTTGGCTATCCACTGAAGAGTATTAAGCCTGCATGCAATAGTACGTAGGCAGTTAAGTTGATGAAAATACCGACCATTCATTATTTATAACATATTTTAAATTTTTCTCTTGTTTGAGCATCCAAAATCTGCCATGTGGGCAACTGTCGAGTGTAACGGCCTAGAATGTTAGTATAGGCTATTGTTATTTTCTATACGATATGTTCAATAGGATATACTTATGCTGTCAGATCAATCAACACAAAGATGTCCTTTATCAAAGCATCGTTGTGATTGGCCAACCCTTTAACCTTCCTTTATAAACGATGCATTAATTGGTCCTAACATTCTGTGCCATCGTCATCGTGGGGGTCGTATGCTGACTCAATGTCGGCATGTACCGTGCACTCCTAGATAATAAAGTTTGAGTTGAACCATATGGTACAGTATGGAAAGCATATCGTATTATAATCAATACTAACATGTAATACGTGACGTAACCCCTCACATTCGGCACACTGACTGTATACGCCCTACACTGAGGATTCTCTCAGCTTTCATGTGACGTCATAAATATCCTAGCACATACAAATTGCATTACACCCTATAGGCTTCGGGAATCACCCCCCCCCCCCCAAAAATCGTCATACCTATTACATAATTACATAAACTTTGACGTTACATCCTTAAAGAGCAGCCCGCATAGATCAATAAAAATTTAATGGAGATCAGCACATACATATGTACTCGAAAAGTAATACAACTGCATCTGCTTATCGTACAGCGCACACGTTTGCAGTTGTAACACTGTGGTAACTGCAAACTTTCGATTCAGAGTGTTGGTGGAGGACTGTGAACAACTTCTCCAGATACTCGCGAATTCATTGAAGTATGTGTGAATTTGTGTGTTGACGGATGGCAACAGATAAAAGAAAAACTTTTAAGTGAGGGCATTTGCCTATTATATCTCGCACGAGGGAGTTGCTATTCAGCATTGATGCTGACACATATAACTAACAAGATTTACGAACACACACATCCAGCCAGCTCGCACAGATCCAACAATGAGCTGGCGGCAGCTGTTTGTGGTATCTGACGGTATGTGTTATCTTTATATAACGTATCAGTTCTGCTACATCCGACCCTTCTTGTAATCACTCCTAATTGACTAATGTCTGACGAGAGAGTCAATTTACGGCATGGGCGAAGAGATCTATGGGTACAGGGCTGTAACTACATTGTTTATCAAGAATGTTCGAAATCTCTCTCTCCCAAGAAGAGAGAGAGAAAGAGGCTTCTAGTACCCGGTCGATGACGGAGAGCTAGCGGCGACTAATCGGTACCATCGTTAGCAGTCATCTTCTTTGGCTAACTTTACGAAATGGCAACTAGATCAAGAATTTTGTCTTTGACATTTAGGCTGTTATGCAATTTACATACTTGATTGATGAAGAGTTTATCCATGGTGAATATTATCACATCACTGGCCATCTGTCTGTATGGATAGGAACGCCAACAACGCTTCCAGACAAAGGATCTGGAAAGTGCCCGACCGCAATGTAGAATGTACTTTTTATTACTGCATGTTTTACTATGTAGGTAACACTGTTAACACACATACAACAAATTACTTGAACAAAAATTCCTGGTAATTAAGACACGTGCGGTAATAAAACAATATATTCCTATATACAAAGTACATGTACAACCTTATATTTTATTCCGTTCCCCAAGCAAAGGTTTCTTCATTGTTGGATAAAATGCGACATAAGGAAAAACTCACCTAAAATTTCAATCCAGACAGGGGATAATGTCGGGTAAACCGCAACATTAAACAGCCTGGTGTAATGTGCACGCGGTAATATATATTCTACTTTAAACATGCACAATATGTGTGTGTGAGTGAGACGTCGGGTATAGCACTTATCTTTAAATTGACTTTTTATCTACTGAAGATGGACATACAAACACACTCAAAGAGTGACTGCAGACGTGTTGTTTCTTATGAAACTCTTGGTCTTAACGGAATCATTCAACATTTAATATTTACTCCACCAATCTTCGTTTTGTCTTGAAGTTATAAACAGAGAGGCAGCGAATTATACCCTAGAAAATGAGTGAAAACTAGCAGAGAGAAGAGGGGGGAGATACTCCGTATTGGATGACATGTATCTGTAACAATTATGAGTACATTCTGTAGACAGGAAGAAATGTATGATGTGAAAAACATAGATGGGGCACTAAAAACAAGGCAAATATCAACTTACAAAATATTTCAAATTGCACACAATCTTTAAAATCATATGCATAATTTTGACTTCTTAGCCACACATTTTTCTGCTTTATTGCTCAGGGATGATAGAAGGCTCTAACATACCAAGAAGATATGACCTATGGTGAGTTCGTAAACATTTTGTCCATTGCTTAATAAGTGCTAAATGTACGTACCCAAATATGAACAGAATTTTATTTCTTTACTTTGAACTCTACACACCATTCAATTTAAGCCAAATACCGACATAAGGTAATTAGTGTGTTACGTGAGTGCTAAGCGTGCGGGATCTTAGATATCCCCTGCACTAAGAAACTACTTAAAATGAACACATTTAGTAATTTGTTTTTGACAAATGTCCAACTTTAGGAGCGTTACAGTTCTTCCGATTCAAAGTACAAAAATATTCAATAACATGCTTTCATTTAGTGACAACTACAGGAGAGAACCAGAACCAGTTACTGATGTGAAAAAGAAAACCAAAATGTCACAAATCGACTCTCCATAAAAAAATATCTCATTTCATGGTACAAAAAAATATATACTACAAAATTTGTTCTCTTATTGGAAGAGTAAGATGTAATACATGGAATCTCAATGTTATGTAATTCTTCACTGTGTTTTTCACAGTATAGTCTTTTAAAATCAGAGACTACAAGATCATCAGAAAAAAGTACATGTTATTACATCCCTTGTTTCCACAGCCTAATACGTCGATTGCAAAATGTCACTATATCCAGTAACTTTCATTCTCTAGTTTGGTTATGTCCATAACCTGTTGCTGGTTAATTCACACGGAAATAACATGCACCTTTCTACAACAAGCACAGTAATCTGTATGCCTAGATTCTGATTCGTGTGTAACCAGCATTCAATTATCTGTATGTTATTTTTTGCATACTCGAATGCAGACGAAATGTGAGGTGGAATCCATCACTTAGATGGGTCTTAGACAGTTTAAGCATGTTCTCAATCTGTTATATAACTACGTTAAAGGTACACCGGCTAGGTACACATATCAGGGGAATGTACAATGGCGACCTCGTTCTTTTAACCACACAGAAGGAAGCGGTTACAAGGTATCCCAATCGTGTGAACTATCACCAACAGACGCACCCCCTTTCAGCTTTGAAATATAACACCCGTTCCCAATGGGGATTCAGCTATGTTACACAGAGCTATCGTACCCCGAAAGTAACGCACTGTGGCAGGCTACAGACAGTACCTCATCGCTAGAGCGGCTGTCTGCAAATAACGTTCACCGATGAACCAATGAACCGATGATGGCAATGATAACCTACACTAGACTCGTCAGAATGTTCTTCCCACGTGCAATCACACCTTCTATGGGAACCAAATTTGGTCATCCTACGGTGGAGCAAAGAAGCTCCTAAGCTGGTGTTATTGCCCAGGAGCGGTGAAAAGCAGTCAATGAGCACGGAGAAGAACGGTTTTATCATTGCAATGAAATGCGAGGATTGTTACGTTAGCGGGTAATATCATACTGTGCAGACCACAGCCATACAGTAGGAGATCATTTGGGCCGCACAAGTTTCCTTTGAACTCGTATTGAGTGATCAAGAAGGGAGGTTACAAGCAGAAGGTTCATCTAAAATGATGACAGCAAAAATTAAATTATGAGCCAGACCCGTTAATTCACCGATTCATGATGTCACGTGGGTGATTTATGATAATGTGACCGTTCCTTGATGGAAACCCTAAAAATATACTTCGAAATGGACAGCAAAGTAACAATATTAATCAACTATGGGTAAAAATGTGTACGACTATATGTGCGGAGGGAGTACAAACGTGTTCTCCATATGAAGATATTAACGAATAAAAAATACACTGTATGTAACAATAGATAACATACCGATACGGTACAATAATAGGACCACGATTTTGCGGGAATGGACTAAGAGCCATAAAATCTAGACACTGTCACCTATGGTATCATTAGATTATCATCGAGTGTGTAACTATGAATATATGGTTCTGTGACACTAACAAAACATATCGATTTATGTATTGCACAGTGTTTTATGTCGAAGTGATTACAAGAAAAAAACAAAAAACAAATAAAAAGAGAAGGAAGCAGTTGTCTATTGATTACCAAAAAATTGTCAAGATTACACATTTTTTATGATATTTCTCTTACACAAGTCTCCAACCATCCCTTGAGCATTTTTTTTTTTTGAATGCCACAAAAAATTATTCAGAGTAGCAAGCATTCCGACGTAGGTTCTTGGTAAAGAATTATGTCAAAATTCAGCACCGAGAGACAATTAATTAATTGATCCAAATTAACGTAACATAGTTCTGTGATTTGATCTCCTACGTACTTTCACAATTCATATTCTCAACGAACAAACACCGCACGAACAAACATTGCAAATATCCTAGCCGACCGCACCCTTGCAGTTAAAGAGGGCTCTCTTCCACTAATACAAACGGCGCCGTGAACACACTGCTTAGACGAAGCGGTGCTGAGAGCAACTCTATGGATGGTTTTCATGATGAGAATTGTTACAATCACTGGTAATTTCAACCACAAACACGAAAAGTGCACTTGCTTGGGTGAGAAGATACCTACTGTCTGAAATCACCATCATCCAGGAAGACATTGACATAGTGGTGATTATTATTGCATTTAAAGACGCACTGAGCCTAATCGTACATGGGCGTTCTTCCATTAAGAGATTCACTTTAAATTTGACGGAAAATAATTTATACACCTCTGTAACTCAATGTAAGTAGTAGCTTTGTTACATACGTTGCAATGTGACGTCAAACGTACATATCACATACTGCGATCAGTAACGTGGCCACAGAACATTCCTGTAGGAAGAAAAATTTTGCTCATTTCGGTGCAGATAAAGGTGCCAATTTCTGTAAGTATACAATTAGGCCAAAGGTCGACGGTAGGTCTGCTCAATGCCTGAACAACTGCGTTACGCACTTTACACTGTAGGATATGCAGTCTAATGAAGGCGTGCTTATGTCAAACTATTGTGTACATGTACAGATAGGCAACAATTATTTTAGCTACCATCTCCCACTAAGAAAAAATCCAAAACATAGGCCTATACATAGGCCATCATCAATGATTCTAGTGACCTGCATTGAATGAATAAATAAATAAATAAAAAACAGTCGACACAAAACGTAGTTTGGGTGTCTTCCAGCTCCCTGGTTTGAGCACCTCTTTCTGCATGATATCTCAAGGACAGAGCAAGAAGCAACGGAAAATTTACAAAAAGTCAGGGCGATATTTCAAAATGATCAGGCCTAATCGATCCTTCACAGCAGCTGTTAGTCGAAGTAATCATATTGCAATTACGGAGACTGAGGTGAAAATATTTTGGCTTGGCAGAAATTTGACCTAAACGTTCCCTTCTGGGAATTTCTTTCCATTTAGTTTGTGTGTGTATTTGTATGTCTAAGGGAGGATCTGACTAGTGCTAAACTGCAAGCTGTAAGGTGAAACATGCTTGACACCGTTTTGTTTTGATAGTTTTCTTTCATTATGTGTGCATATACTATAGAAATATAAATAAACCAGAATAAACCACAATCAGGGAACATGATATGACGCCCACACTCTGTTAGGCAAAAGGTGTTTTCATGAAACCGACTGATACAAACCCAACGGAACTTTTAGGAATTATATAGCTCACAAACAGCTTAACGTTGGAACGCAGTTTTCCCTGAATATCATGAGGTTATCTGAAAAACTAAACGGTTGCATTTACTTCTATTTTTCATGTAGTTCGATATCAAAGGAAGAAATTATCGGGCCGTTCGTGCATTATTAACGGCAAATGTTTAAAGCAGAGGTGTTTTGCAAAAAAAAATGTCCGCTACGCGAGGTAGAACAGGAGCAACTGAATGGAGGTACTCCTATATTCGGGGTCTCATACAGCGCGCAGTGTTCGCGCAGTATCCCCAGTCCATTGCTTCATCCGCTGAAATAGCGTTCACCCATCCCCATTCAGCAAGTCGTACGCTTCTTATACATACTTGCCGGTGGAGTTCATACATACTATGATCTGGGAGTTCTGGTAATGCAAGCACAGGTCACAGTAAAATGTCTAATGGAACGAAAAGTCAAACTTCCCTAGGTTCCCTGCAATTCGATCGCTGCTTTTCAGAAGACGTAACCTTTCCACGAACCTTGCCCACGTGACATGGGGTAAAGATAATAAAAAGACAAAGAATGTGGAAAAATTACCTGAAGTTATCAACCTGGGAACCAAGCGCAGCAAACTGAAACCACGAGAGCAACTGGTGGGCGAATGAGTTAAAAGGTATGGACTAGGATTCTCACAGAGATCGTGACCCAGCCATGATAAGTAATCTATTGCATCTTCCACAGGGAGAGATGAAACTCAAATCCTGCTGAGCAGGGAGCGAACGATACCGCGATACTCCTCAGTGATAGTTGTAACAGGAATATTCCAAAAGCATGAAATGCAATTGTTGTGTGGTGCTTGACGCTCCGGCTATGCTATATCAGGCTCACGTAGCCAGATACCCTGCAACCACTTCATCAGTTCGATCAGGGAGTTAAATTATGGAGCGATATTTCATACAAATGTGATGAAATAAAATATCGCTCTTTTAGGAGTGAACTTTCACTCCATTCGGGGTGAAATTCACTCTTACTAAGAGAGGACCCTGACCACACCTTTTTTGAGTGAATTATACTCTTTTTCCCTTTAGAGTGTCAAGTATGTATTCCTATCAAGGCAGGTATGTTGTTGGAACTTCAGCTTCTTAACACTGAATGAACTTGGTGAGTGAATGATCTTTTTCATTCTTATAGAGTTCAAATGACAGGTCATAGTTTGAAAACCTTTTAAACACTTTATCTCAATAAGGGAAAGTTGTTGGAACACCAAACTTGATGCAGATTGTCTTTTGTGTGTGGATGATCCCTTTTGTTTGTCATGGAGGCTAAAGGTCATTTGAGGTCACCAGAGGTCAAAGTATGAAAACATGTTGAGGAAAATATCTCAGCAACTGAAGATTTCTGGATCTTCAAACTGTTAACATTGGTACTACTTGATGAGTAGTTGATTTTTTTATTTGATAAGTGTATGAAGGTCAAAGGACGTGTTATGTCACTAGAAACATAGTTAGAAACCGTATAGACACGGTATCTTAAGAATGGAAAGGTTTTTGAACTTTTAAATTGGTACGTCAATGTCGTTTGTTTTTCATAAATGCAATTGGCAAAAGAATCACAAAATCATTCGACCTTCTGGTTATATTACTTGACATTTTCTTGTAACTGACAAGTTCCTCAAAATCTGAGAACAGTTTTGTTTCGAAGCTTCACACGTTTATGTTGTTCTTTACTTTCATGGAACTTTCATTATTTCTGTTATACTGTTCGATTTTTTTAGTAGTTAACAATATTTATGTTCACTTGCCAGAAACCTGTAAAAACAAGCTCCTCTTACAAGTTCAAAGTTATAAAACATGATAATGGCCGAACGTTTGCGTTTCTTAGCCTCCCACGTAAACTAGAAAAAAAGATTTGATGGGTTGCCTTGCCTCCATTATATAAACACCATAATTTAAAGCCTACGTAACGGTATTCTTCCTATGATACTGCAAGGATAGTTCGTTTCTAATGATGTGTATAGTCTGTCCTTTAGAGGGGAATATCAAGATAGCAAGGTGGCTATTGTGTTATGTATCGCATAAGTCACTATGTCACAAAATTAAATGTAAGACTTTTTCGCAAACAAATTCACATGACTTTTTTCTGCTTTTTAGTTGTTTTTTTTTTTCAACTCCTACTTGCATCGGTAGAAGAATAGGCTATGGCACTATTCGTCAATACAATTATACTTCATTCCGATAGGCTACATTCCGTGATTGCCCATGCAGAACACCGTCGGGCCATTGTATTCACACACGGTCAAAACATGACTGGCACAATGGAGTATACTCTGTGTAGCCTACTTATGGTACATGTGCATATGCAGCTATTCAGCCACACCTAACGCGCTGTGGCGGGGAGTAAAAGATCAAGCATATCTTTCCAAATTTAGATTAACATTTCTGTTTGGTTTCTCTGTATCACACGCAGTAATGAGTTGACCGTACGGGCACCAGCTGACCAGCATATATGTTTAGATTAAGTTTATTTTATTGCCTTTCGACAAATCACTGCATGATATCACGTGATCCGCATCAACCAACCAATTGCCAGGCTGTATTCTATATTATTCAGTGTGCTAGGATCATTATCTCAATGCCAAGTTCAATACATTCTTCTTGTGAAAGTGATTGTAATATGATTTCTATACAAGAAACAAATGTCGAGCATTCCATGATCTGACGTGTATGTATGAAAGCCATGATACTCCTGCATAAAAGTTTTGAACCCTACTTTATCAAAGACTTTTTTTTTACTTCTTCTTCCTTGAATATTTTGACAGCATTACTGCAGAAGACATTTAAAGCATTGAGTGATTGTGCCTGGTCGTCCGACAACCGTGACTTCACATTATTTATTGCATATCAATGCGACCAGTCTGTTAGGGAAATTCATCCCTAACAACCGAAGTGTTCAACTTTCAAAATTGGGACTATGATAAAGGACGTATGTAGCACCTGTGGAACTTTTGAGTACTTCCCATAGGAGACTACGGAAGTATAGAAATAAGCACTTTTTCCCGGCACAATACCTAAAAAGACACTGTGATATAAAAAGAAGTTAAAAAGAACATAAAATCTACAAAGGTCTTATAGAAACATACATAGTCATTGACAAAACTGCTATTCTAATTACCTAGATATACAACAAGAAGCCTAGACCTTTTATTTTTCTTCTTCAAATTGCCAAAGAACCTGAATTTTTTTATTTGTTTCCGTGAGTGAGCCAACATTTAAACCGTCTCACATTCTAGTCGACGACTCGTAGGCCAAGCTTCCGTCTTTGAACCAGTAAACAATACATCAATGCACCAAGGGGAGGGGGGGGGATATCACACCCATGTTACAATAAAGACGAATGTGCCCGGAAGCAGTTCTATGAATGGAACATTAAACTAGCTGGCGCTCCATGATTGCAATCAAATAATGTCTACAATATGCAGAAAAATACGTACTAAATACACAAACTGCTACAGCGATTCCATAGAGGCCTAGCCAGTTGTCTCGCTGCAGTGATGCAAACAAGATACTTTACAGGGAAATAAAGTACTCTCAATGGATTCCTATTTTCATTTTAGAAAAAAAGAAACAAAAACAATGAGCACATGGGAATTGGTTGAAGCTCAATCGATATATCAGGAAACATAAATGTTTTCTAATTGTTACTCCTCTTCCTTTTTTACTTGATCTAAAAGCTGCCGAAAACTCTTTCTTCGAAATTGTGACCTGGAAATTAAGAGCAACTGTAAACTGAACGATTATTTTGAAATCCATGGCTCAGAGATTAAAACTTATCCACGTACTTGTCGAGATTATTAAAAATGAAGCAGAATATAGTCGGCAATCGCTTATCTCTCCACACCGACATTTTGTCCAATACAAGGTTACCGTTAAAACAAATGTTTGAATGCTACGGTGACAAAGATTTACTACGAAGGGTTACAGGACACAGGTTAAGAAGGAGGATGACGGTCAACACAATTTGTTACATTATGTGAATAAGGGTGGAGTGTCCGAGACAGGTTCTTTTACTATGTCCAGAATAAGTCACCGATGATTGTATGGAAGATAACGTAACGATGCAGTAGACCAATGCTAGTATAGTTTTGGGAATATATCTTCCTGCATGTGTAGCATCAATGTTATGGTTACAAATTTATTCTCATCCAACGCGTAGTGCAAGATTATATGTCAAATATTTAATAACTGGCGGATCCAAATAGGAAGGGGGAGGGGCATGATCCGAAACAAGAACCTAAAATGAAAATTTTAATAACTTAACAATTGTAGGCCTACACTTTTGTGACAAAATTCAGAAACAGAAAAAAAAGTTTCCAAAGGGGGCACCTCCATTCCTTCAACCCCTCCCCATATCACTTTACCGGGGAATCACTAGTTTGGCTCCTCCAAGACAATGGACTTGCATCTTTTAGTCGAATCATTATTGGATCGAAACTGTCAAACAGTGCTGAGCATACATAATAGCAGTAAATGGTAGCAGACCATGGAAGGTTTAAGACACATTTTGTTAGTTTCTGTGGCTCTCAAAGTCGCCCCTGTTGGACAGGCCAGTTTCGCCGCAATGTGGTGTTGCAGGCACAATACAACTAACCCACTACGTTACGGTTTCTGCAGTTAAGGCTAGGTATAAGGTAGGTGTAATAATGTCACTAGGTTGTAAGTGTATAGAATTCTAACACATTCTTGAAAGACCCAAAATATACTCTCAAGATAGATCTAGTGTACCTTAAATGCTTCACGTCAGTCTTTGTGCCAAGCAAACAACAAAAACGAAATATTCGAAGGAAAACCGTAGACATACGTCATTCAATAATAGCTGATAACGTTCTTTTTCAAAAAGGCGCCATGGCCATTTAAGATTCTATTGGCCCTGCTTGAACAAAATCTCATTTCGTGGAAAAATACCTTGTCGGTCACGATCGGGTAGTTCGATTATTCTTAGAAGAGGACGCTTAGAGGATGGTCTATTTGCAAATGATAATATCATTGGATTCTGGTTAATACCCATCTTTGTATTATTTTATTGATTGGAGTGAAATGAACTACATCGTAACCAGGGCAGGACTGAGTCCCTTAATCCAAGTCTGAACAGAGATAAATACAACAGACCCTTCAAGCGAGCCTCTAACACTAATCAACACTTTCCGATTGTTTGGATTTTTCTTTTGACTGTAACGAACATGGAACAAAAGAGTTGTATAGAACACACTAATGGAGTATATAGAGTTGTATTTTTCAAATCATCTCTACATATCTGTCTAGTTTAACCTCGGGCAAGTCTCTGTAGGTTAATTCACACCAGAGCCACGTTGAGAGTTGTTACCGGATATTGAAATGGAAACATACGTTACATACAAATGAAGACATTTACACCTTCAGGTTCAAAGGTCACAAGACAAATATTTAACACATCGATTCAAATCAAGGATGGAAAAGAGAGTGAGCGATTCGGTATTACAAAATGCCACGAAGATACTTTGTTGCGAACGTTTGTCCACTTTTATAGCTAAGTTGGAGTGAAAACCAACAAACAGAAGCCTTAAAGTAGCACTGGCTGATAACTCCAACCTGACATTTAAAGTATGTCTACCAATCTTTGTCATCCAAACCAAACTGTCACCGCTATCTGTCCGCACATCTAGCACAACTCTCTGTTTATTTCAATGGAGATACCACCGTTGGAAAAGTGAAAACTATTCACTATAAATCAACGAATCGGGGTACACGACCGTTTCATCTCACACTACACGGCAGATCTGTCCAATCAGGGTCACGTTTTGAAGCTGCACCGAATATCCGGTCCGGCTGGACTATATCTGGCCGGATAGTGAAATAAATCCACTGTTTTGTTACGATTGTTTGGTACCAGAGAATATTAGATACCGTTCTGTAAGATAATCTCTCAATCATTGGAAAAGCAAGATACGAAAGGACAGGTTGAACAATAATAGAATAACAGAACATACTGTTCGGTAGTCTAAAAGTAATATATTACATAGTAAAACTGACAAAGGTTTTTTGGCCTCTCCAAAGAAGAAAAAATTGAAATAATGTTTCAGAAATGAGGAGGTCGAAGCTCATTAACATGGAATCTTACAATATCGTCACATATAGTTTGTGTAAAGGTTACACGCACACACACAACAAGAGAAATCAAAGAACGGTAAATATTACACAAATTACACAAATCATACAAATTTGTTACTATAGTATCTTTCATCACATGAGAAATTGGAACAGAATTGGCGGTAAAGCCGTATGAAATCGAATAACATACAACGTACGTATTGTCGTTAATCGATCGGCCGGGGGGGGGGGCTGTGGGATTTAATGTTTTGAAAACATGTACCGTTCTTGTACGTGCCATGACATTCTACACCGGCACGTGATCAACCAAGGTCGACCCCGTCAATTCATGAACGATGACTTTCATACGACTTTCTACTGAAGAAACCTTTTAAAGCAACATAACTGAGTTCACTTGTCAGCACTTTGATACTTTTACTTTGAATATAACTATAATTTCATGACAAATTCCTACACACGTTGACCCTATGACACAGTGATAAATTTGCATACAACTTCACCTCAGACCTTGAGAATTCTGTTGTTTGCGGTTGTTAATATTTGCTCAGCATCGTCTTGTAAACATTACCAGGGGACAAAACCAACAGTCTCATTACATATTAACTTGAAACGTTGGAAAGGCGACGAGCAATGACTGCGTTCTAAATGTACGTTAATTTGTATTTTAGGGTCAATCGCCGGCTTATATATGTCAAATCATTTGCATATCGATGAATATTCACATGTATCTCAGCTGATTCAGCCAATCCTCACATGCTATCATACAGACTTTGCCTTCTCGAGAGGAACCATTATGGTATATCTGGACATCGCGTCATATTTTATCACGCAGAAAAGGTATTCTCGAGACATGATTCTAGCACATTATGTGTAATTTGTGAGAACTAGCTGCCTGTATCCACTTACTGTTTATGCTACAGTCCGCACAACTCCACTTTGAGGTCAAACTCGATTGGCGTCATTGGAACTATGTCACTAATTTTGCATTCGTGATTATCTAGATTTTATCTAGAGATGGGGGAATTGACAAGTTTATAACAAAACACACAGGTGAGACAAACAAAGGGCTGTTTTACCCTTTCACGTAACACAAAGGGGAACCACTAGCCATTGCTAAGGGCTATTCAGCCCTTGAGGCCCATTACATTAAACACAGCTTTAATTATCCCTACTTGTTATCCCCCCTTTACTTTACCAGCTTTTTCTTCTTTATAATTTCTCTAATCTGCCATCCAATCCACAGAACTTGCTGCCCGCATAAAGCTCAACTTGTTGCTCAAAAGGATGGTCTAGCCACAAATTTAGCTTGGATATGTTGAAGAGTAAGTTTATCCAACCATTCTAGTTAAACTTCGATTCAGTTCCCATGTGTGGTTCTCAAGATATTACCAGTTGAAGTTACCCCCTTTTCTACCAACTGTGAACTTGAGGCAAGCAGAAGTGACATCATCTCCTCACATGGCTGAATAGTCTTTTGTTTTCTTTATTATTGAATTTATTATTTTGACCTTGAAATCAATAGGTGGTCAGCTTAGGTACTGGTTATGTGAAGGTCGCAAAACTCTCATACCCCTCATACATTCACATTATGATATCACTAGATATTGAAGTATTAAATTTGGTGTAAAGTTTAAAGAAAAACATAAGAAGCTTCATCAATGTGGGGGAGATGACGTCACTCCTGCTTGCTTCAAGTCAACCGTTGGTAACAAATGTAGCAACTTCAACTGCTCATATCTCCGAAACCACACATGGGAATTGACTGGAAGTTTCACTGTAATGGTCAGATTAATACTCTTAACATATCAAAGCTATATTTGTGGCTTGACCATCCTTCTTTTCTATTTATCATCCCCTGATCTGTCTGTTGGCAGCCGGAATGCTGTCCACCCAAGACACCCTGGTGCGTGAAATGATAATGTAAGGAATACCTTTTTGTATGCATATTATAGGCCAATATCGGTGATCCAGCCCAACAGGATCTAGGAAACCAAAGGATTCGTTTTCGTCTCACACCACCACATAGTCTCACCGGAGGGCTAAATGGTAGCTCCCTGGTCTCATTTTGAAAACATGTGTAAATTCATATCCGACACTAACACGCCACATTATTTACAAGTTCGGGAATCAAGAAAGTAAATGCATGTGTGTACTTGATTTATACATGACTATTTCAACCACGTTTTGCTGCATCATGATTTAGAAATATTCCTATCAAAAAAAGTATATTGTACTATTACATTGGATATACTTCCATACCTACGTCAGTTTCTCACCATATCGACCCATTTTTTTCGCTATCTGCCACCTTAAAGTGATTGTGTGTGTACAAGAAAAAAAAGGATAAAATTATGTATGACCGGAAGGTTTTCTGTTTTAAATGTTCTTGGAAATGAACGATAATGACAGTATCTACTTTGAAAGCAAAGGAAACGGCATAAAAACACTAAAAACAGAATTTATATTTGACAAGTAAAATCTTCCTACAAGAAGCAGAACCCGTCATCACAATGAATATGCAAAAGTACCATTCTCATTTGTCTGTCAAAACACATAGCCTATCTCAAGTCATGGCTCCTTGATTGTAGGGAGAGCTAGTATTGAGTGAAACGAAGCAAAACAATTACATGGAAACATCAAACTGATCACCTCGTTACGGTGTCAGCCACATCAGGTGCTGCATCCGCCCACAACTACCTCTAGTGGCAGATAATTATGCAGCGTAGACGAGGCCCACCTATCGTATGCGAGGCCACGCCTATCCTGCATATATTTTCTGCACACATCATATTCATAAGTGGCATGAAATGCAGGGAAGATGCAGAACCGTATCGTCAGCCATCAGCTGTTTCGACCTACAGAATATTCATGGCTACTTTACTTCCGACTGGCTTGTTGAAGAAGCGCACGGCTAAGTTGCAAGTTGGATGAAAACTGTCTACCAATACATTATCGGATTTTTTGCACTTCTGGTTTTTCTATGGGAATTGCAAATCATATAGTCGAATCGATTTCTTGAGACCTGTTCTTTTCTTCCCAATTTCTGAATTGTGCAACTAAATATAGACAAACTTAACTTTTGAACATGAAATTTTTGTCTACGCACGCAATCAGTGATGGCTGTTCGACTGACTCAACGCAGTGGCGACAACATATTTGTATCATTTTCTTCCTTTTCTAACGATAACAGAAAACAGTATTTTATGTAGCGCTAATTCAATGTATAGTTGAGACAGTCTCACGAGAACACAATGGAACGATTTTCGAAATTCCCCTTCTGCTGAAATTACGAAACAAGTAATATTCGCGGGATAACGGTGGTGAGTTGGAATGAAAGAGCGTTGCTACGCAACATCGTTGTTGCGGCTGCCTGAAAAGATTCTTCATACATAACGCAGACATCACCAAAGAGCATTATAATGGGGAAAACAAGCTATAAAACGTCAAACGTGCATTTCTGGTATGGTCCTACTCTGCAGTAAGACGCGTTTATCGTGCAAACTGAGGACAATTAACAGACGAAGATGGTTGCTCTGATAAGTGATTTGTTGTTCAAAATTTTCTTTGCCGGTGATTTTTTAGTTCATCGATGGGAAATGAAATTATGACGTCAGCGTTGCACAAAGAGTAGACAATTAATATACAATTACATCACTACAAAATGCAAGTATATTTACCTGACTAAATTATTTAAAGGGCAGTATATTTTCTAAAGTGATATCATATTGCCATACACATCAACCAAACGTATGTAGTTGAGCAACAGCACCGGAAGCAAGTTTATCTGGATTATACATGTACAGTAGCCTCCATTCATGGTACCATCTATGACTTAGAATCCCTTCAAATGCACTTTCGTAGTCGAATGTACATCAAACTTTCGAAAGACAATACGCTATGCCAGTGCGTGAATAGTCAATGTAACGGAATTATCAGTTTTGCATCATCCAGGCATTTTTAATTGTATCACAAGTTTCGAGAAATACGCATGCGTGAGTTTAGGTAGTACTGGTTAATCCTGTGTATCTCACTACACTGGAGAGTGGATTACGTCTGCGAGAGCGTAATTCAAGAAGGCTATATTTACGTAGTTATGCATGATTTTGAACGTTGATTGTCCAAAGCCGAATCGTTCACACATAGTAGTGTACACAAGCATATACACATCTCTTCATTTCAATATCTCAGTGTAGCGAGTCTGACAGTACTACTAACGTATGACTTGGTCACAGAACATTTCTGACAATTGGCCCTACATTCCGTTTTTACTAAGCAATGGATAAACTTCAGTTTTGAGTAACACTTGACAAATAATGATTATGATGAAGTCAGAATCATATATGTAAGTGGATTGCAGGCTTATGTAGCCAAAGGATGTTTGGTAAAGTATGTATGAACGCCGTTTATGCCAAGAATGAACAGACAAATAAAGAAAATGAAGGGTGATATATACTTATTTATATACTTGTATATATATCTCATACTTGCTGTGTGCGTTGATCGTATTGAGTGGATGACGTTGTTTTTGGTGGAGGTCAAAGGTCATTTCAGGTCACCAGAGGTCAAATTGTGAAACCTTTGTAAACACTATATGTATATACACTACATCTTAACAGGTATGGCCGTGGCTTATGTCGTACTTCGTGTGTGGGTTGGTCATATTAAGTAGGTGATCCCCGACATAATCCCTGAATAATCTGAAATAAACTGCTTAGTACACACAGTTGTCAAAAGAGCTTAATGCAGGCATGCTCTCTCGAGAAGGATAAGTGTTTGAATTTCAGAACTGGTATGTACATGTTGCCCTATGTTCTTCATGAATATTGGCAAGGAATCACAAAGTCATTTGACTTTCTTGTTTATCCGTGTAACTGCACTTTGTACCAAGTGTGAATTGAATTCACGTTTGGAATATCAAGCTATTCTAACGGTGTTCCTAAGAGTTCTAGATGAATACTCTTGCATTCAGCTTTTTGCTTGCATACACAACAGTTACTTAAAATTGTTATATGGATTGCTCTACCCCCCCCCCCCTTCTAAAGGCATATGTGAATTGCAATATATATTGCGGATTAGAGTTCGACAAACAGAACCAAATAATCTTGATGAGCACCCCCCTCCGTCAGAAAAAAAAACTGTAAAACCATTGTCACAAAATATGGCAAGATATTCACGCTTCGTTACATCCATTGTGGCACTAATCCATCCAAAACCCAAAATGTTAAGTCATTCAGGGAAACTTAAAAGCTCAATTTACTGGGGGCAGGTTACTCCTTAGTTGTGAAAATGTCAACGATAGAACATTATCCTCTTTGTGGAAAACAGGTTTAACTCCTATCAGTGATAGAGAAATCCCTTAGCGAGTCAGTTGCTTTCAGAATGATAAGAGGATCATAGATCTCAGATGGTGACGCAATCAAGAGGAATTTGAATTGGAGGTAATGGCAATATAAAGACACCCCTGGAAGAGTGTGAGCCATCATTAAGGGAATTACTTTAAATTTCTCAGGGTTTACTCAAAGGCCGTAAGAAACAAGGATTTTGTGTTGGGTTTACAGACGGTGAAATCTCGAGTTTGTGGTGCCGACTTGAGATAGATTTTGATCTTAGAGAGTATAGTACAAGTCGTTTTGGAGGAAGTGAGAACCTCTCATGATGTACAACTGCAGTTATCTCCTTAAAGTCTCTCTCCAGCTAGTACCGTAGCAATGTATGAATATCTTATCTAATGTATACAGGAAGTTGGTATACCAAACCGAAGCGGTCACGTAATGGGACATAAGCAGCTCAAACAATAACAACAAGTGTCAAATTGACGACGTTGTCGAGTTTCCCTCATTTGGCAATACGCAAATAGAGAAAAAGTTACAGATACCAATTTACGCTTAGGTAGCGTATTTGCAAAATACATCAAATCTTGAAAATGTAAGGTCATCACTAACACGGAAAATAAAATGTAATCAACTCCCTCGGTAAGTTACTGCAAAAGTGATTACATGTACAGACTACATATTCAAATGTCAGTTCAATCAACAAAAGCCTGATTTTTCTCAGTGTACCGTATCATTCTGACGATCTTTCATGTCACCTCGGGTATAGCTTGCTCTAATGATCCACACCCCTTTTAAAATTTATAAAGGCAGTTAAGACACCCAACTAGTACGGAGACTCGAAGTGCACATACACAGCAAGAAGGCGAAGGAAACATTTCACATAATAAAAGATCCGTTGATGATATACTGCCAATATATACCAACGCTCGTTTATATTCTCATAAAGCTTTCGCATAAACATCTCCCACGCAGAGGGTTTGGAAAACATCACCCCCTCCAAGCAACACTTATTTCGTTATCTAAAGGACAAACCTTGATACAAAATCTTGTCCCGTGAGAATGTTATAAAGTTGCAGGCAATAATTACCTCCTTCTGAATTGCCAACCTGTTACTTCACTTTCTACACTAGTTTTGTTGGACAGGATCACTTACTACCACAAAGTTAATGCAGCACAAGTGCACAAGTGTGAGAGATTAAACCACCCGCCTTCTGCAATGACCGGGAGCATAAACTGCGTAAAGCGGGCAATATATCTGTTAGCTGGAGATTTTGTAACCACCCGATGACTAAATTCGAAACTTTCATGATAAATTTAACGACTGGTGAGAGAGGTACAATCTCCCAGTCCAGCCTGCCTAGGTCTTAATTTAAGTTTTACGAACCAGAAGGTCAAAAGGTTTAGAAAAAACTATCAGCAACTCGACGGCTTTGAAAAATTGAATGTACAGCTTAGTGCCATCAGATGTATTCAGGCCGAATGCGCTTTGGTTCAAACAAAAGTATAAAAAATAACTAAGAGATACTACACAGACAGAGGAACGTTTCCATCAAATTTAAGAAAGAACGCCCTTACTAGTTTACGGTCCAACTCCAATGCACCTTTAATTTTGAAGTACATTAATCTCAATTTAGAAGAAACAAAGGCTGAAAATACGACAGGTGAATATATTTAGAAATCTATCATATTTCATAGCGAGACTTGTCAGGGATGATAGGCATAGAGTAAAGGGTAATAACATCTTCATTCATGCAGCTGTCGGCCGATAGTTTTACACGAGTTGTATTAATCACTTTGGCGCTTGGTTTCGATGACGTAAGAAGTTTGCAAGAAAGCGGTCCCTGCAGAAGGATGTAGTTTGCTGTTTTCGGCACGCATCATATACAGGCAGTTGCAGCCTGCCGTATCGGTGTCGTACGGGCATAGGTTCGGGAGAGGGGGGGGGGGGAGAGGATGTCCGCCTCCACCTTACCAAAATGTTTTGCAAACTTAAAATATTTCTTGTCGCAATTCTGCTTTACTTTTACCGTGCTTGTCCAATATTTAACCGTCGACTGGCCATGATGGCTTGTCAAAAAATACCCCCGTGGGCTTCAACACATGCAAAGCGATACCCCCCCCCCCAATCCTTTGTTCCCAAAGCCTTCTCGCATCCACCAATGATTAGAGAGATTTTCACTCCAGTGCAGCACTTACAGTCTGTAGCGATATTGCAAACAACGTGAAATGCCCGAGGATGTATGATCTCTAACAATGTACTGGCTATACACATAAATCGACTTAAGCAAGTCTACATTCGAACACAAGATTTGGTTCACAAGGTTTCTCGAGGCTCCTTTGGGGAACGGGGGTCGCTTGTTGAGAGGCAACACTGTAAATGTCACACTTGATTAACCAGACCGTCAGGTTGATTTTGCCATCCAAATATACACAGACAACCTCGGGAGCTGTTAGAATGCACTTACTACCAAATATTGCCACAAACTTTCTGAAGCCGTTTTATCAGGTCGAAGATATTGACATAAGGCCTATTCCAGACCATGTTGAGTATTTACCTAAAGCCCTGATCAAATTTTAAGTCGGTAATGGCAAAGAAATTCTGCAAACTCAGAGGCGTGTGTGTCAGTCGCTGGTATGTGAACCCGAGAGAATGCGACAATTCCAGCGGTGCCAGCTGCACTCACACAGACAGTTTGTTAAATAGTGACTTTTAATCCATCAACAAGAATTCGTCATGTATGCATGAATGATGAACACAGTCTGGTTCAAGGCAAGTTGGGCAACACTCTCAAAAAGTATATTTGCTCAAAAACACCTTCCGTGACCTCAGCCCGAAGAGTTAGCAATTTGGACGGTATATGAGGCCCACACTACCTGAGGCGATTCAAATACAGAACTGTATACCCGAAAGGCGACTTCCTGACATGCGCTAAGTATAGGGACCTAATTTGAGCGCGCGACCCTGATGAAAACGCTTCAGCGAGCTCGCGGAAGTACCATGAAACCCTTATCAGACCACTGTATTTCCCCTTCCTTGCTCGACTACGAACGAAACTAAGAAAATCAGTGCCATTAGCAAAATAATCTGTAGTTATAGAATAATTAACTGTTACACACAGATAAATTGCAGATTATTAATACGTAATTACAGATTATAATCTGTTACAGCCTCATTCATATTTGTCGACAGGTAAAAAGACTAAAAAGACATCACAGAGCAATTCTGGTTGGCAACTTGGCACTGCGTAAAAACAATAGGGCACCAAGCATGACAACTGTTTTGCACAGCTGTTCAATGCGCGCGTCGCATGCACACTCACTTCTGATATTGCGACGAAGTACCTACCGTGACGTCATCATGAACAATTAAAGCTATTGAAGATTAAAAAAAAAAGTTCATTGCACTAAGTGACTTTCGTAATTTTCAACCTGGCTATACAGTATGCACTAAATCAGGGGCAGCCATTTTGAATCAAGAGGCCACTTACCACCTTTGACCTTCGTGATGGAGGACCGAAGCCCCACAAACGTGTACCCAGACTTAGTGCGACAATGAAATTACATGCATTTTTTGTATGTCTATGCAAAAAAAAAAAAATGTGAAAAATCGGGACTGTTGTAATATACATTTGACAACAAAGTATTTGTTATCACAAACTTTCAAATAATAGTTTTCCTCTGATAGTTATTTTCCTTTTTGCACTTAAAAGTTAGCAGATCTGAAATTAAGCCCATGTAAGCTCATCATTGACCCTATCATACCATGTTGATCGTGGAAGCACACCGGACATGGGTAAAAATCGCGTAGTATTGGCGATAAGTGTCCGGAGGATGAAGAGGTAGGGGTGAAAACAGATATGGGCCAATGCAAACCCAAACCTACTCCTGGGACCGCCATTTTACATCCCAATACGATGGACGAGAGTGCACACAAACAATCGTTTAGAAGAGTAAGTGAGGCTGGGAGGTGTGGAGAATCTGCCCAGCTGTACCGAGCAATCTGAACTGACAACTTGGAGGAAAAGAACTAAATCGAACAAATGTGACCCGAATTACCTGCTCAGCATCACTGTAAAAACTGTAAACATGAACAAACCAAAATCGCTTCGAACTGGATCACCTTGAGGAGATTAGTCTGAATATTTCGCTTTTCTCAAAAGAGCTGACTTGTCACATTATTTTATCTCATGACACAATCAAGGTCTTTCGAACTCCACTATTTTGGTCTCGAGTCACATAATGACCCAGCTAAGTTCACCTAACAAGACCCCGATGAGCTCTGTGGTTCCTCGGGTGATTATTTTAACTGTAGTCCTTTAGTCTTAACCATGGATAATCCAACATTTATCACATCCCAAAAAGTTTGGACTTCATTTTCTGATCAGCCAAATGTACTCCACTACCATAGTGCTTTCTGAACTAGAAGGCAGCATGCAATGTCCTAGATCAAACTGCTGAGAAAAAAGGAATGCTGGCTATTGCAGAAATAATCTCAACTGAAACCAACTAGGAATGTTACCCTCTCTTAACCTTGATTTTCAAACAGGGAGTTAATGTCTAAATAGCAAGCTGCCCAGCACTCTCTGACATGACTGACCCCAGAGGCGGAAGGTGATTGATATGAGCACAGGTGGCTTGCTTATTCCAAATACATTTGCATATTGATTAACTAACTATATTGTGAGAGGAATTACCTATTTTAAGAACTGCAAAATACCCATTCTGCACCGTGCTATGAATAATGAAAACAAATAAATGGCAGAATAGCCTCGTTTGTCCCTAAGAATACTGATCAGCCAAAGGCACTGAAGAACTGTAACACATAATTTGTTAAAAAAACTATTGCTTTGCACAATGTAATAATGTATGGCCCATATGGCCCATTTTAAAGTTGGACCCACATATGTTAAACACTGCAAAGGGTTCCACTACCAAAATGCTAATTTGACAAACCTTTCACATCATAAAGCAAAATATGCACAAAAAGAAACAGTTTGCATGATTTCATGAAATTGTCCATACCGCCCATGTAAGACCAATAATACTGAACAAAATGAAGGAACTTCTACAATAGAAGTAATGTGACACTGTTTCAACTTAATTCCATACAATCTGTAGGAGAAGAGGTATTTTGTATGATTTCATAAAATGGCCCATATGGTCCACTTGGACCTTGGACCAAACAAAAATCTTTATCACCCCAGGTTCCACTACCACAATGCTAATTTGACAAAGATTTCACATTGTAAATTAAAATATGCAGAAAAGAATTATTTCATCGAATGGTGCACATGGCCCCATATGGGACCAATAATCCTGGACAACCTAAAGGAGCCACTGCCGTAGTAGTAAAGTGACACAATTTCAACTGAATATGATGCAATCTGTCGAAGAAGAAGCATTTTACATGATTTCATAAAATGGCCCATTTGGACCTTGGACCCAACAGTCCTGAACACCCTGGGGTCCACTAACACAATGCTTACTTGGCAAACCTTTTACATCGTGAAGCAAAATATGCAGAAATGGAACATTTTTCGTGATTTAATAAAATGGCCCCTATGGCTCATATGGGACAATTAATCCTGAACAACTTGAAAGAACCTCTACAATAGTAGTAATGTGCCACAATTTCAACTTAATACCATGCAATCTGTAGGAGAAGAGGCATTTTGCATGATTTCCTGAAAGGGTCCATATATGGCCCATTAGGGCCTCAAAATCTTGAACACGTCGAAGGTGCAACTTCATACCAGGTAGAAGGCTTTGTCCAAGCTTAATAACTTGAGATGTCCTGTTAAAAGGTTCTCAGGGTTTTCCAGTGACCTTTGATGGTGCCCCAGATGACCTTTGACCTCCACTAAAAACAACAGGCACACCTTCTCAATATGGCAGACCTACATACCATTACCAAGTTTGACTTTCCTCCGAATTTCCCCTGTTGAGTTAAAAGATACCCAAGCAAGTGACACAGACAGACATGCACCATCACACACATACACACACCCCAACCTGACTGCATCGGTTCCCTTGCTGACGCAAGGAAGCAAAACCATGCCGTGGGAGAGTATTTCACTCTGAAGCCTACCAGGAGTCAATAACAGTTACTTTATTGCCAACTGCTGATCACACTGCAATCCACAGGTGGCATAGCAGGTCAACATTCCCACCTACTCAACTTCGTATACAAACCGAGGGAAAACACGCACATCACAATTTATACAGCACCGTTAATTAAATGGCCTACGGTACCTAAATCCCTACGTCGGGTCAAAGTGGGCGTGGGTCGACAGCACAGTAAACTCCGTTTGGGATCAGTGTTGACTGTACTGCATTCACAACCATACAGTGTAACAAATACTCATTGTATTTAGATGTACTATAGCAAGTCAACTACACATACTTTGTGAGAATAACCTTCTGCTCATCAATCGATATTTAATTCAGTGTGAATGGCAAACTTTCAGCTCTATATTTCTGATGCCAGGTGGAAGGCTTGTTCGATTGCACATGGCACACTCTTAACTTGTTGATGTAATATATTCCAGTTTTAGGTAATATACACTTGCAAATGCGCCAGGAAGTAAGCCTAAAACTAACCTTACACAGCTACATTATTAATTTGTTGATATGTTTAATTAAAGGAGTCGTACGTCAATGGCTGTTTGCAAACAATCGAAGTTTCGAACTGCACGAAGCCTAGCATACGATTCCGATGAAACATTTCATACATTACACGTTGCAACTTGTGTGTACGTTGGTCGGGATGATGACTGGCCCACCGTTGAACCATTTCAGACTGATAGACAGTTAAGTTCACACTGGCAGCTTCGAATCTGGACTAGGCCTAGGCTGCTGTAACTTGTGTAAGGCTAGTGTAAATTACTGCCTACAAATACTTGCCGGGTCTAACAAGTAAGTTAGTAATTTAGTTTTGCTAAAGGGTGACATCCTTCTCCAAATTCCAATGTGACAGCCTACACTGCACTACAGAGGCTCAAATTCACTCTAAGTACCAGACCCCTTGTTACTAGTCAATGCAAAAACACTGTACTGTTAGGCTTTTAGAGTACACAAACTGACATTATTGCATGTATTTTAAAATTATTTGCAAAAGGCGAACTAAGATTTAAGGCCTTACTAAGGAAAGCAAAGAAAGAAATAAAAATAACGGAAATAACGGTCCGTATCACCATGTGATGTCTAACCCGCTTTAATTGGAACCGTAATACAGTGAATGAGTGCTATAATACTCGCACTCCGGTCAACACAAGTAGTATTTGTAAGTTACTGTAATTCACATGTCAACTGCTTGCCCTCAGAGCTGAAATTATGAAGGCGTCCTTGACAACCGTCACAATTTCAGCTCATATTAAGTCGAAATGCTCTGCATGACACATAAATGCTGCTAGTGTACAGAAAAATTTGTTCCCATGGAACGCAGAGCAATAGCATCGTTTTCTTACAGTTACAACTATCATTTTTTCTTCTTCATAATATAATGCGTGTTACTTGTTTTGTACAACATGTGCACCGTGCAGTTTCCCTCAGGTCAATGTAAAAATGCTTTCCAATCAACGTGGGATTGTGCACAATTCCAACTGTCTTGAACTACCATCTTTGAATCAAATTACGTGACAGACTTACCCTCCTTTTGACTGGCATTTTGGTAGTATGTCAGTGGATTCCTTTCCGAATTAATTGATATGATTCCTGTATTGTTCCAATCCAAAATTTGTGAAATTTATAACCCAGTGAAGCCACGGCGACCTCACGCTAACAGCTGATCACACAAGCCTTCAAGGTAGTACTTTAGCTAACAAGTGGTTTTACTACGCGAACCGCGATTAACACAGGTTGCATGTTATTACTGCATTATTGTACGCATGCGGAGTGCATTGTGTGGCTGGATACGGTAGCCCGTAATTCATCAAGGAGTAAACTTGAAAGGTACGGTAGGTGGGAAGGGGTTGCATGGCTTTACTTTCTATGGATCGATGGATTTCGTAGTTATGGAAGCGTAGAAGGGACGTGCGAAAGAGAAAAGAAAAAAATCTCGCCAATATGACAATTTTTGTAGAATTGACATTTTGACGACTTAAATAAAGTCTTCAAAATGACAAAAATCGGAAACTTGGCGATTTCTTTAACTTGTCAAAACGTTAAAACTCCAGAAATTTTCATTTTTCCCAGTTACAATAGCTCGTCAAAATGACAAAATAAAATAAAAAATGTCATTTTGGAGAGTTAGAGTATCTTGTCAAAATGCCCAAAATAAAACAAAAAAACCATTTTGCAGAATAAAACATCTCGGGAAAATTGGAAAAATGCCACTTTGCCGAGGTAAAACAACTCATCAAAAAGGCCAAAGTCGGATAATTTTGTCGACTTAGAACATCTTGCCAAAATGGCAAAATTCCGAAAAATGTCATTTTGCGGAGCTCGAACATCTCTTCAAAATGACAAAATTCAGAATTTTGTCATTTTTGTCCAGTTGGAACTTCTCGTCAAAATGGCAAAAGTCGGAAAACTGTCATCTTGCTCAGTTAGTCATCTTTCTAAAAGGATAAAATTCGGAAAAATGTCATTTTGCCGAATTAGAACATCACAACGAGTCACGGTCGATGCTTTCAACCGGAAAAGAGTGACCAATGCATGCTACATACTACCTACCGATTATACCAACATGCAGTGAAGCTAACCTTATGGTTACAATTCCGACTGTCTAGACTGAGTGGATCTCGTAATAATCACAAAATTCCGAATTTTGCTATTTTGACAAGATGCTCTGACTCGCAAAAATGGCAAAAGTCTGAATTTTGCCATTTTGAAAAGACGTTCTTACTCGGCAAAATGGTAATTTTTCGAATTTTGTAACTTTGACAAGATGTTCTAACTCGGCAAACTTACAATGTTAGAAATTTGCCATTTTGGCGAGATGTTCTAAGTCGGCAAAATGACAATTTTCCTAATTTTGCCATTTTGATGAATTGTTTTTTCTTGGCAAAGTGACAATTTTTCGAATTTTGTCACTTTGACGAGATGTTATCACTCGGTAAAATCACAAATTTCCGAATTTTGCCATTTTGAAGAGTTGTTTCATCTCGACAAAATGACAATTTCTCGAATTTCGACATTTTGATGAATTCACAGATCTCACCAAAACATCAGTCTCCTCAATTTTCTCCTCTTTAAAAAGATGCTGAATAACGTCAAAATGACAAATTTCAGGTTAGTGGCATTCTGAGGAGTTGATTACGTCGTCCAAATGTCAATGTTACGAAAATTTCATTTTGCCGAGATGGTTCTTTTTCGTTTGTCCCGTCTACGCTTCCGTACGTGGTCTCTTAATCTGTCAATTAAATAAAATGAAATAAAAAGTGTGTGCCTATCTCATTGGTTCCTATGACTCGGAAAATTGTTGAGTTGCTTAAGGACAGCCTGGTCTATAGCTACTGTAACCATCAGTGAAGTGGGAATGATTATAATAGTACGATGATTGTTTATGAATATCTCGTCATTGATAGCCAATGATTCAGATATCGATAAAGTTAAAGCAGGAAGGAAGTCAGAACTGTTGACCATGAAATATTATTTAATGATAATGAGAAACTAACATGTGGCGAATGCCATACCCAATTTTCACTTGTCTATGTTGTATACTTTTCAAGATCTGGCAATTTGAAAGCTTTGAAATCAAGATGTTGCTATTCTGAGATTGTGATGGCATAAGTGTCATAACGATAAGCTTTTGTTTTTATTTATGATATATTGTCAAATAGTTCCAACAGTCATGCATACATTCACGATACACGTCAGTAATTCAGCACCAAATCTGACCAAGTATGAATATGCATGTATGGAAGTTATAGGTAAGTATATTAAAATCCTCCTATCAGGAGTTATGTGACATCATCATTCGACTTACTGAAGTCTGATTGCATTCAAGTGAAGCAAGAATGACAGTAACTTACTCTGAATTTCAAAAGTGTATGTTATAATTTGTCGAAGAAAAAAATATCTTTGAATGAAACTTTTGGAAGAGGTTTGTCAAACTCTTCTGCTTTATATTTCATAAAGATATATTCCTATAGGGTTTCTTCCCCCTCCTTTAAGAATACCAAAGTCAACTCAGTTGTAGGAATTAAAAGAAACAAAACACAAAAGGACACCTTAGTGATAATTTGTCTTGAAAGGTAAGACTCCGCTAAACATTACTGTGACTAAAAGCATAATTGCGAGGTGGGCATGGGTATCGCAGGAGATAGGTGCTCTGTCAATACACTGTACCTGCCCACACTCCTTTACTCCTATACATGTAAGAGATCAACAAGTACAAGCTCACCAAATGAATGTAAGACTGAATATGCTACATGATCCTCTCATATTTTACCATGGATGTTGGTACGTCCGTTTATTGCAACATGTATCGTGATGTATCATTATAACGAAAAGCACATGAAGTTGGGCCCGCCTCGGTGAGAGTATTGTATTAAGCAGATACACGAATCATTTACAGGTGACATGTAATTTTCCTCACTGCTTCTATAGAGCTGCATACCCGATTTGCAATGCTCTCCGAGTCATTTCCGATATAGCACAGATACATTGGGATAAAGTTATCAAACTTATACGTTTCGTTTATTTTCACTTTCCTTTTCTGTGTTGCTGCAGTGTGCTTCACGCACGTGCAGCCTCGGCGATCACCAGGTAACCGAAATGCATTACTTTTCTTTTTGGACCAATCTTGAAAAAAAAAAACTATATGAGCAAAACTCTTTTATGTAGTAAATATTTCAATTCAATTCAATTCAACGGACTTTTTTCAATCTCTTATAATAGGACAAAAATATAAGTACAGACATATGAGATCATGAACCATCCTGAATTCCTGTAGTACGTTTAAGTGACTTTATTTTCTAAATTTTCAGGTTTAGTCTATTCAAAAAAATGTTGGCGTTGGGGACTCTTCGGGCCAACGTATTCATCCAATACTGAGCCAACGTATTGCTAAGAGTCATTGTAACTACATTTGTCAATGCTGGGACAACACATAGGCATAAGACACAGAAATCATTAGCAACAGCGCTGAGCAGTGAATTACACTTAATTTTTCACCCAGAGATATGCTCAAATTTCAGAGCTTCCGGGGGCTTTGATTCCTAAAACCACACTGGGAACTTGCTTGGATTCCACCAGGGGCCCTACCACGGTCCCCTCGACAACACTCGCTAAGCTAGTGCTTCGCGCTCAATAAGGAAAAAGTTTTGCTCCCCCAACAGTTTTTCTTTTTGCCCTCCACTTAATTGCCCCTTAAACCCCAAATCCTTAAATCCTGGGGCCGCCGCTGCAAGTTACACGTACGCCAATACACTTTCTGATGTTGTCAATTAATTTCATTCAAACAATGCAGGTTATCATTCATTCAATACACGGATTAGCAATCCTTAGTTTATCCTTATTTTAGAATAAAACAACCAAAATCATACTTGCAATTTATGCTAAAACTGGTGTCAAGCTCTGGAATTTCCTGAATTCCAGAACTGCACCATGGATTAAAGCAACTACCTTTGCTGAACATTTAAATAACATTTTAAGCAATTTTTAACATTTGGACAGCTGCACTTTTGAACAATATAAACACCAAAAGAACAATTAAACAACACCTACTAAATAGTACTGTAGTTTCTTGTAATGATTGATTATTTCCCCTAAGTATTATTCTAAAGCTTTTGCGTCTAATTCTCCTTTTACTTCGTCCAAATTTTTAAGTGAGCTTAGTCGTTTTTTTTCTTTTCTTCATCGGGCCAGATTGGAAACTTCGTCTGGTTCAAACTGGAAATGAGATGGGTGTATGTTCGTATGGATCTAATTTAACAATGTAGTAGATAAACTTAATTGTCCTATAATATCATCAAGCTACACCCCCCCCCCCCAACCCCTTTAAGTCACTTCAAGATAATGGCCAAAGGACCAGGTTTTTCTATTGCCATGGCTGTGACTGAATGGAGTAAAGGGTTTAAGTGAGGACAAACAGTAATTACACTACCTGGCGTACTGAGAAAATGTTTAGATAATAATGTCCCTCAAATTGCAGAAAATGGCACTTTCCTGTTTCTCTGCCCTTGTACTGAATTTCAGTCTCAGTTTTGAGCTAATTTGTCTATCAATTCTTGCCTTAAATTTTCTCTTGGGACTACTAATTTTCTTCCATGAAAAGTAATTAAGTCAGCTTTCCGTTCTTCTCAAGAAACTGCATTGCTGTCCCCCCCCCCAAAAAAAAAATGACTGAGTGTGAGGGTGTGAATTTGAGCCCCTGTGCCCGTGCCATAGATAGGCAAATTATGTTATTTAATTTTATGGAGATAAGAAATAAATGGCCTTTCATAAAGTATCACCCAAGTATCCAGACCTGTACACACACGCACACCCTCACACACAGACACACAAAATCAGTTTTTGCTCAGACTTTTAGATGTGAAATCATTTGCCGACTTTGCCGACAAATTTCATTATTTTTCGAGCAGATTATGTCTTCCCCCGGAACAGAGGAGAGCCCATATTTGTTGATATCTTCTGGGACTCCCATGCAACAAACGATATTTGAATACATCACAAATTTCTGCAAAGCCCAGGAACTTCAGCCCAAGGGGGGGGGGGGGAGGGACTTTACCCCTGGACTTGAAGTTACCTAAATTTGGTTTTTTTATCTGTGTTTAGGCGATGTATAGAATATACTACCCATAAAATGACAAAAAAATACATCACAAATACCTTAAAACCGAGGAACTTCAGGACTAACTTCACCCTAGAGCTGTTATTGAAGGTAACCAAATCTAGGTGTGATTAGACGCAGTTTCAAGGATATTGTAGTTGTGAGGCTCTAAAGTAGTTGGTTGGGCCCCATCTGGAGTATGCTGTGCAGGCTTGGAATCCCCATTTTTTAAACTCATATTTTGGAAAATTTTCAGAAAAGAGCTTCTAGGCTGATTAGTTCCATGAGAGGTGTAGGTTGTGATCATAGCTTAAAAATACTTCATCTTGTCCTCAGACGACTTCGGGGTGCACGTGATCCGCCTCAAGTGTTCAAAATTGTTCATGGTGTTGATAATTTAGTTTTTTTAAGATTTTATTTTCAGTGTTCTAGTTTAAGGAGTTCTCGTGGTCATCGTAGCTCCAAAGGTGTGTTGCAGGCTGAATGTTAGAAAATTTTTCTTCTCACAGAGTTGTGGATGTATGGAATGGCCTGTCGAAGTCTGTGGTGATGTCTAAGACTAAGAATGCACTTGACCAAGGGCAGGCCCGTAACCAGACTAACCAATGTTGGAGATTTGAGGGCCTGGGATAGGGGTCTAAAGAAGATTACAGATCATTAATTTGTAATTATAGGTTATTAATCTGTAATCACAGATTAGCAATCTATATTTACAGAATATTTTAATCTGTAACAACAGATTACTAATCTGTAATAACAGATTATTAATCTGTAATAAAAGATCATTGAGCTGTAATTACAGATTAAAATATTTATATAGATGGCACTAACACGCTTCTGTAAATAACCTCTAAATACAGATTATTAATCTGTAATTACAGATTAATAATTTGAAAGTACAGATTAATAATTTGTAATTACAGATTAATAATCTGTAATTACAGATGAATAATCTGTATTTACAGATTATTTTATCTGTTAGTACAGATTGAAAATGTTTATATAGATGGCACTAAGGCTTTCCTATGTTGCTCAGTAGGCTCAGCCTAGCCTATCGAGCTGGAGCTCGGCTGTCGCGCGCGCGCTGCGTACACTTACGTACATATATATGTACTGCACTGCTGCATATTGTGACATGGCGGTCAACTAAAGCAAGATAGGTCGGCGGTCTGCTGACTGCTGTTGCTCGGCAAGTAACTGTCACCTTCAAAGACGTTGAGATAGCAATTGCTCTTGACTGATAAATCTTGGTTAAGAACGGGGAAAATTCTACATTTTTGTTGGAGGAAATGCCGGCTACAAGTTCAGTGATGAACCAGAAATACTGTAAGGAGTCCCTATCTTCATTGTATACCAAAGTTGTGTGCCTTGACGTTAGGCAGTTATACGTTAATTCCTGATATAGGCCTAGGCCTAACTCAGGCTCTACCATGGCAATTAAGATTTGACACCAAATACGCTGGTAGCCTAGACCTAGGATCTCAGATTAAAGCTCCCAAAAGTTGCAATGTTGCCAAGTTGGAATTCCAAAACTCAAAAGGAGTGGACGAATGGAGTCTGCCTGATTTGGTTGTGACACCTAAAGTCTGAAACTGTTTCAGTAGGCCGGCCGAATGCAGCATAATACGCCTGGTATTTCTGGCAGGGTGGGACTGGGAAACTCTGTTTCAGGGTTTGGGTTTCCGGGCTGGCTCTTTCAGGGTCTTTTGTGAGGATGTTGGCCTTTCTGGCATTTTCTGCTATAGGACAGCTTATTGGCAGACGTAGTAACAATGAAAAAAGGATAGGAATAGAAACTAAGTTTGAGGCCAAATGTTAGGCATAGGCCTACCTGCAGTTTGGTTATGTTTGACCCGAGTCATCATTCCTGTGCATTTCCATTTGAGCCACTTATAAAAGTGTTCTGCATCGTGTCATGTTGTTCATAATCTTAACCCGTATTAGCTAGCCATGCATGGCACTGTTGCCACAATTTTATATATATGTACAGTACCCCGAAATTGGCGCACTTAAGGAATCCATCGCCGATATTATAAATGTCACAAACAGGCCCTTATTTAGAGGAAACATACCTGAAATGGGTTCATAATTGTGAAATACGTAATTGTGGTTAGATTAAAAATGGTTAGGCTCACTTCAGTAACGTTGCCACAGTCGTAGCGAGTAATTTTTGAAGGAAGCGCCCCTTATTTGGGGGGTCACCAACTACGGGGTACTGTATATACCTAGCCTTAATAGTTAGTCCACTCAGCCTGGCTATACCCACTGCATCTTACAGGTGCCCAATCCTTTTTGAGTCAAGATCTACCTTTCCATATCTACCAATCCAGTGTCAATAACATCACAAACCTACACATATTGTTTCTAGCAGTAACTAACTGCGTCACGACACTTTTCTAGTTGTCAAACAATTAACCACCAGCCTAGACCTATAGACATATCACAAACCCTCCTGCTCTCACACACACACAAAGACAAATTCCTTTCACAAAGTTGCCAGTTGGCATAGTGCACTGTAGCATACACTGTCATACAGTTAGCATTCAAAAGCTTTATTTTTCTTATATGTCGGTGGCAACACCCCTTGTTGTCAGTTCAAGTGTGATCAGCTGCAGACTACCAGTAGACTACTAGTGTGTGGCTGAGATAGACTGGCTGTTGACATCTGCTTCAATGATGCATTACAATAACTATTAATTAGGTCATGTAAGGCCAATAATAAAGTACGGAAGCTGAGGCATTTCCTTAACAAATGAACAAAAGATTCATTTGGTGGACAACACGAAGTTTAGCCCACATCTTTTCATTTCATTTTATTTTTTTAAAGTTGCTTCTTTCCGTTATAACTTATAGCTGTTACTTTTGATTTTCCCTTCTCTTTAAAGAGTTAACATCTCAATATCTTTGTAGTGACCTGTTTTCTCAGACATGTTGCTTTTATTTGTGGGTAGAAAGGCCTGCAAAAAAAAAAGAAAGAAAGAAAAAGTAATGAAATTATGTGTGAAGATATTGTTTGACCTGTGGATCATTGGCAAGGCACAAGTACATACTCTACAGTTGTGTGTCAATCATTTTCTTGGAAGCCAATGTTCAAAATAAGAGTATCCTTGCTTTATTATTGCAAATAATGTCTGCATCTTTTCCAAGATTGCATTAGTGAACAGGGATTTACATCTGAATGTATATATATTCTTCTTTAGTTTCAAAAGGTCTAAATTATGTGACAGCATATGTTCTTTTTTACAGCATTTGTCCTGAACACATCTAACAATGCGACAAAATCGTCCGCCACTGTACAGAGAAATTTTACCACCCCATCAGTGGTCAAACCAGTGGCATCTCATGGTGCACCATGTGGCGATGCTGGTAGCAGTACTTCACTGAGGCCATGTGAGAGTAGATCAACCAGTTTCACAGGCTCTGGATCATTCAGGTAATGAAGTAGCTTCCTACAAAACCTGATTAGCTCCAATGGACTCAGATATGTTAATGACAAATTTCCCCAACGGTGAATTTGTTTCCAGTACAATGTTACCCCCCTGCTTATTGTCCCTACCACACTTTTTCAAAGGTAAGCATAAGTGAAAGCTCGCTAAAGAAATAAAGCCAGAAATCCAACTCACATATCTCACATGACTTGTGTATCTCTGCCAATGATGATTTATGAACCAAGAATGTAGACTCATTCATTTTCCAAGATGTAAAGAGCAGGGAGAGAAAGTGAATTGTGCTGCTCGGTAGGTTACAATTAAATGTCCTTGTTACCTAGCAGCAAATCTGAAGGACTCAAAGGTCTTGTAGAGTTTTCCAATACATATTTTTTTCAGAGATCAGCCAGCTTTTTAGCCAGATTATTCCCCAACCACTTTATGATATTTGACTTTCCCTTTTTTCCCACAAATATATTGTTACAATTTTTCCAATAACTGGATGGAATATCTAAAGGAAAGTCTGTGCATCCTCTTTTCAAAACGATTATGGAATCTTGCAGTGATGTAATATAAGATCCTTTCCCATAAAATTGTCTGTTTACCATTTCAGTTGATTTGTTAATATTTGCAATTTTAATCAAGTGTGAATATATGCATGATCCCAAGATCAGCTTCAAATACACCACTTGCTGTGAGGACAAGTAGCACCAGCGGTCAGACGCCAGCTTCAAGACGTACCCCTTACAGAAGTACAAGTTCTTCAACTCCATCTGGACTACCAAAGTCATCCACTATTGTAGGTATGACCTTATTGGTGGCTTCTCTATAATTGAACAAAAAGAAGTTGATGATATTTCAAAATTGTTACATTTGGAAACAGTAACTGTATACCTGCAAGTGAAGTTACCTCACGTTAGTTACCAGTAACTGTTTAATCTTCTCGTCATCTGTGCGGTGCCTAGTCTCTCAATCTTCAAGTTGTTTCATGCTGAACATGTGATTGTGAACATGGATCCCATAATGCTTTCCCCTGTGTAGTGGGATAGATATATACTCTTTAAAAATATTTCACTGCAAGATAATTCTTTTCCTGATGGTAAGGACATAAATGAATGCTGTCAAAAGAGTTTGAACCCATTTTAGGCCCATTACAGTCCGGTGACTGTGGTTTATCTGTAGATAATGGTGCAGTAATTTAAGAGTGAAGTTACCTTTGGATGAATACAATAAAACAGTAGATTGACAGTGTTTATATTTAATAAATGACCCATTAATATAAATGTGAAAATAACAGGGTTATGTATAAATCAAATAACCATTTAATGCACAGGTTGAGCACTGATTAACCTTAAATATCCAAGCTATAAATTGATTTCCTGACAGTCGGTATGTGTCTTGTTTGCACAGTTTCAACCTTTTTAGAACAGCTAGAAATACCAACTGTCAAAATTATTTCCAATTCCAAGTCAAAGTAAAAATTCATGATTTTCTAGCTATAGTCGAAGGAAGAGGACAAGCCCAAGGAGAAATTGGAATGGCATGCATCGATCTAAGACAGCCAGTAGTTACCTTATCTCAGGTAAATATCAAGGTGTCATTTGCATCACTACATCATACACCCCTCGATCCAACTCCATGTTAACGTTTGATGTTTGGATGTTTTGACTGTAAAAACAAGCTAAATCCAGCTTACATTTTCTTCTGTCAGTTAATGTTTGTTGAGTGGAATGCATCCTGTATTGAATCTCTCTGCTGGTTGAGCGATCATCTAAAACTATTGTAGTGAACAATTTAAGAAAATGTTTGTAACTCCTTTTTTTTTTTACTTTTGTCTCTTTAGTTTTCAGACAGCCAGACTTATGTAAAGGTCACCACCAAAATACAGATATACCAGCCCTTAGAGGTAGGTAGTAAGAGTTTCCATCTGTTACTGCAGCATCATAATATTGAAGTTAAGTTTCCTTGGCAGGTATCTTCTTCATAGTCAAAACATAACAAACATAAACAATCTGTCCATATGAGTTATTTATAATTATGCATATTCATGGTAGTTAGATTACAAGAAATAAGAGGCAACTTATAATGATCATGTGTAGTTTAAGGCCTATGAGTCATTCTTCCTTAGCAGAGATTGCCATTCATTGCTGGATATGATACAAGCTGATCACCATTAAACCTTACAAGTGCTCTTTAAATAATCCTCACTAAGGAGAATTTAAAGGGAAATGGCAGGGGGGAACATGTCTTCTGACATATCTATGCCATTTCAAACCATTTCCATTCATATTTTTTACTTTTTTAAATAGATGAAAGCTTTCAAAGTAAACCAGTTACATAACTGAAAGTGGTAATAACAGACTTCCATTTGGTTCGATTATTGCATTGCAGAAAAATCGATAAAATCTGTAATATTGTAAAAACCGAAGATAATCATGAAATATAAAAATAATCGTGAAATATAAAAAGTTGCAGTGAAATATTTGTGGAAATATTAGTGATGATCAAAGAGAAAGCTTGTGTGGTTAAGAAACAGTAATAAAGTGCCCTTGGGCCTCTTAGGCGTACAAATATTGGGACTATGTCAACTTATGAGTATGTAAAGAGTGTGAGGGGAAATGCCGATTACAATGGGAGTGCGATTATCAGGCATCCGATTTCACCGGTTGCCCCTTGTTTGAATACCGTGAAAGCTTAAGTGAAGGTCTCATGGGCAACACGATGTATTCAAATTTTCCACCCTACAAAGATTCTAACACTATGCATGAAGAGTGCAGCCATTGCTATGTAATCAGGTGTGGCCATTGCTATGAACTGTGAATGGCCGCACCCTTTATATGTATGCATAGTGTCAAAAACTTTGGTGGGCGGGAAGTTTGAACATAGTTTGTTACCCATGAGACGTGCGTTCCAAAATGTGGTTTGAAATATGGCAAAAGACATGTTCCTTTCCAGGTATTTCCCTTTAATCCATAACTGTGCTGTCATTGAATTTGATTGCCTAACATTCCCACAACATGTTGCATTGTGATGATTGTTGAATTGTGATGATTGTTATATTGTGATGATTGTTGTATTGTGATGATTGTTGTATTGTGATGATTGTTGTATTGTGATGATTGCTGTATTGTGATGATTGTTGTATTGTGATGATTGTTACATTGTGATGATTGTTGTATTGTGATGATTGTTGCATTGTGATGATTGTTGTATTGTGATGATTGTTGTATTGTGATGATTGTTACATTGTGATGATTGTTGTATTGTGATGATTGTTGCATTGTGATGATTGCTGTATTGTGATGATTGTTGTATTGTGGTGATTGTTACATTGTGATGATTGTTGTATTGTGATGATTGTTGTATTGTTATGATTGCTGTATTCTGCTGACAAAAACTTAAAAACAAACTGATTCTGATTCCTGTCAGTCTAATTGTAATCATAACACAAATATCAAAGCAAAACTTTTTTACACATATGCAAGTGCAAATATTATGTCAAGCTGACTAGGCTTAAACTGATTTGCAAATATCTTTTGTGATGTCTTAATTCTGTGAAGTCATTTTCTACATCTGTGTATTCTTCCTTGGTTTTTCATTAACAAAGTCCTTGTATGTGCCAAAAGTATGCACTGCTGTTGAAGCCATCTTGGCTTCAGTATTTCAGCTGGTTGTGCAATCAATTGACAACTAGTGTGGCACTCACTAATAATATCAATCACTAATCACTAATTTAAATCAGTTAATGGTTTTATTATCCAAAATTGTGAGTAGCATTTTCATTTCAAAGACCAAGTGACATACATCTAGAAGAGCTAGCTTCATTCAGAAGTTGTGGAGTGATACCTTGAACAATTATCTGTTAAAAGTTTGTTCACATCTATTGCCGGTTTTGACAAATGGCTTCTCCAAGTTTCATGACAATACAAAACAGATTATGTTGAGTTTTGCGCAGTGTCAGTATTTCGTTTGTTAGGCCGTTATATTTTACTGTTAATTACTTGATTACTAGGTTTCAAGTTGGTAAGTGATATCAGTACTTTTAAACCAGAAAGCCAGAAAGCTTTGTGATTCCTTGCCATATGGTTATATTATAACAAACATGAATTACCCACACAAATTACAATTACCCACCAAAACAATAGGGATCATCTACTTAATATGACCAACCCATACATTAAGTATGACATCAGTCACATTTACCATTGTTGAGATATCGTGTTTATGAGGTTTTCACATTTTGACCTCTGGTGACCTCAAATGACCTTTGACCTCAACCAAGAACAATAGGGATCATCTACTCAGTGTGACCAACTCACACACTAAGTATCACATCAGTCAAAGTTATGCTTCTGGAGATATCGTGTTTACAAGGTTTTCAGTTTGATCTCTGGTGACCTCAAATGAACTTTGACCTCAATCAAAAACAGTAGAGGTAACTTTGGCTGATGTCATACTTATTGTGTTGGTTGGTCATATTAAGTAGATGATCCCTATTGTTTTGGTGGTAATTGTAATTAGTGTGGGTAATTCATGTGCGACCAACCCACACACCGAGTATCACATCAGGCACAGTTACGCTTCTGGAGATGTTTCATGTTGACGAGGTTTTCACAGTTTGATCTCTGGTGACCTCAAATGACCTTTGACGTCCACCAAAAACAATAAGGATCATCCACTTAATATGACCAACCCATACCTTAAGTATGACATTAGTCACAGTTACCGTTCTTGAGATATCATGTTTACAAGGTTTTCACATTTTGACCTCTGGTGACCTCAAATGACCTTTGACTTCAACCAAGAACAATAGGGATCATCTACTCAGTGTGACCAACTCACACACTAAGTATCACATCAGTCAAAGTTATGCTTCTGGAGATATCGTGTTTACAAGGTTTTCAGTTTGATCTCTGGTGACCTCAAATGAACTTTGACCTCAATCAAAAACAGTAGAGGTAACTTTGGCTGATGTCATACTTATTGTGTTGGTTGGTCATATTAAGTAGATGATCCCTATTGTTTTGGTGGTAATTGTAATTAGTGTGGGTAATTCATGTGCGACCAACCCACACACCAAGTATCACATCAGGCACAGTTACGCTTCTGGAGATGTTTCATGTTGACGAGGTTTTCACAGTTTGATCTCTGGTGACCTCAAATGACCTTTGACGTCCACCAAAAACAATAAGGATCATCCACTTAATATGACCAACCCATACCTTAAGTATGACATTAGTCACAGTTACCGTTCTTGAGATATCATGTTTACAAGGTTTTTGCATTTTGACCTCTGGTGACCTCAAATGACCTTTGACTTCAACCAAAAACAACAGGAATCATCTTCTCAGTGGGAACAACTAACACACCAAGTATCACATCAGTCACAGTTTTCGTTTTTGAGATATCATGTTTACAAGGTTTTCACAGTTTGACCTCCTGTGACCTCAAATGACCTTTAAACTCCACTAAAAACAATAGAGATCATCTACTCAGCTTAACCTACCCACACACCAAGTATGACATCAGTCATGGTTACACTTCTTGAGATATCGCGTTTACAAGCAAGGCATCATATACACACGTACACACATACCCGTTTAGGGCGCCTGTCAGGGAGATGAACTTTTCCTCACGTAAATGGGGATATCCCCATTTTGCATATGATCTCCCCAGTGAGTGGTATTTAGTCTACCATGTATCCCCGATTCACCCCAGAAACGGGATTGTGTGTAAAATTTGTTACACACATACACCCCTATACACAGGTATAGATCCATAAAATAGGTAATTGGGGAAAAAGTTAGATTCACCTATAAAGTTGAGGGCGCATATCTGATACCCCAACTTGCATTATGTTAAAATATCCAGAAACAGGGATATCCCTGTTTTTCGGCACAACCCGGTTGCAAGCTTGAAGTTCCTGTGTGTGTCAACGTTCGGCGCCTTAAACAAACCCATATGCACACACCCACACACACACACGCACACAGCCACGACATCACCATCGCATAGATTCGTTCTGCCTTCGGCAAGGAATCAAAAAGACTGTTCATGCTTCCAAAATGAAACCCTCAATATCAAATTCTCAACTGTCCTGAAATAAGTTTCAAAGAAACAAAGGATAGCATAAGGCATATCAGATGAGTCTCTTCATGGATGTCACAAATTTGCATATTTGGCTTTGAGTATTCATGATACAATTGTATAAAATAATTGTTGGTATAGTGATCAATGTTTGTTGGATTCTTATAATCATTGTGGCTATTTTCAAAAGTGATTTTTAAGTTGGTAAATACTCCAAACTGTGTTTTTCACAGGTACTTTAAGCCCATTTGAATTGGCTTAGCTTTTCAGACAGACATCCTTGCCACATAGCCTGTTTGTCTATTAAAACTTTTAGGAATGATAAGATGCTGGAACTGCTAATGCTTGAATCTGCATGTAAACCACACCACAGTGGTAGGCTTCAAGTCATGCATTTCAAATGTGTGAATGTCAAAAGCTTCAACTTTTTGACAATACATGACAATTTGTATCCCTGGGTAGTTCTCTGGTATATTGGTCCTATTATTATTATTCACCTTTGTTCCCTTGACTAGGAGAGACACCTACAGACAATGATTTGAAAATAAATAGATTTTCAGAGCAGCTCACAGGTCCGAGGGTTTCAGCATTTTAAAAGCATCGAAGCAGAATGACATGTTTGATTGACCTCTGAGGTTAATCTTTAATAGCCTACCACTTGAATAAAGGCAATCCTTTTATTCATCTTGTTGATTTTTTGATATTTTTTTGTAAAATCTCCTTTTTGCATTTAAGATCATAATGCCTCACACTGCTTGTGATGGCACCACCATGACGAAGTTGTACAAGCTCATCAGCGATAACTTCCAGTCCACGACGATCTCCACTGTCCAGCGAAAATATTTCAATGAAACCAAAGGTAAAGGGATGAATAAATGGTCATTGTATGAAACTCAAATCTACGCATCAACGTACCCCACAAAGATACAGTTTAGTCATAAAGTTTCGCTTTGTAGGTTAAAACTTTATGGTTATAGTATAGTATGATGATACAACAACAACTTGGGCTACTTGAAGCAGGTAAATAGTTATGGTGGATGTTTTTAACATCAGCTGAATGTTCATTATCAACTAATGCTGATACTTGTCGACTTTTACAAAACTTCATCATCATGTGTTGCTATTGATCCTGCGTAAATTACATTGAATTTGGTTCAAGCCCAGCAGCTAATGAGTGGCCACTTATTGTTAAATGTAGCAAGGAAAACCATGCACCATTTACATTAGAACTTTGTCTAATTTCCATTATCACTATTATTGCTAGTATTATTATCCATTGTCTTTACTAAGTCCTCTCTACTCTCTTATATGTCACTCAATCATTTGCCACCAAGATCAATATATGAAAATCAATATCTCATGACTGGGTGCATTCCAATATCAATTTAAAATTTTGCAAAATTTTATTTGCAAGTATTTAGATTCCTGTTTTATCTTATGAGGACACTGCTTCTTTTTGTATGCTTGTGTCTCTTTGTAAGAATAAGTCTTTCAAGCCTCATTACTGATGTTAACTTATTAACTTATGCCGAGCAAATAGCTATGCTGCAATTGTATTGATCTGCAGATTTTACTGAAAAAAATTAAGATATTTACCACAGTTACAATGCATACATGCAACAGTCATTGTTTACACAGTCAAAATACAATGCTGCTCAAATTTAATCTCATTATGAAGCAGAAATTGAATAATCCATGTGCACAGTCACAAGTGATAGCTCCATTTCTTTTAAAATAACAACTTGTGTGGTATTACAGTTGTATTGAACCAGTGAGTGTGCCAGAAATAATGTATGATATTGATCAAGTTTCTGACACCTTTGTTATTTCTTGCACTATTAGGTTTTGCAATTGTGAAAGTATTGCCGTGCCTGAGAATTAAATTCTCCTATATCAATTTTTTGGGGATTCGTTCTTAAACTGTCATAACTACTGGGAAAGTTTTATGTTTGATCATTTCACAGGTATTCAATATGTGAAGCAACTGTGTGCCTCAGAGTTTAGTGCTGTTGAAATGGAACTCTCCTCTAAGTATGATTTAAGTTTACTCTCCAATAAGTCTGGTTTCTGTTAAAATATACTTTGTGCATTGAGTTACTTATTGCTTAAATCTGTGTATTGGTTTATTATACCTTTTCTTGGGGTGTTTGCAAATATTTACAGTTCTCAGACATATTCATCATTTTGTAAGTTATCAGAATGAGTCAACATTTGTCTCAATCACCTAATTCTCTGTCTGTTTATCTTTGTGAGGTAATGAATGAAATCAAAGTCGGGGAATTGCAACTGTAACTGTTGTGGTTTAAAATAATACAGCATTTGTTATATTTCATCAATACTTTGTGTCATTTATTAACATATTCTAATCATAATCCTTGTAATTCTTTTTGTTGTTTTTTTTCATGTATTGTAATATTCGGCTTCAGTTTGTAGTATGAACTTTGTTTATGGCAATATCCACAGTGAATTTATTAATAAGGAGGTCCTCAAGATTGGGAACCATTGATGGCATTGCGTGCTGAAACAAATCAGTTTAGTTCACTTTATATCAAAGTGTCTGTCGCTATTAACACTCTTAAAACAATAATTCCTAGTTTTAGTTTTCAGTCTAAAGAGCCAAGAATTTTTGACGTCTGTCCTTTGGTATATACCACAAGGATGTGGGTCTTTTTGTGATGTAGGATACAATGTTGCAATGTAAGCAGTTTCATCAGGCTGTCCTACAGACAACCAGTGTGTGTAGTGTACCTGTCCTTCTCAAGGCTATGTTATCCTATAAGGCGCCATTTGGCGATTATTATTTGTTCCAAATTATTTTGATATAATGACATTGCATGTCATATTAAATGGTTTCGAGTTTGATATGTGACACGACAGTTTTATCTATCAAAATTATTATCTGTGATATAACAAAAATGAAACAAATTATATGACATGTAATTCATTGTATGACATACCATTAAACAAGAACACATTGTATGTGATGTAATAGAAATGAAACAAATTATATAATTTGTTTTGTTTTTATTATATCACATATGTGTTTATGTGTAATTATATGTTATCAAATAAATTATATGGCATATAGTTTTTGTTTCGTTTTTACCACATCACAGATAATAATTTCGCTACATACTGTTTACTACATATCAAACTCGAAAGCATTTTATAAGCCATATACTGACAGTGTGTCAATATAATTTAGAACAAAGATAATTGTTAAATGTTGCCTCATATTATCCTACCAACAATTATTTTGCTATTGCAAGTGAAAGATTTCAACTTGCCTTTGGTTGCTGTACCATGATGTACTCACTCGTGTTGTGCCACTTACAGTGCAATTTGCCAATTATGAAAGTAATTTTAATTATTCTCAATGAAATATGAATTTGGTGTAAAGGAGTGAATGAGTTGTTTGTCTGAAGGAAACCAACTCTACCTACCCTTCAGTGGCCACTGCTGAACTTATCTACTGAAGATGTACGTAGTTAGCTATGTTGTGTTGTATTGAATTGTTTTCTTGTAGATACTACTGCCTTGCAGCTGCTGCAGCTCTCCTGAAGTATGTAGAATTCATCCAGAATATTGTCTATGCACCAAACTCACTCAAAGTGGTCTTCAAAGGCAGCGAGAAAACGACTATGATCGGTCAGATATACAAAGTTGCCTATCACACCAAATTTAAGAGAATAATAGTAAAAAAAAACAATAGTCCTCTTAGTGCACTTTCTTGCAGTTGAAATTTTGATTGAGGTTTTGGGCACCTTGATCACTTGCACAATGTAAAGGTTAGATATCCAATCTTTCGGCATTGCTCATAATTTTATGAGCCGTTTTATAAAATTGCACAAGGACATGTAAAAGAAAATGTCAAGAGGGTAGAAAAAAAAAATGTTTAAGGATGTTTTTGTGTGATGTAGCTTACATGTGTACTTAAAGTGTGTGAAATATTGTCATTGATGACTAAGCTGTAATAGTCTGTAGCACTTACTGCCCATCTCTGATACTGTACACTTCATAGGCATGAGCCTAGAATTGTACTTCTTTCAATGTCAAGGTGATGGCTTCATCATTCTCCATCTGTATCTACATGTCAACTTCATTCATGAAAATAAAGAATTTACCTTTATTTGTCAACTTAACATAGAGGGATTGACAGTTTACCTTAAATTAAATATCCCCCTGTCGTAAAAGTTCAGTGAACTATTGTAGTTACTATCTAGCATTTGCTCATTCTGAGAAGTTTTTATTCAACAGGGAGTAGCCATCACATTCCACTGCTTGCAATAGTAGAGAGAACATGCCACTTTCATATCTTTAATTAAAAGCCTGTCATTGCTACCCTCATATGTAATAGTTGCACACATTAATTGACCTCAGTTTGTATACTTACACTGTACATAACTGTTTGGTTACGAACACACCGCCATACACAGCAGATAGTCATCCATTGTTACTGTACATTGAAAGTGTCTTACAGAAGATTGAGTTTACCATGCCCATTGTTGCATCAGTTAGATATTTCTTTGTATGTAAATTGGCATCGCAAGTCCTTTAATATATCCACAAGGTCATAATATCCCCCCCCCCATGATCATACTTCAAGGTGCCAGAACTCAATGTGATTTACTCAATCTGTGAAGGTTATCGGTAAAAGGGTCTGTCTATTTAGCGGTATGCTAAAATGTTGTTAAACACACACATGGGAGATGTAATTTTAAATTGTTGTCAGAACTACTCATGAACAAGGTACAGATGTAAATAAAAAAGCACACACACAACACTCACAATAACACATTTAAATAAATGGTGAGGTACAGAGATTATGGATATTAATAGTGGAATTGACAGTCTTTATTTCCACATTGTGAAAAAAAATGGTTGAACAATGTAAAAAGCATAATGTAGTATACATGGTGTAGGTACAAGCAAACTGAACAGCAATGACAGAGACACAACAAAGTGGAGGAGGTTACTTACCAAGCAGACACAAAATGCTTATTAATGGCTGACAGTCCACCAAAATGAAAGGAACAACAAATTTCAGAATGAAGCTGTCTTGTGGACTTTAAATGTCCCTTGCAAAGTTCAATGTACGGAGCACTTGAAATGTATCGAGAGAAAAGTAACAAATGACATAAGTAATGTTTTAACTATCATTTGTTTAGTCACTGCATTGTAGATCATTTGATTTGCTATGTTTCTTGCTTTTGTTGCAAATCTGTTGCAACATGGATGATTGCAATGACTACAGGTCTAACAAATACAGAATTGGGAAAAAGACAACAGCAATATTAGAATAAGCATGAAGAAGAAAATAAAGTATGAATTTGAAAATCAGAATGAGTTGATTGATTTTTGTTATGCAGATGCAACCACTGCCAGAAATTTGGAGTTAGTTCAAAACATGAAAGATATCAAGAGTGACCATACACTGTTTGGTGTGCTGAACTACACAAAGACCCCAGGAGGTGGTGAGTATATATTTCACACTTTTATGCTTTTCTTAGAAATTTGATGTTCCTTTACCTTTTTAAGGTTAGCCCATAACCTTTTGGTTTTCTTTTTGTTTTTTGACAACCAGTATATTGCAAGAGTGTAATTTATTCCTGTATATGTCAACTTTGTAATATACCTCTAAATAAGAAAAGAAAGCTATAGTTACATTAATTTTTCATTTCAAAAAGCTGTATCACAGTCCAAAAACTTGGAGGAATTAATATAAAATTCATGTCACTGACATCTTGTTTCACTTTCGTAATTAACCGTACAACAAAAACATATTAGCGACAACATAGATATTAAACTGGTCAGGTACACAATCGGAGAGCGCAATTTACACCACTGTTGTGTTCAAAGACATTTTTCACGTTGTTGTGTGCTAGCTCTTTGAAAATGACTCTTTTTTTTATGGTGTTCAATCATGCCATGCATCACTTTGCAAATGTCTTTGAATCTGTTGGTATGGCTTCCTCACTGAACCAAAGCAAATTTGTTAGCAATTTGTTGTACAATAGACATGTCTATGATTAGGAAAATTTGAGCACCTGCTCATAAAATGTGTAAATTTATCCAAATAAAACAGAAGAACATTCAGGGTTTCCTTGTGGTCAATGGAGAAGCCAAAATGTCAAAAGTGTGAGACTCGTTTGGTGTTTGTCACATTTTCATTATTTCATGATTGACACAACGATTACTTACCTCATCCTTCATAAATTTACTTTAAGAAGTTCATCTTCCTCAGAGAACTTAACAAGAAGCTTCCTATTAAAAGTATATTAACATGTAATTATCATTGTTTTCTACCCACCTCCCCCCAAATATGGTGGAAAATCAAATGTGTCACATTTTAAGGTGCATTTTTCTTTTATTTTGGCTTTGAAGATAATAATCTTTCTTGTCAGGTCTACAAGTTTGTGCTAATTATTGTAGGTGATCTGTTAGTGCTTTATCCATTTCAAAGGCAGTACCCTAATTTGTGGCAAACTTACATAAACAATACTAAAATCTTTCTGTTTTCATTAAGTATTTGTTTTCCTCTTTTCTTCAGCACGTCTCCTTAGAGCAAACATCCTCCAGCCTCTTTTTGGTGAGGGCTCCCTTCCTCAGATAAATTCTGTTTTAGTTTCACTTTTTGTCACTCTGTTACTTTAAATTTTTGGTTTTATCACAAAAGTAAATATTTAACTATGTGTAGCTATTCCAAATATCAGAAAAAAGTTATATGCATGTTGAGATACATGTCAACATTATTCCTCTGTGTTCTCTGCAGTACACCATATATTAAATTGCCGCATTCATTTCATGATGTTTATTAGTTTTTAATTAGCAGACCTTAAGATCAATTTTTTATTGTTTAATAGACTATGAAACCATCAAACTGCGACTTGATGTTGTAGAAGAACTAACACAGAATGAAGGCCTTTTCTTCAACCTTCAGGGAGGTAAGATGATAAATATTTTTCTGCATGAAGCAAATGCATGAAATACAAGCAGTATTTGTCCTTATTACAAGGAAACCTGAAATTGACATAGCCCAGTAAACCCTTAGCAATATCTAATGGTTTACTAAAAGTCCTGCTGAGTTGATGTTTTGTTGTTCCTGCAGTCAAAACTGACTAATTTCATGCAATCACTCTATATAATCTGGAAGGGGAATAAACAAAAGCAAGAAAGGGGCAAAGATTTTCATTTTCGTGGATATATGAATATTTCTGATCAGAAATCTCAGTCTAGGCAAGCAGGCTTGGTAAAACTACTCCAGGAGAGCATGAACGGTGCAGAGGCTCATACCTGAACACCGTGAAGGTAACATTTACACATCAGTATATCAGATATAATCACCGGACCCCACCATAAGTATCATTATATTGAATCATTAACATTGCATGTACAAGAAAATCTGTAGGACAGACAAACAGAGTCATATTACATACCGTACACACGTTTTTATTACACATGTGGAGGAATATAAGACAGGTTGTGAGAGGGACTAGATGTAATTAGTTGGGAGAATTGAAACTCTCTGGGGGTGATGAGTCTGTCTTTAAGTCAAAAGATTGCGCCAAAGTTTGTTAACAAACCAAACACACCTTTACACTTTTGGCTATTATAGATATCCTTAATGTAAAAATACTGTTATTTTGCACGATGAGAAAAGGTTACAAAAGTCAACAATACCAACTTATAGCTTCAGTTTATATCACATGCGACTGACGAATGAAACAGAATTTTCATTACATGTAGTATACTACAATACCATGTAGTATACTACAATACCAGGACAAGAAGGCATTGTTTCACCTCTGCATGGTTGCTGTGCATTTTCTGGTACCAGTCTGCACTTTTGCTCCAACCAGGGCTCACTGACTTAATTCTGCCTGTAATTGTAATAATTTCCTCTACCAGAATGTATCATATATCTAACGTGGTTGTCATCTGGGATTCTATTCTTGTACCTCCGTCATCCTATTGTAAAATCTGTTTCCTTTTTTTCTTCTTTTGTAGTTCTTGGACGGTTTTTGGATGTCGATCACCTCCTGTCTCTCTGTGTTCAGATACCAAAGCAAGAGACGCCGAAAACGGCAGAACATAAAATCACCAACGTCATCCACCTGAAACACATCCTTGAACTGGTAGAACCACTGAAAAAGGCTCTACAGTACACACAGACAGATCTACTCAGAGTGTACTGTCAGGTACGTAATGGATCCATGGTATCGTAAACAGGTCATACCCGGCAGATATTAGATGGTCATAAAATTGTGATATTGTGCTATTCTATTTATAACAGCTGATATTAAGCTGTGCATTACGATGTACATTAAGGTGTGCCAGATACAACCTAGATTAGGACTGTGGATGTAACAGCAAGTGTTTATTGTCTGCTAATAAAAGAATGAACTCCAAAACAACAAATGATCGCAATTCTGTTTTTAAGTTTCGTCACTGTAATCTGATTTAACTTATAACGTTAAAACCCTGTGGCAGTTTGTCAGATATACATCAGTGCTGTTCCTTGCAGCAAAATCCAGAGTTTTTTGAGTATGAAGTTTTAAACTGAAGTGATAAAGATGTGCCATTTGTGTCTTTGATTCCAGGCAACACTGAATGAGTCTTGGAGCAGTTTTGCATATCAGGGTGGTGGTGATTTGGAATTAGAATATAAGGAGACTGGCATTCTGGGTTAATTGGGACATAAAGTGACTTGAAGGTTACAGGAGATTTGGTTAATGACTAGAATTAAACATGTTACTATTTAAAGTCAGACATGCTGTTTTTTTTTCATTTTGTTTACGTTTTGTTCTGAAATATCATTTATCCAGATTGTTCATCGTCTCAATGTTGTTACCTTACAGACTCTTCATGATGAGAGGTTTGGTTCAATTCTTGAGAAGATCAGGACTGTCATTCACGATGATACTAGATACCAGAAGGGTACCCTCAGCATGAGGACTCAGAAATGTTTCGCTGTCAGACCAAATATCAACGGTGTGTGTAGCTATGCACAGTACCGGCCATTTTTTTCCCTCTGAATTAAGTGATGTTTAAAAAGTATTACAACAACATGGTCATACTTGTCATGATTTGTCTTTAACATATTAACAGTTGACTTTTTAACAGTCCATGATAAGAGTAATTTAGAAAATGGTTAAAATTTGTGGGAAATATGTGTATTAAAGGCATGTTTTCTGCAATAGTAATATATTTCATTATAAAACCCATAATGAAACCATTGTAATAGATCCACAGCTTTGATTCTATTGCCAAGTTCAGTAATTATCTCGTCATTGTGTAATGTTGGTTCTACCAGAAGGAGGTTTAGCATTTAAAAAGTCTTAGCATGCACATTACAAACACATAACAGATCTCTTTTTCAATTTTCAGGGTTGCTGGATGTCGCGAGAAGAACTTACACCGAGCTGGTAGATGATATTTCAAGTGAGCACAGTTAGCTATTTAAAGTAATTTAAATATTTGTTCTGATTACTGTATGGAAATAGTACTTTAATCAATTTTTGACACAAGTATAAGATCACCTGCAATTTGAAGCGTTTTGGAAACTATACTTTTGCTTAAACATGCTAAAAGCTCTCAAGGAGTTTGAATGTTGTGCTAATTAATTGGTTGATGTTGTATTTCTTTTTATTACTTATTATCATCTCTGGTAGCTGTTGTGAAACAAACAGCACAGAAGACAAGGTACCCATTAAGGACCAGTTACAACACCTCCAGAGGGTTTTTCATCCAGCTTCAGTGTGTGGGATCATTTACCTCCTTGACTGTGGAGTCTCTGCCTCCTGAATTTATCAAGGTTGTTAAGTCCAGGAATACCCTCAGCTTTACTACTTCAGACTTAGTAAGTTTCAGCTTCTCTGAATGCTCATGGCATGAAGAGTATTGTATTTGAGATAAGGCAATTACTTTGTGGCACTGTTAATATAGTTTTAAGATTTTCAAAAGGACTAAATAATTTTGTTGGTTGAGGGACTGAGTTCAAAGTCACTTCGGACTGATTGTTACAAATCGATTCCTACTTTAAATGCATCTGAAAAAGTGCTTTTTCTGTGATTTTGTGATTTATCTGACCTGTAGGTCATAAGGCAAACCAATCCAACTACAGTACTTTGCTTGCATTGCTTGGAACATCTTTGTGAAAAATTGATGGCTGACTATCGAAGAGTACAAATAAAAACCAACTAATGTCATAAGTATGATTCAAGAAGTGCAAGATAATAACAATAATCCCACTCTCTGCTGGAACAAGGAAAGATTGCTGCAATTTCTTGTAATGACGTGGAATTTCCACCATTTAGATATCGGATTAGGTTACTTTGATTTGTAACATGTATCCCAATAGTTTACTATTAATTGTCAGCAATGCTGTTGACTGTCTATTGTCCCTTCCTGAATTTCGCATCTGTGCATGCCAGTATTTTCTATTCTTTTACATTTAATCATATTGTCACGATGACTTTGATTGATGAATTTGTTTTGATTCGGTTTCTTATTGGTGCAGAACCTCGATGAGATATGCTTGTATTAGGGAGCGAAGTAATAAGAGGGGGAGAATATGACCCACCCCTTTGTGTTATTGGCAACCTACTTCCCCTACTTGAGACATTCCAATGGTGACCACCAAGGCTTGTCTGAGCAGTCAAATGAGTTCATGCCAAGAATTAACCTACACTCCTTGCTTCCTGCTTGAGTATCTTTCTGTAAACGTCTTGGCTTTACATGTGTATCTAAGGCTGGTTGAGTGGGTACATAGCTTGAACAACAGCCCTTAATTAAGTATTGTGTTGAGCATGTCAGTTTATTTGACTTTAATACTAATTCAATGGTTGTTATAACTTTCGTGTTGTTAGTATGCTACCTTTCAGTACTAATTCAAGGGATCAGTTATGTCCTTGATAAATCTTTAACAGTGTAAATTAAGGTTTATCTTTATAGATACTGCCACCACTGAAAGTTGTAGTCTCTATTATGTCAAGTGGATGGTATGCAGGGCAGTTAATATTCAAACTACCATATCAGGAAGTAACCCTTTGTGTCTCATACTGGGGATCCAGGGACTGTTTTGTTATTTTGCCAGCTGATTGAGTTATTGTTAAAGTACACTGAGGTGTGTGGAATTTTAATGGCAAATTTTCTTGAAAGGCTAAGTTTGGTCATTCAATTGATGTTAATTGTTTGAATGCCACAGGGCACTGCAACATTTTAAAAATGTAATATGTGTGATAATATTGAATTAGTTGCAGTCTGTGGTCTATATGCCATACTGATGAAAGTGGATGGCAGCTCAAAATATGTTTGTGGAGAAAAGCTGTTATCTGCATTTTATTGTTTAATACTTTATGCATGGAGGCCTCTTTTGTTCATATTTTTGATATGAGTCATTAATAAGTAAAACAAAGGGACAAATTGTGTAAATGAAATATTCATCAACCAAAGACATGAACTGTTTTAACATTATGTTCCTGATTATAACACAAGAATTTCTGGTACAAAACAAAAATGAAACATTGCCTCAGGTGTAACACATTGGATTCATTTTATTTTGTTGTTTTCCCAGATTAAGCTGAATGGTATGTTACCTCAAACTTTTTACTTCCACTGACAGTTGCAGTGTTACTTCTGCTCTGTTTGTGGTAATCATACTCTTTGCTGGTCTTATATGTTACAATATTTCCCCTAAATTTATGATGGATAGATAACTTATCAAGAACATACCCTAATGTGCACTTAGGCTTAACTTGGTCTGACCTGAACAACATTAATATGTCAACACTATTTGTATCTTATTTCAGTGCAAATCTACTTAGCTGTCTCTTGCTGATGAAGTAGCGCTGTTATAAAGTATGGATTCATCTTATGTCTTTACTCTTTTTTAAACCTGTATAAGTGGTAATCAGGGTTTAATGATAGAAATAGTTCATCCGCTGACATTAAATGCAGGGTTCAATTTCCTTTCATGGAGTAATAAAGTTCTTTGTCTTCATCTTAAAGTCATGATAGATCTCTGTGACTTTGTTGTAGGTAACATTTGTGCTTTGGTTGTTTCTGTATTAAGTGCTACTTTTATACGTACTTTGGTAAATTAAATAGGACTTTGTACGTCATCAACTTATATACAATATATATATATATATAAATATATTGATCTCTGAACTTTTCATTATTTTCAGACAGACTCAAGGAATCTCTCAATGAAATCTACCTCATGACCAACATGTAAGTCATTTCAAAGGTATTCTCAACATGTCAGTATTCATGTTTTGAATGATCAATCAAAAATAAAGGGAGTGGGTCACCTCAGCTAGTTTAAAACAAAGGAGTTAACTAGTTTTCATGGGTTACTTTTTTAGCTATTTTGGGTTGAGCAGTAGCTAAGAGATCCACCTACTTGCAAAGTAGCGATGACAAAAAATATACTTGTTATACCATACTTGAACAAAGCTAATTATACCAGTTATAGCATAAATTGACAAAAAAGCTTGTCATACCTGTTATACCGTACATTAACAAACAAAGCTAGTTATACTGGTTATGTCATACATTAACAAAGCTAATTATACCGTACTTTCACAAACAAAGCTAATAATACCGGTTATACTGTACTTTAACAAGCAAAACTAATTATACTGGTTATACCATACTTTAACAAACAAAGCTATTTATACCGCTTATACCGTTCATTAACAAAGCTAATTATACCGGTTTTACCGTACTTTATACAAACAGCTAATTATACCCATTGTTCCTTTAGGGAGTTCTCTACTACTTTCTCTAGTACTTTCTCAAGCACTCTATCTCACTGCTGCTTGTCTGACGTGCAGTTAACATGGCATTTAATCAGTGATTCTACTGAATGAAAGTATAGACTAACTTAACTGCACTTTATATCCTTAACCAACCAGTCTGATCATACTTCATGCATGCACAATAGACTTGCTAATGTATGTTGGAGGATGACATTGTCCAGTTAACAAATTATTAACATGCTGTGAATTCATATATCTAGCTATAGGAGACCATTGTAGTACACTTAAGAGAATACTTAACAGCAACAAAAAAAAAAAAAATACAGGGAAAATCAGGAGGAAGAATAAAGAGAGAGAATGTTTTCTGAAAAGCAAACCAATCTATTGTTTCTTTCACTCATGTTATGAATGAAGTGGATTTTATAATGTGTTCTCATCTTTACTAGCAAACTACCCCAGATGCAGGTGTGAGGTGTTAATTTGGTCGTTCATCTTACTTGGAGGTCAACTTTGTGATGTTTGGCGTCCCCCACTTTCTCTTGACAAACCAACAAGAATGACATCAGCTTTTTTGTTTGTGTGAATAATTTTAGAACTGTTTATTTTTAGTGTAAGAAAAAGTTGCTTCCATCTATGGAGGATTTTCCAACTGAATCAATGGCATGCAGAGAAACAATGTGACTCTTGAAACTGTAGGCAGATGATTTTACCTCAACGTAAAAGAAAAGGAATCACCCCTAGAGGTAGTTGACTAAATTACTCAATGACATTTACTTTGTGCAGTATTTTTTCTAGTGGAAGACATCGTAAACTGAGCTTTGGCGTCTATGATATGCTCCCATATTGTGTACACAGGACCACTATGTGGCAATCATAACAAGCAGTATTTGAAATTGTTATTATATTTCAAACTGAGGTGAAGTTGCTGCTTAAATTGGATTCTATTACCTGAGGAAGGTAAATTGACTGATATGGTGGTTTCATGATGCACTCTAAGAGTGAAAACCTATGATGATATCACTTGCATGTAACATTTAACTTGTGGGAGAGTATGGTTCACTGTCATCTATACCTTTATATATCCACTCATGAACTCCTCACACTTTACTACACTCATTAGTTTGACTCTGAGATATACACCACCTTACAGTTACTATGGTATGTTCTTCAGATGATGCTTATATTGCACCAAATTTAGTTTCCCCCACTCCACCCCTCTACCCCTCCATGCATCTTGTGGTCAGTGTTTAGCATACGATGCACCATCAAAGGTTTTTTTGGTTTCTTTTACGGTCAGTGTCGTCAGCGAACTCCTCAATGAAATCAGGGATCAGGTGGGCTGCCTGTACAAGTTGGCAGAGACGGTTGCCATGTTAGATATGTTGGTTAGCTACGCTCATGCGTGTACTTTATCCAACTATGGTAAGAACTAAAGATTCCAATCTTAAAATTCACCCTAACTTTATCCTCAGACAATTTTAAAATAAGGTGCGTACATAATGCCCCCAGGCCAGACTGGATGCCTGGATGACCCCATTAAAGTGTTAAGTTTGTGTCTAGAAGTGTTGATTTTTGTCAGCAGTTTAATCACTGTGAGTGGGAATGAATTTTGTCCTCACCTGTTGGCTAGAAATGCTTCCAGGTTTTCAAAAACTTGGGGATCTCTACAATCACATGCTGGCAATAGTGTGTATGTTTGTGCACATATGTGTGGGCGTATGTAGTCTGTGCACAAAGGTACCTCGATATACCTCAAAAACTGAAAGAAACATGGCAAGCGTGTTCATGAATGTCTGGTGTAGATGAAGTGCAGCTAACCTAATTGGTCCTTTTAGAGGTCAAAGGTTAACTGGGTTGACAGCAGTAGGCCTAAGTCAAATTGTGGAAGTTTAAAATATTTAGAAAGGAAGCTGAAATCAGTAGGACATCTTGATGATGCAACAGATCAAAATCTAGTACAAAATTCACATTTTTTTTTTTTGTGGTCAAAGGACTGTTGGCTCAACATTGATCACATTTGTGGAAAACAATCGCTAACTGTCTCTGCAGGAGAGTCTGTGTGGAGTGATCTCATGTTCATGTTTGCTGATGATGTAGGTCACATGATTGTACGAATACTAGCATTAGTAGCATATGGTCTCCAGCTTGTTCCATATGAAGTCTTCACATTTTGTGTTGCTGGTGAGAACCATGTGTTATCTTTGAGGAGGGGGTCTTAGAGTGAAGGGAGGGCACATTCTGGGGAATCTTTGAGGTTTTCATTCTAAATTCAAACTCTGGATTGATAATCTCTTTTTTTTTTACATATTCTGACCCTGCAGTCAGGCCAACATTCACAGGAACACTGGCAATCAAGCAAGGATGGCATCCAATACTGGAGAAAATCTCTTATGAACCACCGGTGCCAAATGACACTGTAAGCTGCTGACTCAATTAGTTAGCTACATGGTAGCTCACCATTTTATTACGTAAATTGAATGTAGACATTAATTGAATGTATGTTAACTGCACTGAAATTTGCTGGTTGCAGCGATGTTAATGTACCCTTTACAAGATCCAGCAGAACTTTTGTGAAATCACTGTTTGCAATGTTGGTAAGAACAGCAAACATTTACAGTGGTGTCTTTTGCAGCTTGAAAAAACCTCTGAAACATTAAAAGAAGTGATAAACACTGTAATTTGTTGATACATCAAAGGATACAATTTGCCTTACTGTACATTCATCACTGCTGTATCTTGCAAAAATATTTCCTTACTTACAATAGCTTATCTTTTACCGTTATGGTCAGATAATACTTCCCACTTTGTAGTTTACTGTATAAGGACTACGTGACAATCACGTCGCTCCCCTCACTCCGTATAAAGCCTTTTACTTGCATACTATACTAGACTCTTTGATATATTAGTTATTCATGTTTATCAATATTCAGATGTGAAAGTTCTCTTGGATATCAGAAATATTATTGTCATGCCTGAGTGTGCAGTAGCTTAGTGTTAGTCCTATACAGAAGGAGAGAACGAAGAAATAATGTTCCTTCCCTACTTAAAAAGACCTGGCTTTGTCACTGTGAGTAGAGTGTGTATGGTAGGCATGCATGCATGTTGTAGTGTTTGACACATTTTACACATCATCAACATCGACTCTGTATCAATGGATTATGAGAGAAAGATAACAAATAGGAAGCAACAATATGATGCAATGAAGTATTGTGCACTCTTTTCTGATACAGAGGAAGACGGTTAATCAATCACTTTTACAACACTTGCTCTTTCGTTTACAGTGCGCAACACCAGAAAGTAATTTCATCATCATAACCGGACCAAATATGGTAAAGACTTTTTCTTTCACTAAACTTGGAGAGACGCATGGAAAACGTATTGGTGTATGTAGTGGGAACCTATGACTTTTGTATGCATAGCCCTCTATAGAAGCTCCATATTAAACAAGCAGAAAGGTATGCGTACCATGTAGATGGAATAAAGTGGAAAAAAAAAATGAGCCAAACAAAGACCAGGAAATACCTGATTGTGCTGAAACACATATTCCCATGAGTAGATGTGAACTGTCATCTACTTATATTGGCCCTAAATTTGCAGCTTTGAATAGGCCACAGTTGTTACGAAACTATCGAACAGATGTGGCTCACACTCTCTAAACTTTCCAATGTTTCCAGTCATTCCCCAAGGCAGCACTAGGAATGTAAATGGCATATTATAGTGAAAAATATTTTTATTCAGGAGTGCCAGGAAGATGTGTAAAAATATGACAAAAGGTGAACATATTTGACATTATTTATAGCATATTGGGAGGAGAGGGGGGATAACTGAGAATACCTTGAACATGGTTGTGGTGATGGTGCTGTATATCTTGTTAATCATAGCCAAATTACTTTAACATAAAGCAAGGAAGGAAAGTATATGGCTATTAGTAGCAAATTTTATGTAAAACTTTACAGTGTCCTTAAATGGGCTCATTTAACGATACTGAGCCTCATAATGAAGATATGGTTGAACATGGTATAATTACCTGATGTAACAATTCTTTTGTTAATAGAAATTTGACTTCTGATCATCATGTGCACTAAACATTCATTTGCTCTAATTTCCTGAGAATCATGAGGTCATTCACATATTTTCTTTGTTAGGTGCAGTTTGAAGACTGAACTAAACACTGGTCAAAATTTATTTCTGGACATCAGTTCTTAAATTACATCTGCCAGTGACTGCAATTGTGGAATGCCACTGTAAAAAGAAATAAATGCATGGCCACTGAAACAGTTTTTGTTTAAAGCATCATTTTTATCCATTTGTACAAATCCGTGGAAAACACTATTTCATGAAAATTACTGTGACTGTGTTTTCATCAGGGCGGCAAGTCCATGTATCTGAAGCAAGTGGCATTACTCCAAGTGATGGCACAGATTGGCTGCTATATCTCAGCAGAGTTTGCTTCCTTCAGGCTCTGTGATCAAATATTTTCCAGGATTGGCTGTGATGATGATATTGAAACCAATGCCTCCACATTTATGTTAGAGGTATGTTCAATACATTCCCTATGGTGCCCCTCCATCCCATAATGCATTATTGTAAGGTTGCTGAATAGAGTGCCCATATGGCACCTCCTCTGTCCCTTAAAGGAATCAACCTAGGTTAATGTGTAAGCATTGCTATATTGTAATGTTTTCAGTTGATCAAGTTAAACGTCTGATTCCAAGTTCATCCCAAGTAACAGTCTTATTAAAGACAAAAACTCATCACCCCAGACAGTTTCAATTCTCCCAACCACCTACTCTAGTCCCTCCCTCAGCATTCCTCCACATGTGTAATCAAAACAATGGATCCCAGTGTACGCAGTGTAATACAAGCTGCTCTGCATCTTTCAAATTTGCTGTCAATCTAAGAGTACTGTAACTTAGAACCAGTTGAGAATTTTACTTTCCGGGAGGTAAAAATATAGCTTAGGGTTGATGCAATACAGCCTTTAATTATAGATGTTCAGATCACTTGTTACCTAGATTGCTTTATGCAGACTTTTTGAAATTGGTATTTGTCGATTTGAAAGTAATTTTGACTTGAAGGATACAGATGTACTTTTTCAATTGGTGCATGAAACTGATCTCTTATAACATATTACAGTCCTCCTCTATATCTGTAACATGGTGATGCCTATAATTAACAAGTGGACTACCCTAGGCCTATGTTCATGCAACTGATGTCTGTGAGGTACCATAACCATGCATTCAATCCTTTATAGTATCAACGTATTTCACTTCTTCTGATTTTTTGGTTTAATTTTAGATGAGAGAGGTCAACTACATTATTCAGAATTGTACTCATTCATCTCTGGTTATTATAGATGAACTTGGAAGAGGTAATTCAAATACAAAGATTCCATACTTTGCTTTTTGTGATTATTACCTTCAGACCTATCTTCAGCATAAAACAAATTTCCTGATGCCATGTGAGTAGTGTTGTGGTCTCTCATTATTTCTCATTTTGTCGAGTGCATTATCCTTATATTTTCATATGAGAAGGTTTTATGAGGTTTTATTACTGATATCAGTTGGGCGATAATTGCTGCTACCAACAAAGACAAATAGTCACGTACAAAACTTGTCCACCAGCTGAAGTCAGTGGTAAATTTTTACATGTTTGATAATTGAATAGTAGCATTTGATTGAACAGCCTTAATTTTGAGTCATTGTATTGGGATTGTATCTTTTGTATCCTGTAATTTACAAAGGATAACAAACAAGACCAACTAGAGGATTTAGTTGTGGACATTGATAAGTTATTTGCAAGAAAGTCATCATTGATAATTCTCTGGCAAATTTCAGCGGAAGTGTTCACTGTCAAATGTCCCAGGCAGAAAAATAGTACAATTATATAAGAAAAGTGTCTTTTCAAATATACCAATTGTTAAAAGAAAAAAGAGAAATACATTTAAATTTTACAGTAGATTTGGTTTTATGTAAAACATGATTTATACAGCAATGGGAACACTTTTTTACAGGGACCAGTAATGAGGAAGGGGTTGGAATCTGCCATGCCGTCTGTGAATATTTAATTAGCCTCAGAGCTTTCACTTTCTTTGTGACTCATTTCATGGAGATCACCAACTTAGATGCACTTTACCCAAACGTTGAGAAGTAAGCAAAAACTCATTTTACTTTAGACATAATACTTGTGGAATATGAGAATCACCTTGCTGCTCAGTGTTAAGGTGGTGGTGCTGTTTAATTATCCTTCAAGTTCTGCCTATACTTGTATCCATTCAATTCTATGCTGTTGTTGAGTTATATACAATGTATATTCTGTCTAAGGTCAGTCAATTCGGGGTTGTGATCCCTTAAAGTGCATATTTCATGGTTCAAGTAATCTATTTATTCAGGCTTCTTACAATTAACTTTCAACTCTTGCTTTATCAACTATAAGTTTGTCTGGTTTCCGTGAAGACAATTCATATGTCACAGCCAGTTATTTATAGCGCTATCATGTTAGTATGTAGTTGATGGCTCAGAGTTTTAACACATCCAAGTGTTGATTTGAGGAATCCTTGGTCAATTGATGTACCTACTATTAACTAACATACATACCCACTTTGTAGTATCAATCATGCAGTAACCTATTAGATAGTGTGATTCGTAATCTGAATTTATTACGTTTGCACCTACTGCTTACTATCAGGCAGACAGCTGGAAGAGGACTTTTATCTTATGTTAGTGGTTGTTGAGGGTGGGAGGAGTGTGAATGTTGATTTCCTCACAGTTAGTAGCGGCAGACAGTGACACTAATGAACAAAACCAGAGAGTCAACATGGGTTCATTTTTACATATGGTTTCCTATCACACATATACCTATTGAACACAGTCATGCATAAGTCTGTTGTTTAGGCCCGGCCTACTGTCATGCAAAAACTTTTCGCATATTTTTGACATGCATATAGCTACTTTAAACCAAAATCATGGATTAAACTACCAGTTTCCATGTACTGTATCAAATGACAGGCATCATGCATATACTTGTTTGTTTACTATCATGCACAACCTTATCGATCGCCATGGTATCAAGTCAACGGTATCATATGTATATTTACCTTCAGCTATCATTTTGAGGTGGAACACAGCTCATCAGACGATGGTAGACTGAACTACACCCATTACCTGACGAGAGGAAGAACGCAAGAAGAACAGTATGGTATGTACAACATATAACACAAAGGATAACAAGATTAATGAACTGTGGGAATACCTTAGCCTACAGTCCGAGACAAGAAAATGCAGCAAACCCCCATTTCCACAATTCAATGTTGTTAGTTTGAGACTTCCCAGAAATTCTGACGGAGCGACGAACATCGAATGGGGGGGGGGAGCAGGGAAAGTGCCTAATTTACCGACTGCAATGCAATCACAATTGCAATGTAGCACTAAAATTTTGTTCCAACACTTTTGTCACAGATTTAAGGGTATGTCAATTGTGCCAAAGGTAAAATTTAAGCAGATTCATTTTATTGAAATGTCTCACATGTAGAGGTGCATCTTGTTGATTTCCTTTCCTCTATTCATTGTACTACAAGGATACTTTTTTTTTCCTTGTTGCATTTAGAAATTTGGTTTAATCAGGCAAATATGTATATCCTTTTCAGCATATCCTATCACAATTTAGTCAAGAATCTTGATGAGTACTGTAGCTCCTCATTAACAACTGTTTTGGTGAACTTCCACTCAAGTCATTTTCATGTAATATTTACTTTAACAGGTATTAAATTAGCTGAAGTATCAAGCCTACCACCCGAAATAGTAGCCGAAGCCAAAAGAATCTCGTCGAGTCTTATGTCAAAAAAACGTGTGAGTGGATGACATAGTTTGAAATGTTTGTCTTTGTGGTGTCTGTGCTATGTACTACCGTGGATGAAATATTACCAATATTAGGAGCATTTTCATGTGAAATACAAACAGCTTCTGATTTATGTATTTTTGAAATTAAGATTTCAGCAATGTTTTCAAAGTTGGGGGCTGTGTGAGAGAAACTGGATAGAGACATCAAACCATTTACTGGTTCATATGTAATTCAACACTTCATATGGAGTAATCACACACAGGATTAGAACTTGTTGAACACTGTAAGATGACACACACTAGTAATAATAATAATAATAATAAAAATAATAATAATTTGAAACGTTTGTCTTTGTGGTGTCTGTGCTATGTACCACCGTGGATGAAATACTACCAATATTAGGAACATTTTCATGTGAAATACAAACAGCTTCTGATTTATGTATTTCTGAAATTAAGATTTCAGCAATGTTTTTAAAGGTGAGGGCTGTGTGAGAGAAACTGGATACAGACATCAAACCATTTACTGGTTCATATGTAATTCAACACTTCATATGGAGTAATCACACACAGGATTAGAACTTGTTGAACACTGTAAGATGACACACACTAGTAGAACATAGCCTCAGGGAGTAACGCTATCTGGTATAGCGTTGCAACATGTAATGAAGAACACGCAAATAAATACATAGGAATGTTGTCAAATGGAGGTGAGGGGTACAAGTCTTGAAAGCACTTAAATATCATACCTCCTAAAAAATGTAAAATAAGTGAAGTCCAATATGACAAAGGGAAGTTACCAAACTTTGCAGAAATTGCTGTTGATGGTTTTGCAAGCACCAGATGTGAATTTCCAGAACTTTTGAATCTTGTCTTGGCAGCAAAATAAACTGATGAGCAAACTGGTATCTGGACAGAAGGCCATCCTTCAACTTGCCAGCCGTCTGATCCAGGCAGCCAGGAGCACCAATCTCAGTGATGACACGCTGAAGGAATACCTCAGAAATTTAAAGATGCAATATGTAGCAGAAATGAAGTCACAACAGGAAGAATGAATAACAGTGATGGGTGATTGAGGGCATCTTGGTAAACGTTGGGCATCTTTAATAGTCAATTAAGGGCATCTTGGTCAATTTTGTTTGGCTTCCCTGTAGGTAACAGAAGGTATTGCATGTATTTATTTACAAGGCTTTGTTTACCAGTTACGAACAATTGAGACGTCAGGTGTTAACTTATTCCAAGGAAACATTGTTCAGATTGGGTAGGAGGTCAGATAGGGTGGTTGTGAGATTGGGTGAGTCAGAGGAAAAGTAGAGTAGGAATGGGTGGATCTCCTGTAGAACAACAAATCTTTATTCAAAACAAGAGAGGCAGATCTTAGAGAAAGGCATGCACCAGCAGGCAGTTGAATTACAGAGCTCAAAATTGATGAATTGACTTTGATTGTCCTGAGGGTGACGTGAGGGTGAAAAATAACAATTGAGAAATTAAAACTTAAGTGTATTGGTGTATATGAGATAATATCTAATAGCAGCAGAAGTTAAACTTGCTCTGGCACCAAGCTTGATTATTAACTTCTGTGTGTTGTTTTATCTATTACATTTCTTTCATTTCTAAAGGAAATGTCATACATGCTCACAACAAACCATACAAAATTCATGAAGATGGAGCAACTCAGTGTATCTCCAGCTTTCATTGGCTGAGGTCTTTGGATGGTACTGACATCCTTGTTTACTACTCATATGTGCTACAGCTACTACTGTTACAGCACATACTCACCATTGTTTTAATTACTAGATGAGGGTCAAGAGAAACTGTCGTCAGTAACAAACCTTGAAGTATTTGTGTTTCATTCAAAATACAAAGAAAAAAGAGACAAACTCGAGAAAGTTTTAATGTGCAAGTATTAATTTATATTGTTTCTTCCAATGTGTATTTTTCTGCTCTACAGTGAGACTCACTACCAATAGATTCACTGTTAAGCCTCCACCATCTCTTTAAAAAAGTCACCTCAGTCTTAAAAAAAACAAAAAGAAAAAAGTTCAAGTAAAAAATATTGTTTTACAACATTATTTTTTCTTTTGATACAATATAGACACTTTCATATTTAAATCTGAAATTTGGAAGACAAACAAATATTTTGTTGCTAAAAAATGGAAAACTAAAAATAAAGGCGATAATTTTTAAGCATGAAATTTATGAAGTAAATATATTGGACTGCTGCTGCTGAAAATATTGCCATGTGAAAGTTTTTCTTAGACAATGACTCCATCCATCTCAAAAAGACAATTGAGGAAGGACTGTTGACAATTACAATAATATAATCACATTGCTATTGCAAAAAAAAAACAAAAAAGTTATTAAGAAAACAATACAAAGCAAAACACACTCCAGATCAGAATAGGTTGCTATGGTAACCACCTACAGTTATCCACTGAGGACAATTTCACTGATGGCCCACTTCTTTCAAATAATTCACTATCTGAAAAATTTCAAATACAGTTCAAAGTAAAAGATACATACCCGAGCTCCCCACAAAAAATTGTACATAACTCACATATGTTCGAATGTTCTCACCACACATGTAATGGGCCAAAGAGCTTTTTTTTTTGAGGGGAGGGGGTTGGAAGGGGTTATGGGTCACCATTAAAACAATAAACACTAAAAATATTCCCTCAGTCAAAAATTCCACTTATTTACTTTGACGTTCATAATGACTCTTGGAATATTACTTTTCTAACAATTTTTCATTATTTTGAAATATGAGTCTACTGTGGTTGTTTAACTGGTTTTTTTTCTTTTTTTTGGCATTTTGTCACCAAATTTTTAGATGCATCCCTCACCCTGCAGAGCTTCAATCATAAGAAACAGCCACAAACTCTGGAGATAATATTTAGTTGTTTAGTTATATTATAACCTAGCCAATATTTAAATTGTCCTGTTTATCTATTATTGCCATTTGTATTGTCTCGGATGTCTCTCACAAACTACACCAAATCTACTGCAGATAAAAAAATTGCATGAATTTTTCAAGATTTTTTTTTTTTTTGAGTTTTACTGAATTATTTGAAACTCTTACTGAATAAATCTACTATTTGAGATACATTGTCATTTCTTTATCCTGAGACTTCAAGCAATTTAACATGAAGCGCAGAAAGCTACTCTCTATGGTGTAAAGAGGAGTACGGCACATGTAACGTATATTAAACTTTATACATCATGGAAGCTTCAATATGATAGATCTGGAATGTGAAATATTTACTGCTGTTCAGAGCAAGACTTACGGATTTTGTGGAAAAGCATAGGAGGAGGAAGGGGAAGTAAGACAATAGCAACAGGGTCCAAACAATAGTAAGAAGTTTAGATAAGAACAGAAAAGTAGAACTTGAGCTAACACAAACAATAAAGTCATTCCATCATTGTATGTTAATGCTGCACCTTCCTGTCATTAAAACACTGCAAATAGTTCATGCATAGCACCCTTTGGATGATTCTACCACCATGTGAAATAAGATCCACTCAGGGGGTTACTTACTGGGTGTACCTGTCTGATCGTGGCATTTCACACATCAGAAAAAAGTTCTCACTTGTCTGTTGTTACCATGACAATGAGTAAATCTGGAAGAGTTCATATAGTACATGGACAGCAAAGTATGTAAAGATAAAGTTCATACTTAAATTATTTGCCCTATGAACCAGTTAACTGCAGAATTAAAATATCATAACTTACATACCACTGGAGAAACTTCATACTCTATCTATGGCAAACATCGAGACATTTTTATAATCTCTTGGTGTGTTTTCTTGTTTTCCTGTTTTATTAATGTCATTTTTGTTTCTTCTGTTTGTGAGGATGTAGGGGGAAGATAGAATAATAGTTAATATGTACAAGCACCAAGACAAGCAACTAACGGCCAAATTTACTTTCTCTTTTTTTCCCCGATAAAACAATCCCACCAAGCAAAATTTTAAGTTGAATACTTTTTTAGATGTTTGAATGATGACCTTCCACACCATGGACACAGATTTGCAAATTCACTTAAATAGTCACTCTTTTGTAACTTTATTTCAGTGGGTTAAGAGAAGGAAAACATTTGAAAATATAACTGGTGTGGTTTCATGTAGAAAAATAATTCAGATTTAATCATGGCTGCAGTAGAAACATTGGGAATGTTCATATTGTCTCACCAAGTTATGAACCATCTGTCAGATACACACACACACTGAAAGAATACTTTCTAGTTAGTCTAATGATGCAGCTATGGTAAACACACACAGTGCTCAACCACTATGGGTTGATTAACACTCCAGTAACTCACAAGAACCCTTAAACAAAAAATGATAAAAAAACCCAAAAAGTCACATGGTTTTGACCACTTTGATATGACCCCTCCATACTTAAATTTTGCAATCAGTTTTACCAGCTCCAAGCCACAGGCTGTTACACATAACTCCGAACTGGATCAGAAACACCATTCAGGTAATGCCCAACATTGTCAAAGCTTGAAACGTTGACTGGGTTAACGTAGTTATCGAAGCACATTGTTTCATTGAGATGTGTTCCTGACAAATATGAATACCTCATATCATCACCCCTAGCAAGCCCTATGCTACCACTCCTCAACAGACAGTCACAGTGTTTTGTTAACTGTCATGGACACACCAGTAAAGTAACATGAGAAACATTTTCAAGGCAATGTCCCTCCTCTCCATACGACCTCAAAATCCTGCACAATAGATCACAAAAAAAAATAAAATTCCCATAATGACATTTGACTTCAATTAAACCTAGAATGCCCTAGCTTCCTTTTCAACAGGATCCATCCAAAAATGTACAAGAAACACTGTTTTGGAAATATACGGACAACTCAATACAACTTCCTTGGAGTGAGCCAAATCATGATTCTCACACAATGGTATTTATACCAATGAAGAAAACAAAACCCAGCTCCTTAATCAACTCAGGATAAACCCAAAACAGAACCAAAAAATAATGAAGTAGCTAATCACACTGTAGAAAATACACCCCACTGAACAACTTAAACATTAAAAATGTTAGCTCAATGTGGAAGAAACAAGAAAGGCAAACTTGATTGTCAAAAAGTTTCAGTTAAACAAGGCTTGAGAAGATAGCAAACATAGTAACTTCCTTCAGGTGACGTTACAACTGTCGACCTTCATATTAGGCTTCCAGTATTTACAACTTTGAGAATGTTCAGTCTCCAAATAACTATCATTAGTCTCTTTGTATTCTTGAAGTAATGGACTTTTCATTGAAATCCCAGTCTGCAATGCCCAAACTTTTAAATGTTGATGAAACGTGGAATGAAGTGATGGGGCCAAAACGGAACATGTTCTCTGGTGTGTTCTTAAATTTTATGAAAGTTAAAATTGATCTAGATATTACAACAATTCTACCATTGCTCACTTAGAACACGGAAAGATGCACGAACATTAACATCATTAAGTATAGTAAACATATCTGATGTTTTGAGGATTAATATACTTCTGTCTTATACACCAACCAGATCAAAGAGTCAAGACAAACAGATTAAAACAGTTTCTTCATGTCTTTGTAACATTCCTAGCAGGGAAGATGATAACAATCTACTTGAAATATTGTTACTTTTGAAAAATCTTTCATATCCCTGTCTTGAAGAAAACCACCCAACAAATGCCTGCCTAAATGCTTTTGAATGCAAAAAATATATTTTAATTTGCTAATAAGAACCTAATACTTATCATCCACAAAACATATGTGACTTGAAACCGCACAATCCTCCCGGATCAACTAACAACTTATTTGCATAGAAGCGCTTACCCTCTGCATATTACACATGGTATAAACTACCACTTGAAATAAACTTGCGTCTAGATCTCACCTTTAACTAGCAACATCCAGTTCCCTTACTTTGAGATTCTCAGATGTCTCCTGAATTGACAGCAGGAGTCACATCAATATCGAAGGCAACCATAACTAGCAATTTTTTGTGAATGTTATAAAAATGACCATATGAAAGGTGGGTTCTACTACAGGCATTAAGAAAAATATAGACATGAGACATTTTGACAGCTGTGCATGAATAGATGAATTTTTTCAGGTGGTTGGCCTGTTAATAGGCAAGTTGCATAGCGACAGAAAATACTAGTCACATGACCAAACTCTGTAATATGGAAATTTTTGAGACATAAAATACGCTGTAACTTTCTTTAAAAGACTCATGCAAAATGTGGCTTTTTAATGCCAATTTCAAAGAAGGAAACAAAAATAAAAGTAAAGAAGCAAACAGCAACAGATTATGTTCTCGCTAAACTATACAATAATCAATTTGCAATATTTAAAATCTCTCCATGATGTAACCTCATTAATTAAAGTGATAACCTCTTTATCTTATAGAAGTGTTGTGAATTGAGTTAACAATACCCCTTCTGGGTGGCTTGGATATAAGATATTGTGCTATAGAATAAAGCATAACTGTACATATTCCATATCAGATTACAATCTCTAACTTTTAGTCTGAAATCCCTGCCACATAGCCTTGCCTTCATTTATCTTGAAATAATTTCCATCATTTGTTGACCAAAGCATCACCTGATACCACAGATATTTTCTTGGCGATGGGGCACGCTGCCACGGTAAAAGATTTAAGATGATATGATGGGTTGTCTATCGCTTTTGTGACCTTCATGTCAAATGAGGGGAAAAATTCACATCTTTTACACATATGTACTAATTCCTAATGGAAAAGGACAGCCAAAAGAAGAGTTGATTGACTTGCAATGGCAGCCACTTTAGAATAGCCTTCAATGTTCCCAAACTCTGTTGCAAGTTTCAGTCCTTCACACTCTGCTACTAAGCCTTTTGCTTCAGCTTCATTAATAGACAACATCCAGAACTTTTCTTGACATGGACCAAACTGATCATGAAAGTATTTCTTCTTAACTCAGTTCAAGGGTTTTAAATTTGGCCTTCTGCTTCACACCTGGCTCAGATGAATCATACCAGTGAGTTTCTGATATGTGATGAATGGGTCTGACGGAGAGAGAGCTCAAAATGAGGCCCTTCTTCTACACCAGGGGTTTTCTTCACCTTATGATATAATACCAAAAACGAAGCCATATTTCACCAAATTCTAACGCTGAATTCAAATATGCTCACATCGTCTGTGACTTCCCACCGCTTGGTGGCAGATTGCGTCTGACTGAAGGCACTGGTCTCATTGGCTTTGGCTTGACCGGCGGAGCCGGTCTGGAGGTCACCGGCGATGCCGTCAGTGAGGTATTAGCTGATCTGGGTCTGGTCGGGAGACCTTGGACTATGTCAGGAGGTGTCAGGAAATGGGCCAACGAAGTGTTCAGATGGTTTAGACTTTCCTGACTGAATCTTGAGGACACGGAGGAGGAGGAGGGGGGATCTGGACTGGAGCTAAAGGAATAAAACAAGTGAAAATAAAAAACAATAAATCCTCATACAACAACTGCACACATTTATTAAAAAGAAAACAGAAAGGAAATAAACCCTCTGAAACACTGTGAAAAGAATTACAAAATGCAAATTAAAAAAAGTGTGTTATTTTTTTTTTCTACTCTTTGAAGCACATTACACTAGAGCAAAGTTCATTCCCATTGGTGTGCGGCTACTGGTGTTTGACTACTGGTGTCCAGTTTATACCAGCGTCCTGCAACGGTTGTCAAGTGCTTCTCCTGTGAAGGAGACCATTCATCTTTTTGTTGAATTTAAAAACTACATGACATGCTTTACTCGAAGTCCATGCACAGACATCCATAGCTACTACAAGCAAAGCATCCTTGGCTACAGACAAAAAAGGAACCACTCAAATTATTCACTTTGATAACGCTCCGACTGAGACAGAGCACCATAAAACTTGAAGATGAGTCATTAAAACAGCCTATGCAGCATTTAATCTTCCAGTGATCCAGCTATGGGCAGCTACTACTCAAAGAAAACTACTATTGACTACCCCCTTAAAAAATTACCACCAAAAAAATAAAGGACCAGTGAAAAAAATGATGAAAGCATTCCAGCATTCCAATCAAAATTTAACGTCCGAAGATTCTATTCTAGCAAAGAATTGAAGACAATTGACTCTCATACAAGACATCACAGAAATCAAATATGCAACCAGTATTAATGGGGAAAATGAGAAAAAAAAAAACATTTGTCAACTGTTTTAGAAATGGTTTTCATCTAGGCAGGGGAGCTAGGGATCTGGTAATGAGTAAATTGCTCTATCTGACAAGCATGCTAAAGCTAGAGCAATTCTTGAACATTCAAATACACAGGGTTTGTTTCCCTTACATGCAGACTCCAATTTTCTAGTTTTGGTTTCAAAAGGACTAGGATGCACTGAGGATGTGAGGTATCGTTTCATAAAGAAAATTCATGATTCAAAAACCTCAAAAGGCAAGGTGTTTTGCCTAGTCCACTCAAACCAAATTAGAAAGTTAAGATCTGCCTACAACAACAGCACCTACTGTTAGCATAAAATCCACTTGGGTAACAAAGTCACAAGGCTTGGTGATGGATCCAATGATAGTAATGTACACAGATCTTATATTCTGTTTATACATGAATACACATTTCTAGAGCTTGTACACATTAAATCTTTAATGACCTTTGACATCCTTGAAAAACAACAGGCTTGATCCAGTGAATAATAAGCACCTGAGAATAAGAATAAAATGGCATTATCATAATTACCATGCCCTTCCGTTGAAGGACCTCTAAAATAACCAAGAACCAAATTCCACATAAAGTTTGCTTATGTTGAGTTTCCATGTGTTGACCTCATTTTGATGTCAAATAACCTTTGATCTCCACACAGTACTCAATGCAATTTATACACCAAGTATTGAATTGATTAACACCCTGCTTGAATTATTACAAGCCAAAGCATTACAAACACACAAATACAAACATCTATGTGGCTGTATTATACAAATCCTTGTAGGAACAAACCAGCAAACAAAAATCCAAACAAAATGGAAATCATGAACACAAACCTTTGGACCTACTGAGAAAATTTGTAACTATGAGAAAAGTGTCTATCACCATTATAAAAATCCCTTTTCCAAGGAAAAAAAAAATAAAAGAAAAGCACAAAGTTGTTAAGTGCAACCTAGCACCCCTTTTCCATTTTGTTACAAAATTCAGAAATTCCTGGTGCAGGTTTTAGGTTAAGACTTTAAGTTCAACTTAAACAGAACAAATTTTAGTGCAACACACCCCTTCTGTTTGGTTGAGAGAGTAAAATTTAGTGTTACTTTTTACACTCTACCACGTACACAAGAAGAAAGTGTTATTGTTTAAGAGAAGTAAAGTTATATATTTCCAACAATATTGCCAAACTTCACTGAATGTTTTGGTTATTTGTTCAGTTGAATCAACATGTATGTCTACATTTCAAGGGCACTAGTGACTGAGGTCACTCTTTACTACATCCAAAGTCAGTCAGTGTGCTGTCTTGAAAGTACCTTGACAACAGCCACAAAATTTAAGTTGTTGACAATGACCTACCATCTTGAATTTTACTGCCAACAGCTGATATTGTTGAAATGCTACAACCTTGACAGCTTTATCACATAAGCGAGTGAATGCTTGGTGTGTGTTCACTGAATGCTACAATGTCACAACTAATGTAGGAGTGTAACATACAAATCACATGTATCTCAAAGTACCATCCTAGCAACAAAACACAAAGAATCCAGAGGTACATATATGCAAGTTAATCCATACAAAGCTTATTATTAATGTTAACACCACACATTATATTGATTGTACTAGCCACAACTGTAGCAACTTGTTGCCTCTTGAATATTGGGTAACTAGATGTTTAGGATAACATTTTGTGGGGACCTGACATTTTAAGTGACAGCAGACATACAGAAACACCATTCTGTGCACAGATTCAACTTAATGTTGACACCATTTTCAGCACAAGTAAACTGACACCATGGTGAATGGTGCTGCTGAAAGGAAAAAAAACAGAATCAAAGGTGCTTAAGTCAAAGTGTTCAGTGTTGCAACATTTTTTAATACTCCTCAGTGAACACTAAAATCACATCCTGCTTTGGCACCGACTTGGACAATCTTAATCAGGTGTTGCCATCAGCCAGCATGCAGTCACATATGGGGACAATAGCATGAACCAGACGAGAGTAGTAGGGGGAGAGGGGGGGGGGCAATGCATATCAGTCGCTCCGCTATGGAACGTTGGCACAGACAATTTCTCTTTTGCCTCTTTCAGGCCTTCCCATGCTTGAGAGAAAAAAAAAGAACTTGGAGGAAGATGTATACAAGGCAAAGGTAGCAGTGGTAATGATGAAGATAATGTTGGGACTTTTCTTTCATTTCCTTGTTTTAACTTTTTTTTTGGTACAGTGCTGAGAAGTCATACAATGATAAAGATTACAAGATGATGATGATGATGACGATGATGGTGATGATGAACTCTTACCTAGCACCTATACGATTTGAATGATGAGCTGTTTGAAACAACAAAGAGTCACATTAGCAAAATACATTTGACGGAATAAGCACAACGGGCACGTCGCTGAGGGCGACAGATGGGTGACACCGAGGGAGAGATACAAGTGCAGTCTCTGCTTATTGAAAAGATTTAGTTACACAGACAGAGAGACAGCAAGAAAAGTCAAAGTGAAGTATTAACAAGAGCATCCACTTCCTTAATTTTATAATATTCATAAAAGTTATCAGACATCAAGAAATGATGCTTTGTAAGAACATGTCAAGCATGCAGCCTTCCCATTTGCGTGCAAAAAGTGTTCATTTCAATTATTCATTACATTTCAAATGTACAAATAGTATTGGTTGCCACAAAAAGTGAAATATTATGGACAACTAATTTTGGAGTAAATTGCTGTGACTTTGTAGATGTGATGTCAATTCAATATAATTGTCTTTGGTTTGAGATTTGGACATGAAATCTCTCTGAAGTACTGCCCCTAAAGTTAGCAGAGAACAAACGTTGCTCTCAAACCAAATCACAGATTTGATACATTTCATCCTTAGCGGACACACACACAATACTGTTGTAGTCTTGCTTTAGGTAAACACAGGTAACTAACTCCAGAATGTAGTCTCATCCAAAGGTGATAACACAAAGATGCTCAAACACGGCCAATGTCCAGAGTCTGAGGTAACAACCATGGCATGGGTTGGTTATGGAATGCTACAATTTGGTATACAAAGTGGTTCTCTAAGTGGTTCATACACCGGAGTTTGGAAGTCTCAAGTGAGCACTACAAAGTACATGTGAGAACAGGAGGGGTCTTTGGTGCATGACTGCAGCAGGGCAACCGTTAGTCTGCTAAATCTTCTCCTTTGCTTCTAAATTGTTTCAATATTACTGGAAGAGGCGATCTGTGTCTCTTCCTTACTAAGATGGAACCATACATTCATATTCTCACAGCGTTACACCAAGCTCACCCTCCATACCACTACCTGGACTACATTTTGGGCTCTCTATACCAGTTTCACAGTATGTCTGCCTTTTGCAGGTTGTTTTTCTTGCACATAGAAAAAGTTAACTGAAAAAGCAAAAAAAGTTTTTGAGCATCCCACCATGAAAGGTAGGATGAAGGAGGGCACTAGAACAGTTTAAGATGATGGAAGGGTTGGTAGTCCCTTTGTCTGAGAACCACTGGTCTAATACAATAGATTTCAAGACCAGAAAAAGTAGTCTTGATAGAGGTAATTAAGGAGGTATATCAATTCTTTAAAGGTGGATAGGTAGTTGTGATATTTTACATAACTTTTTGCACTTTTTTTTCTCCAAATGGGTAAGATCATATCTCATTAATGGAATTGTGGCAAAAAATGATCTGACAATGGAACATTCTGATAGAAAGTGTCCCAGCAGAGAGGAAAAAAAGTCCTTTTTTAAGCTTTTCTTATGTTGACGTCCCATGAATAACATTAATGAGTATGTATGTTATTCCTTTCCCTAGCTCCTATAAGGAATTTTGTTTGGTGAAAGGTCAACAATGTTTACCTCAACTCTGCAGTTAAACACTGATGACCTACAACATTCCATCAACAAAGCTAGGGAATGGAATAAAACACATACTCATGAATACTACCTATGGAACGTAAACATAAGAAAAAAAGACAAAATTAACTGCTCTTTTGCTCTACTGAGGGCCCTTTATGACGGAATTTGTCATTGGCAGATCATTTTTTTTTATCTTAAATCTGTTAAGGGGATATGCTTACATTTCATTTGGGAGAAAGTCTAAAAAATTATGAATGTCACAACTAGCTATCCTACTTCAAAGAGGTATATCGATTCTTGGAATATAATTTAGTGACACTAAATTGCTGGTATGCTGAATGACTCATATTTTACAAATTTGAAAGACAGACATCTCTGACAGTTTTGTTGTTAAAATAACAATCAAATCTCAAACACTTTGTTGGCTGGAGTTGTCAATTCACCTTTCACTCAACCTTTACCCCCTCACCCACAAAGACACACAGACACCTTTAACATGTCTGTACTTTCTTATATACCTACATACGTCTGCAACAGACATATTTTTGACTCAAAACTGATTAATACATTTTTGATCATATGTTCAAGATACCGCGATTTCTGGACATAAAAAAGATATTCAACAGGCAACACTTAAGACTACAGAGCTAATGTATGCATCAAAGTGAGCAACCATTGCCTGAAATTTACTTTTATAAATTCAACAATCTGCCTGATTTTTTACCATTTTTCTTTACTTTTTGTACTTTTTCTTTTCTTCTGTGGAAACATTGCCTCTGGTTTTAAGATCTTCCATGATACAATACTTTCTTTTAAGTCATGTACAGACATTTCTTTGTCAGACAGGAACAGGCACCTTTAACGATGATTGTCCTTCTATAACTAAGTAAACAGAATGAAGTCAAATACAAACTTCTAACTTATAGTAGTATTGTAAGAGATAGACAGGGCATCTATTTGTAGTTTAACAGCTATTTCACAATTTCTAATATCTTTTAATAGGGTTTCCTTCACCATAGAAGGGTTACACTAACTCTGTCCATACTAACTCTGTCCATACTAACTCTGTCCATACTAACTCTGTCCATACTAACTCTGTCCATACTAACTCTGTCCATACTAACTCTGTCCATACTAACTCTGTCCATACTAACTCTGTCCATACTAACTCTGTCCATACTAACTCTGTCCATACTAACTCTGTCCATACTAACTCTGTCCATACTAACTCTGTCCATACTAACTCTGTCCATACTAACTCTGTCCATACTAACTCTGTCCATACTAACTCTGTCCATACTAACTCTGTCCAGACTAACTCTGTCCAGACTAACTCTGTCTAGACTAACTCTGTCTAGACTAACTCTATCTAGACTAACTCTATCTAGACTAACTCTATCTAGACTAACTCTATCTAGACTAACTCTATCTAGACTAACTCTATCTACACTAACTCTATCTACACTAACTCTATCTACACTAACTCTATCTACACTAACTCTATCCATACTAACTCTATCCATACTAACTCTATCTACACTAACTCTATCTATACTAACTCTATCCATACTAACTCTATCTACAATAACTCTATCCATACTAACTCTATCTATACTAACTTTATGTATTGTAAAAAGGGATCACTCATTTCAACTGTATTTTCATTTTTACAACTGTCTAATACAATGTATTGATATATTCACTGACAGAAACTGGAACAAACTTGACAAAATACTTCTGAAAATTTCAATGGTTGTACCTCGTGTGAAGGAAGTTTTGTTGTGAGTAGTGCGCCCAGTGATTCACAGAGTATGTACTTACTACAACTAGTAAAACCCTATCACAAACTAATCTACATATTAAAAAGAAAAAAAAATAGAACAGAACACGTCACCATAAAAAGCATAAACTAAATAATAACCAGCCATCATAAAATTGTATTATCCCCTCACACTATTAGTGAGAAAGTTCTAATCTGCATAGCTATGAGCAACGATGTTACTATAAGTACCTCAGTAATATCTGAAGTTTTCTATAAATGAGTTATGCTACAAATATTTTTGTATATTGTATTGTATATTGTATTGTACATTGTATATCATATCTTGTAGCGAGTCGTACATTGTAGCTAAAACTCAAGTTGAGATTTTAAATTTGAATTGTTTTACAGCAAATCACTTCAATGTTTTTTTTTTCTTGGTGTTTTTGATGAGTTCTAAGGTGAGCATTATGTGATATTAATCAAGCACCAGTAAAGACCCTGAACGTGTAAATGTATGTTGACCACCAGATACTCCACTTAACGATGCTCACAATGTGTGGAAAATAACACCAATTGTGCCCCTTTGTCAACAGTTGTTGAATAAGCATGTCACTACACTACAGGGTGTGAATGAGGCTCATGACAACTTTTTGATTCAAAAATTTTTTGTTTACACAATTCAAACAGAAAAGTCCTCCAGAATCCTATTTGGGGGAGCTAGCCTCTAAAGACAAAAACAGGATATCCAAAACCTTTAGCATTAACCTCACTGTACAGAGAAAGCTACTTGAAATGGTGGCAATGTTCAATTCCAGTAGGGGTAAGCACTGGGAACTTGTTGTGCTTTGCAGACTTCATGACTTGATGGTTACGGTTGTGATTAGGTGAAAGTGTGATTCCTAACTGACCGTCACACAGTATAGATATATTCAATTCAAACTTATGCTTTGTTATTGCAACCTTTCACATATGCTAATACAACATTGTGTCATTCACTGACAGACAGGAAGCTGAAAGTGGTCACTCCTATCAACATTGGATGAAGAAGTGCATAAGCTGTGAAGAATAGTTAAAACCAAATGTGAAAGACTAAGAAACTGTGCAAGGTGGACTCTCTTTTTCTCTACAGCAAAGGCTCAGGATTTGAAATATCTTGTCATGTTGTAATTATTACTTTGCTCTTTTGATTTCCTTTGGAACAGAGAAAAAAAAATAAAATTCATAAATTCTTATGATTGTTATCTTGGAAACGTTGATAGCCAAAACTGGAAAGAAATGCAAAAACATTTTTCAAATGATGAAGTTTTGGCAAGGGTATAGCTAGAATCTTTCTCAACCACTTTTGAGGACTGGATATGATGAAGATATTGACAATTCCTGAGCCTTGTGTGTAAGTACATCGGCATTTTTCCTAAAGCAAAACGACACACCATAAGCAATGTTTGCCATTCGTGTGAGAGAGGTAATGGCACTCACCAGCTACTCTCAAAGAGGGATGACGGAGTGGAACTTTCCGCCTCCACCACCATGTTGGAACCTCTTTCTTCTCTAGGCAAGAAAATAAGCTTGATTTGTTCTGAGACTAATTGAAGATACACTGATTCCTGTTCCTTCACTATAATTCATGGAAATGAAATTCCCTAGCTTTGTATTCCTGACTTTTTATGATACAAAACTTACTCGTTTTCATTTTTACTGTTTTTTTTTTGTTTGTTTTGTATCTCAAAACACCATGACCAATGACTCAATTCTCAGCATCCTTTCAAATACATTACTTTCCAGTTTGTGTTATATGCAACCATGTTTTGTACTCCCTTCAACACAACTTAGCTTCCATTCAACAACTCATAGAATATATTTCCCACTTCCTAATGTATATTCCAAGACCCCCTATATACATCACTTCCCAACATACATTAAAACATGTCTTCTTGAATATAGCTTTTTCTAGCTTTGATTCACATATCAAATTCCACATTTCTACTCCCAAACATTTAGACTATTGACCATGGTTTAGTATCTGGCAATTGTGAGTGTGTGTGTATCTGGTCACAGCCCTTTTGTAATTTCCAGGCTGCAGGAGTCAAGGACAGGAGCCAAGGAACGGAGAGAAGGAGGGTAACGGGAGTAAAGAGGTGCTCACCTAGCAAGGCATCTGGACCAAGGCCAACTGATGTCATCGTTACCATCTTGAGTTCCTTGCTGTCTCACAGAGGGCAGGGTGACAAGAGTATGGCTCATCCTGCCAAAAGGAAGTAAGCCTGGCCAGTGATGAGATGAAAAACCCTGTTGGTGGGATGACTGGCCCGACGAGTTCCCAAGACGAGACATATTGTCGTCCGCCTCACATAAAGCCTTTAAACGTTTGGCTTCCTCCCAAAACTTCAAATCAAATGGGCCTCTAAAGAGGTCATTTCTTAAAATCATGAGGTCCCTGAATGCTTCGATGGCTGTACAAGAAGACCAGTCCAGAGAGTCCAAGAGCTAGACGAAGCATGTTGTGGTTGCCTTGACTCAGATGCACGCAAACTGGTCTAACACACTCGTTGTTACCGGACCTACAAGGGCAATCACCACGCCCATGTCAGCCTTAGAAATGCCTGCAGTTTGAGCGAGAGAAAAGGAACGATTCAGCAACTCGGCAAAAAGAAGGAGCGCCGAAGTACATTTCAGGCGCCAGATGCCTGATCGACCTCGTACATAGAAGACTCCAGGTTGTGGGATGTCGTTTCTAAACATATCCCGGGCATCCAGGGTGCCCGTCGCACTCAACCGTCCCCTAACCAGAGCAGGGATGGGCAGCACCGAAAAAAGGTTAACCCAATCAGAAACGTCAACGTGAAAAGCACGATGCGGGTGTCACTGGAACACTGTCTATTGGTGAGCCGAAGCCAAAGACTGAAACTGTTGACCACACTCGTCGTCCACCAGGATGGATACCGGTATGGAACAACAGATCGATGTCAGAAAACTCGACGGACGCACTCGTTCAGCCCATGTGGCCGGTGGCACGCATTCCGCAAGCAAACGCACTAAGAGGCCTTTAACCTGGCCAAGTACTGACCCTGTTCACAGTGGGGGACCGGTGATGGCGGCGACGGAAATCGCCATCCCTAGACACGACAGGGATGAATCCGAGGAAGCATATTGACAGTCCGCAACATGCTTACAAGTCCACTCGCGGAAGTGTCCGGTGCCATAAGGATGAAGACCTCAAAATCTCCCGCATGCCTCAAAAAAGACCCCAAGCTGAAGGCAAAGAGGTTGAGGACTGCATGGTCCTCCACCTCAGGATCCACAGGTGCAGGATCATTGAGATGGGCCGCCCCCACCAACAGGGGAACAGATCTGGCAATGATGGCTGGAGTTAGACTGTCACAGCATCAGCAGACTGAGCAGCAGCCTGCGAACACAGGACTTAACCCAGGAACTCAGGGAGCCTCAGCACGGAGCCAGACCTGCGTATGGGAAGGACTTATGCCATCTTGGATGGCTGCCTCTTTGCTCTGGGTGGGTTGTATGTCATCCTCCTGGCGGTTCGAGTGGAATTGGAAGAAGCCCAGTCCCAAAACTGAGTACAGCTTTCGATTTCCGGCTCTCGGGCACGGCCTGAACATCCGGTACAGTTGTCAGATGCCGCCTCTCTAGCATGGCTCTAGGTATGGTCTTCAGGCGCCGGCTCTCGGGGCCGGCTCTTGGTTGCTGGGTCATGATCACGACTCTCGGGTACCAGTTGGGACTCCGCTCTGGAACAGGTAGAAGCCGTGTTTTTTTTTTTTCTTTGTCTTGGAGGCATCCTTGCACGCAGCCTTGCACTTTGTTCCTCGCACTTGTGAAGCCACTCCGATGTAGAGGCCCCAGCGATCGGATGACCAAGAACAGCATACGGTGCAGGGAAGACCTTCCTCAAAAAGTCGGCACCTAGGACATTGGGAATGGCTATCCCGCGCACTAAAAGGGTGGAATCTATTACACGAGGAACAACGTCCTGAGATCTCTCCATACATGAAGGAGAGACCAAGGAAAACAAAGTATATAACCAAAATAATCATATTGGCCTGGAAGCAATGCAAGGGAAAACAAATCCCCACACTCAGATCCCAGCCCAGAAAACACGGAAAAAAGAATACCAAGGCACCCTGGGAGAGGGGAAATGCCCCAGTCCAAAAGGATAAGAGATACACACAAGCAAGGCTAGCATTAAAGCCAAACTAACGTTACAAGAATAACAACGAAACTATGCTACCTAACACATGATGCTATAGGCATGGAGTTAGCAAACCCAACATACACTTCTGAGAATTAAATTCACCAAAAACACACAAAAGAGACAGGATACTCATCCAAAAAGGCACTAGAAAGCAGAAAAGGGCGTATCCAAGTCAGAATGTCGTAACGTCCTCAAAAGGATGGAAATGAAAGTTGATTAGGAAGGATGCATATGCACAGCTAAAACTTTGCTGCAAGACCAAAGGCTGGCAATTACGGGAGGGCTATGACCAGATACACAAACACACAATTGCCAGATGCTAGACCATGGTCAATACGCTAATATATAAGTTAAAAGAGGTGAAGGAGTACACCCTGTGAATTCTTGACTCCACACTATCCCACACTATCTACACTGCACTATCCACTCCACATTTTTAACTCACACTATCTACCCAACACTATCTCTCCATACTTATTTTCCCACACTCACTATCTCACAATACATATCCAACACTATCTATCCCACACTATCTATTCCTGAACAACATGTACCACACTGTCTATCCCTACATTTTACTCTGTGCTATGAAGGAACACCTCAGAGGGTTCAAAGAACACTTCAACTCTTGTCTGAGAAAAAGTTGTCACATATTGATTTCTAAATCTTCTTTGGTTCTCAGTAAGAAAACGTAGGCTGTGCATGAAAATGAACACCACTGAAATGTACATGAAATGTAAACACTTCTTTACAAGGATCTCCGTAACTGTGTGGGTTGCGACATGGCCTAAACTGATGTAATTTTTAAAATGGGGGGAAAAAAGGGAGGGATAAGAAGATTGATAAAGAAAACCCACGCAACTGTGACAGTGTAGTTTTAACCCTTTCAAAGGGTTTGGATCATAGCCTTTCACACAATAAAAAAAAGACAAAACAAAATAAAACAGCTCCTAGGAAATACTAAACAGCCCATCCATCTACCGCTGTTATCTTGCCAACAGTGGAGCATTATTATGTCATTACTCACAGTTCAGGTATGTTAACGTGGGTGCTTTTGATCAGTCCCTCCTGATCCCCGATGGATCCTCGCCAGTAATTGTTGTCAATTTTGAAGGAGAGATACATCTGTTGTCCTTTCCTGAAAGAAAGTTCGTCTGCAGTCTGCCCGAGGTAATCATCTCTAGCAATGGCTAAGATAGAGGCTGGAAGGAAGTCATGGAAGAAGATGACGATACATGTTCCACTAAAACAAAAGAAAATCTCTGAAAGGACCATCTTCACTGCAAAGATGATGTTTGTCTTTTGCATTGGTTTGAAAAGGTGAGGTGAGAGGGCAGTATTAAAGAGCATCAGAAACGAAGAAAGATTATACTGATGGAAGGATATACCAAGATAATGAAGACAGGAAGTTTCCATGGGTGGATAAATATATACATAATGTATGTAATACATGTAAAAAATACAACTACTACAAAATACTGTGGTCACTTGGCCAGTGATAACATTACTCACTATGACACCACAACTCCAACAGTCATGAGACTGGCTCCAGCAGATATCAGACTGGCCCTAGCTGTCACAAGACTGATGATTACTTAAAAAATAGTCATCAATGAAACAATGCTGCAGACATTCATCACATGACTACAGTGTAACCTAGTGACTATGAACTATTATTAATGATTTGGTGCATTAATTGAATGCTACATACCATAATGGTTTACTAACATGAAATGTACAGGTTGACAATAGATGTAGGCTGAATGATTGTGACCCTGTGACCTTGACACATAAACATACTAAGTAGTATAGATGTAACAGACATTGGAAGCTCAAACTGTCATTGATTGATCATAGTTGAAGATGTGATCAATCAATTGAGCAAGAGAGAGAGACTGGTAAACATTAAAATCACCTGTATTGTCATCTTCATTACCATCACAGGTTGACTCTGCTATTGTTTCCAGGCTACCGGTCGGACTGATGATGACAACAAAAAAAAAAGACAAATATTAATGCACTCAACCAAAAATACTGTTCTTTATATGGTACTTGTGTTTTCAAATGTTGCCATGTAGCATAACTCCCTGATGAGAGCAGAGGAAGTGTTAAGACATATCTCTAAGCAGAAAAGAAATCCCCTTTTGGGTATTGATGACAGCATTACATTTCTCATGTTCAGTTTATTTCAAAATATCCTTTTCATCATTTTCAGGAATGTAGATGAAAGAAAACAAAGATGGAAAACAGGAAGGAAATGAAGACTATGAGGCGAGCAGGACATACACACCTGATAACTGACAGGTAAGCTCTTTATCTCAGAGCAGTGAGTGTGCTATTATGTGTTTCTTTGTTTCACAGTCGATAGACTCAACAATCAGATATGTCTATCCAGCAAATTAAATGCTTAAAACATCAACTATGTTAAATGTGGGCTATGACATCACATTACCATTCCCTTATGAAAGGCTTTCAAATAAGGAGTCAACTTTTGACATGGTCACCAGAGTGGAAACTGTGAAAACTTTTTGATGTAACTGATGATTAAAGGCTAGTAATGATTTCAAGACACAAAATATGTTTAAATTACTTTACCTGATGCTGTTTCCATCTTTGAAGTGTCTGCCGGGAGTCTTGGGAAATATCTCCTCCACAAAAAGTATGATGTTGTCGACTACCTCGATGAGGCGACTCTGAGAGGACACCAGGTCTGCGTCCTCTGGGCACTGGAGGAGGGTAGGACCAAAGCAGACTGAGAGATTGTGGGTGTCCATCATGTTCTCATCACTGTGAGATGATAGGCTGCAGAGAGGAAAGGTAAAAATATCAATGTGGTGACCATCAATCAATGACCATCCAATGGAAAGAGTTGGGTTAGGAAGACTGGAGTGAGAGAATTGGGACGAAGGGACAGAGATGGGGGATGGATATTTGGGTGAGGGGGATTGGGATGAGGAATAAGGAAGAGGGAATGGGGTGAGAGAAAATGGGGAGAGGGGTTTAGGTCATTAGAAATAGGGTGATGGGGTTTGGTGTGAGTGGGATTTTGGGGTTGATGTTAATTTGTACTTCTAGCTTGAAACAAAAGGGTAGGAAAGAAAAGGGAGAAGGAAGAAGAGGATGAGGCAATTGTCACGGGAGATGACATCAGGATGTAACCTCCTTTTATAGTCATGTTTAGATTTGGTTTTGCTACTTATCTGACATTGCACAAAATTCAACAAATATTGCTTTACTTACACTTTGAGAAATTCAAAGAGGTATCTCATGACCACCATGATTGGTGTTGGCAGCTGCTCAACCAGTTTTTTCAGTGTTTCAATCTTTTCTTCAGTGTCAGCAGTCCCTATTCAGCAGGATAACAGAAGATGTAATGATCAGGTTAACTATTCGTAGTATACTGAAATGTACTCTTTGTGTCAAATGCTTTACTACGCTGTCGGTAACATGTTTCTTCATAAATTGTTTATAAAAAAATCACTGTGTAAGACTCATACTGGTAAATAAAAGTGTGACATGTATGATTCAAAATACAAAAACCAACAGCAATTGCTCAACGATTGAATCCGTTAAGAATTTCATCGACCAAAGTACTTGGTTATCCTCTACAATACTTTCATTTTACCTCATATTAACTATAACATATTAGCATGGGGAAACGCTAGTAACACATATCTGAAGAACTTGTTGTTTCTACAGAAAAGAGTAGTTAGGAATATTCATAATGCTCTGTCTTGCAATCTTTGGGGTCCTGGCCCTGATCATGTCCTGGCAGAACCACTTGGAAAATTTCTGGGGATTCAAAATTTGGTAAACTTTTCCGGTAAAGCCGTTTACATGGTGTTGAGGGGGTTATTTGAGGTTCCTGTTGTCCCATTTATGTCTTGTCTGCTTCAAGTTGCTTGGTACAGCTGATGGTCTGCTGAACTGGGCAGGTTCTCCACCCCTTTCAGCCTTTGGAAAAGTGGCTAGAGAATGGGTGTCACACCCTCGTCCAACAGATGGGGATGTTAATTGGCGGTCCTGGGAACAGGCTTGGGTTTACAATAGTTGGATTGGTGATTTTCTAGTCTAATCCCTGCCTCTGGACACTTATCAAAAAGAGTAGTTTGCGTTTATGTTCATCCACGATCAACATGGCATAGAGTCCTTCATGAGCCCATATGAGGCTTCCTGATCCTCAACTTTCAAAGTCATATTCATTTTACTGCCCATACAGGTCCTCTCTTCAGAAATGTTAATATTTCACATGTTATTGCGCTTTACAAGTATCAGGTAGGCATATTTATGTACATATTTCACGATGGACTCCTGCCGCTTATGTTAGTTCTTTCTTTAACTACAACAATGCTTTATATAGTTATAATACCTGATCGAGTAGAAACAATTTTCATGTTCCCCACTCTAGAACAAAGGTAACCCCGACCCAAATGTGTATGTGGTGCAGCCTTATGGAATTCCCTGCCTAGTGAAGAAAACTGTATGTTAAATCGTATCTTAAAAGGTATCTTTTGAGTCATTGGCCATTGACAGTTAACTGCAATTACTAATATTATATAAATGCATCACCATTCTTCTTGATTTTTTTTTTCATTTGTTTGTCCTTTCTCATTCCCTTGTAATCACTCCTTTATAATTAGTAATTGTTTTCACTTGTCATTTTCTTTTAAAAGGGCCAGACTAGTGAAGCTTTGCTTATTTCTGGCTCCCCTGGCCATCAATTACTCAAGTACTTTTCCCTCGTCTGCCATGACACCTCAAGTAACTTGTTACATATTTTTTGTATGTATTGTTGTATCTCAGACATTACATGATGATGGTAGAGAAAAGATGAATTGATTTGAAATCCATTTCTTGACAATGGGATATCAGACTGAATATATCTTATTCCAAAATTGTTTTCCTGTTTGTGAAGATCAAACATCCAGGCCAAAACAACCTGTACCGATACTTTTCAGCTGTGAAAACTTGAGGCATGGAGGAAAAAGTAAGAGAACATTAACAAACACAAGTACAAATACAAAAGGGGAATCAGCAAGGGGAATCAGTGATCATGTATCAATTGTATGATTCCAGGGTTGCTGCACATAGTCCTTCGCATACCTACTCCTTTACATAATTAATGGAGACGGAGATTTTTCATTTACATTCAACAATATACGTGGATGACAGCAAAGGAATATCGTTATCTAAGTACCAAGTGTCATATCTGACAGAGAGCCCTGAAATCCACTGAGATGTGATGTGTGTGTGGATCGAGTATACATGCAACTGTATGTGTGTGTTAGTGCGTGGTATTTGGTCCAGTTATTGACAACCTGTTCAGTACTTGATAGGCTAATAGAGAGTGGACATCCCATAAGATACATTAAGATGGTATGATGATGGTGTCAGCTGGTCCACATTTATGTAAACATAACTGGACTGCAGCAATTGATCCTTCCACTCATTGCCGATGCATCCCTTGCCTCAGAATCGAATGAGTGTCAGCATTGTCTCTCAACACCTTTCTCTCGTTGACTAACAAAGGAATATTTTCTATTCATTACTGAAACTTGCAATCAGAATGTTTGAGGTCATTGTGTAGGTTTCCTTGGAAACCAGTTCTTTGTACATCATCTTGCTGGCAGGCCTTATTTTACCATTGTCAAGATGGAATCCAAAATGAACGTACTACGTGGTGAGACAATAGCAGTTTACTCCAAACATGATGCTGAGATGAAAATGCCAACTCGCTCTAAAGAACTGACTCAGAGTGAAAATATACAATGGCAATATTTTAATTTGGAAAGAGTAGGATTAGTCATTCAAGATTTTAGACAGTGAAGCTAGTCTATTAGATTTGACCAAACTGCAGACATTAAGGATTCTTTCTAAATTGCCATGGCAACATTCTCAAGAGGCTGACACTGCAGTCTAATAACAACTGGATTAGCACTTTTGACATCGTTCTACGTCAAACTGTTGCAAAATGGCTGCAGATTTTATCACTTAGAGGTCAGGCTCTCTGTATGACATTCAAAATAATTTCAGCTGATTAGAATTTCCTTGTGTCTCAAAACACTGAAATGCTGATTTCATTTGGAAAGTTAACCTACGGACTTTATTGACACAAGCTCTGAAAGTTTGACTTCATTCCTATTTTTAATCTCCATTTTAATCCTTTTTCCCCTAGTTTTTCATACATTCACACACTGAAAACGTCTCAACTGAAGACAAAAACGACTCTTTGTATGGAGCACATTGCAACATTCCTTTGAAAGAAAAACATGTCAAGACTTTCACTTTCTCTTGAACTAGATGCAGCCATGTCCTTACATTATTAATGAATCAATGTAACATTCTGGATGTAACATACTTTCTTTGAAATTGAGGGGAAAGCCCTTTAGGTATAATCGATTACTAATTGAAGGCAATTAATGTTAGGAAACCTGAAATAAAAACATTTTCTTATCCACGCAGGAAAATTAAGAGTGAATACTTCAAAACCTTAAAAAGTTTTAAGAAAGATATTTCAGCAAGAGTTAAAGTGATAAGAGATTAGAAAGAAGTGCAAGAAGAGTTCACGCATTTTCATAACCACAAATCTCAAAATCAACACAAATACCTTGGAATTCACAGAAACACACCTTTCAAATTATAGAGTCCTTTCTCATGAAGAGTAAAAAATCATTAAGCAATCATGCTGAAGAGCAATCAGTATAAATTCAAGACCTCTGCCAAGAACATTTATGAAATTAATGAAGTGATTTTTTTTTTTTTTTAGTGAGGTGTAGTCACTACCACTTCACAACACTGTGTAATGGTGAGGTATGAGCATGTGGCAGAAATTCTCACTGATATGTTAAAACTACTCACTGACAGCGTCCATAAACTGAGTAGTCATGTTTGGTGGAAAGAGAGGTTCTGGGAGTTCTCTGAAGTATGCTTTGAGCACACTGGCCACGAGATGTACATCACCCTTGGGACCCAAATCAGGTAAAGGGTCTTCACCTAGATAAAAAAAAGACAAAGGAAATTATGATATTGTAATTTCTATTGGAACTAAGACCTCTCCATGAAGGTTCATCTAAAATCACCATGGTTACAGGAACTTGGATTCACCAACAGATGTGGAATGTTCAGTTGTTAGTGGTATGTTGGTGGGACTTACCATTCTCAAATTTAGCTTTCATTTCATTTACTTCTAGCTGAGACCCTGGCATTCGAAATATTCCCTCAACATCAATACCTGTAGGAAGGGACACACAAAAGTGCTTTAATTTTGGAGGCCAGTCAAACAAAATGAAACAATTATGCAAAAGAGATTTAAAGGAGTAGAGATAATTTATCATATTAAAATGGACAGTATCAATAAATAAGACGACTGTGATTACATGATCAATGTTGATGTTGTTTCATTGTGAGTGTAATAGCCTATGATGTTATGAAATGTATACAATGCCATACATTTAACATAAAATTAACACAAACAACATGGACACATTAATAACATCAGAGAAATGAGAATGTAGCTTAAAGCATAGGTATGGCAATGACCAACCTCCTAGAAGGACAAACTAATGAATTCCGTCAGACACCTGCTGTCAACATTATGATTCTTTTACATAAAATACAAACCTAACACCTTCACCTCTTGCTTCATGTGCTTGACTTGTTTAAATGTGTCACACCAACAACTAATACTACTCTATCATTAGAGTTTGCTTACAACTTCACCAAAGTTACAATGGTGTCAATATAAGGGGGTTTAAAATTACTTAAGAAATTGGACATGTTAGGTACAAGTTTTGATCAAGTTATTACCCTATGGAGAAGTTTGTATGTGTTATCACATAGTTAAAAAGAATCATTGATGTAATCCTGAACAATTGAGAGCCTACCATGCAACACAGCCAATAAACAGAAACACTTCACAATCTACAATCTTTACAATTACAGTGTTAACATACTAAGAAAATTGCATGCAGTGTCACTGTAAATGGAAAAAAATGTACAGGACATACAGTACAGGTTATAGTATGCAGAACACTGTGGATAGTATGTGTTACATTTCACATTGTTACTATCAGTAGAGTCAAAGTATACCACTATAGATAATATTTGTACACGAGTCATCAACAGTACAGGATACCACTAAATTGTCTGCAGATGAAAAAAATAGGGATCATCCACTCACAATGGACTACCATCACACCAACTTTGAAATTCAAGCTCCGTTCCCCTTCCTGAGAAATCATGTTTACAAGGTTTTCAAATTATATCCTCTACTGATCTCACATGACCTCTGACCTTCATACAAAATGACAGAGGTCATCTACTCATCAAGCACTACCAAAGTGTGAGAGTTTGAAGCTACAGCAACATTCAGTTGCTGGGATAGCTCCCTCAAGTTTTCATTCTTCAAGTTCTGATGACCTCATATGACCTCTGACTGTCATGAAAAACAACAGGGATCATTTACTCACTATGGACCACCTACACAGTGACTTTGAAGTTCAAATACCTTTTGCATCTTGAGATAACATGTTTACAAGCCAAGGCATCACACACACAATCACCATCACGTAGATTCCTTGCTTGGAAAGGAATTAAAACTACCTAAAACGAACCCACAAATGCTCCAATTACATTCTAAAAGCAAAGTAAAACTGAAAGTGGACTGTTGAAAAGAAAACCACAGCACATGAATTAGACTAGTACAAAGTAGCAGAAGAAAATAATTGCAAGATACATGTATTACTACAATTGAAAGAAGTCATATTTCAAGTAAAAGATTGTCTGGTTACCTTCCCAAGTTCACAGCATACTGTAATTTGCTGGTAAGCACAAAAAAGCTTATCCCCCGAGATTCTCCAAATTTAAAAACATTTGTTCAAACACTGGCCCATGGCCAAGTTACATAATTAAATGCCTCTAAGACAATTTACACTGTTATCTCTGAACACCAAAAAGAAAGAGAAAAAAAATATGCCAAAATGGGTGACCATAAATAAATTTCTAGCATATTTGGTTTACAATGTAGTCGACCTGCTGGATATGGCTCTTACCATAGAGGGTGATAAATTCTATACAGCTTTCAACCACACAAGGAATGTCTGTCTTTGTAATCTGCAGAATGGAAGAGAGAGATTAAAAAGATTATTTGTCCACAATTGTGCTATTTTTTTAACTCTTTTGTTCTCAATGGACCATAAAGCCTTACTTAACAAGGTATTTTCCCCGCTCTCCGTACTAATCCACAGCAGTTCATGATGTGCAAGTATTCTCAACAATTATCAGTTACAGGGCTACAGATCCCTCCATTTGACCAAACAGAAAGTAATTATTCACTAATCTGGTGGTACTTACAGCGATGTAATCCTCTAGACTGCCACCAAAGAGTGTAGCTTTAAGAACTGACTTTGGTCTCTTTCTCATTTTTCTCATGGTTTTGTCGTTGCTTCGTTGTTGTCTGCAGAGAGTAAGAGATATGAATTATCCAGTATCTAAACTTCTACAAAACCTTCCAGATTGGAAGAAAAAAAAAGACAAAAATACAGTATGAAGAGGGTTTTGTTACTTTGTTAAAATTAGCTGATGAATTCATTGTAATCTAACATTGCCTGTTTAAGATAGTGATATACAAGGACAAGCAGAGCTAACAAAGGCAAAATGCACCTGTGCTGAAAAATTTGTCAGAAAAGTTTGCAGAGTAAGAAATTAAAGATAGGCTCCAAAACAATGATCTGACAGGAAAATAACTGTAAGTATTGTGCTATCAGCTATGCACCATTTGACTGTTGACCAAGGAATGTATAGAGTAATGTATTTAGTTGCAAAACAAATAAAGTCATCATGGGCTCAGAGCATTGTGGGATACATCTGTAATAAAGTAACAATGAACAACCTCTCCTTACCGCCACACAAAATCCAACCCAGACCATTCTACCATCCATGCCTCTATCACAGTTCCTACAGCTACTGATGTATTTCTATGACAATATGTGAGTCCATGTCTAAAAGTGAACTTCTTGGAATACATCTGTGAATTAACGACTTGCATTACTGTCACATGTGTGTGACTGCCTCATTGCAGCAGTTTCCACAGTCACATTATCTTTAAGTCCCCTGTGAGCATCCTTAGCTGACATTAACACTGCGCGGTCTGGTTTTTCTCACCAACTGTGTCAGTAATTGAGGTACTTATAAAATAGCAGGCGAGATTACACTTGACTTTCTGACATCTGCAAAGTGCTTGGTTTCAACAGATTTTATGGCACAGCCTTCAAGTGCCTGCTGATAAAGCATGAGATATGCCACTGCAAACATTAGGAGTGATTACACAGAGGAGGAGCTACAATTAAAAGTATAGGAAACAAAACTCAGAGAACATAAGAGAGCTCTTTCTTTTGAGCTCATTCTTCATGATCTGTTTATTGGTTCCTGGTGAATCATGATAACAAAGTGAGTCAAGAAAAAAACTGTGTGTGGCTGAACTTACACTGATCGTTGGTGGCTGGCATCTGTTGGAAAGGGAAAAGACAAATAGGTCAACCTTAAATTAAATAACATGACTATTACACTTTTTTAATTTAAATAAGATAAATCCATTTTCTTTCTTGATTGTAGCAAAGTACTTTATTCAAATTTTGTTTTGAGTCACTAAGAACTTAGACAGAGATCGCAGACACAATACTAGCTATATTTCTTCATACATATCTGGTATCTTTTCTGCATTCATACACTGTTCTTGTGGTTGTGATGTATCAGGCAATGAAACACTCTAGAATTTCATGACAGTTACATCTTGCCATTTCTTTTTGTTGATCATGATTAAATCTCTCTGCAAACTCTTTCACACCTATAAATAGGTCTATTTAACAAAACTTCAGACCATATATGTGTTAAAAGTGTTGAATATGACCACTGAATTGCTTTGCAGAGCTAACAGCAATCATCCATGATGTATCAGAATGAATGAGTTGGACAATTTTTCATCTTCTAGCACATTACCTGTAACTTTTCTAACAAATTGACGACTCTGTCATCCACTGTAATATTTTTTCAGCAATTCTTTCTTAAACATCAATATATTTTGGCAAATACAATAATCGATACATGATGAGAAACTCTGAAAATTCTAATAATTGACATTGGTCTAGATATTTTTGGAATGACAGTGATGTTACTTAACTATATACTGTTGCATCTCTGGATGGCCTAGCTAGTCATGACTTGTAGCATTTGCCATATATACTCCCTCCCTCAGACATAGATTACTGTGGGTCCGATCAATTCTTGCATATATCTTTCCCTTTTCATACCCCATGTGCCAGGATTTGGGATGGAAGATCCCTTTTGCAAAATACCTCCTTCATCTAAACTTGACCAAGACTGTAATAAGTTAGCTCTGCATATTAAGAGGGGTAGCACATGTGTGTTGACTGCAGAATGAGTGTACTGACAGACAAGCACACTATGCTACATGATCTTTCTATTTGATACATGAAATTTAAGATAATGGAAATATGGCCAGTCATGATACTAATAGTCCAAAGACTGACAATCTTCTAAGAATGTCTGTTCATGATGGCTGAAAGCACACTCAGATATGGGAGGGCATTCTACAACACATCAAATGTGGACAAACAAATCCATCGAAATCCCTGAAGCACTCTGATATTTCTGTATCAGTGAAAAAGATGAAGTACTGGATAACTACCTTCAAGAGATTGAACTTTAACCAACCTAAAAAGGCAACTACCATTAACAAGTTGAAACCTTAATCAACCTCAAAAGCCTGCAATGTTCTACCGATGACAATTCATACAAAAATGAATGCTAATTTCCATATGTCTCTTGATACAATAACTCTTGTTTCCAGCAACAATGGGAGCCTACTTATTGCCAAGACCCTTGTTGAGACAAGCACCTGCTTCTGAATAGTGCTGACGCTGATACATGAACAATAAGTTGATTTGTGTTTACAGAAGTATCTACTCAATGATATGATCACTCATATACCAGCTATCAGTTTACTATACCCACTTCTTTGCCATCCATTTGATACACACGATGTCTATTGTTCGGTGCTTTCCTAAGTACACTATCAACTAAGTAATTACATATCAAAGACAGTACGCAATCATTGTGACGTGGTATGCTGATTTGTGTGCATGACGATATGCATAAAATCTATTGGCATTTATTCCCACAAGTACACAATCATTTAATGGTCAGTGGATTTATGGAAGCTATATGAGTCCAAATATTTATTCATGGATAACTGAAGGAGTTTCACCATCTAAAATGGTACTTTCCATTATGTAATCAAATCAATAAAACAATGAGGCAAGGTAACATCCAAAAAAAAAATCCTCCAGACAATGAGACTCCAGACACTCCCCAAATATTTGCACCCAAAACACTTGCACTGACTACCAAAGACACAACCCACTGATAGTTAATGACTCACCTATATTTAGAGCTTCTTGAATTAATTCCAGTCTGGACTGGATTCTAGCCTGACTATTAGCTTTCTGTAAGTATTCCTTATATTTCTAAAACAAAGAAGAAAGAACAAAAAGATATTTTACATTGTAATCCCAATGACTCCTGCTGATACCAAAGAGTGCTTGCTTATTATCAACATCACCAATTTTCCTGACGCAGTAACATCACAGTGTTAAAGCAGACAGAATACTTAATATGATGATGACAAAAACATTAACCAGTGTCTTATTAGAACAAACACAAGCACATAAATAACGGAAATCGTCAAAACACTCTGGGATGGTTTGTGGTGAATATACAGCCAGCAGCTTCCACAGGTAATGTAGTGATGCAAACATACTCCTGATAATATCCAAATATAGCATGAACACCACTGTTTGAATGACAATCCAGTCATTTAATGGACAATAGCAAAATTGTTTGTGCCACCAGTCATACCAAACAGTAATTATCCACATTTAAACCTATTTACTCCTGGAAGTAACTAATAAATCCTGATATTTCTTCTAAAGAAATAAGTGAATTTTAAATATTATAAAATACTAAATAGTACATAATTAACACTCTCAGATCTGGTATAAATATGATGGAAATACATTAAAAAATAAGACCTGATGATTTCAAACAAAGATCACGTTTGGTTTTGTAACAACTGTGTTCAGAATTTCTGGCACAATCAGATACTTTCAACTGCACAGCAGCTAATGTGATACATCGGTTTTTAGATTTTGTCCTCTACTTCTTGTTGAAAGAGCAAACAATCTAGGACATACGAGGAGACTGTTGACATAAAGGTGTGTGAAACACTGTGTTGTAATTTATTAAAATAGGCAGCGATAAAGAGATAGGTTTAAAGCAGTATGATATGGGTGAGGTGGTGGAAATTAAAACTGTTTACTTACACTAAAGGGATAAAAAAAAAAAAACTTAATGGGAGAATAAATCAATGAAAACAATGATGAAGAGATAAACCAAGGACATGCGGTTTAAAGATATGTAGAATGCACTGTGTGTAACCAGATGGTGGACTGAAAGTTCTGACCGAGGCATTTAATTTATTCATAGAACATACAGCATGATAAAAAGTAACCTTTACACTGAGTGCAATTCTTCACGAAACAGTGCCAAATAATGTACCTAGCACTGTGTTTGAAGGATAGGGCATGGGACTGGGTATTCTTTTCTAGGTGACCAGAATGTGATAATCTTGTTGCTCTATCAGAATGAAAGTAGTATCAACATCAATACTTATGTTGAAAAGAATAACAACTTGTACAAGGAAACTAGAAGTACTTTCAACCATGTAACCAGGATAAATTTAGCGGTTCATGAAAGAATTAGCACATAAAAAAAAGACTACAGCCGGACTTCTCTGAAAGGTAATTCAACTCAAGTACTCTTTCTCTCTTAACATGGAAAGGAAGGAAAAAAGACTTTAAACTTATTTGCTTGCAAAGGAAATTAAAATTATTACTTCATTACTGTGAAAAAAGAATTCACAGTGTTCACAATAGAATGATGAATAGATTATGTACAGATTCCTCTGATTAGAGATCAGAACTATGAACTCATTAACAAGTTGTAAAAAGGTTACAATGATTACATAATTACTATTATAACACAATAGTGATTGCTACTGATTGCTGCATTAGAATATTAGTACTGACAGTACGTGCTAAAATGTTATAACTCTCTCCTACATCAAAACACAAACATCAGTCACATAAACAGGGAGCTGCATCTTTTAACATCTTATGATAAGCGTGATTAACAGAGTCTTGCTACAACTTACCGGCGTGGGTATTCACAAGTAATTGTACTTACACTGTTTTTGGAGTTCACTTTGAATGGGGTCAAATAATGTATTAGTGTGAGTGAGATGTTAGCACACACTGATGACATGAATATCTGATATGTATACAAAACTATTTTTTTGTATATCTGTTCTTGTAAGGTACTTACATTTAAGTAGTATACTTCATTTTCGGTGGATGTCTGTTTCCGTCTCAAGGATGAGCTTCTAGTGACATCTTGACTGTTAATACTCAGGTTGTTCTTTGGACTGAGACTGTGGAACAACCGACTGACATCCTCCTGAAGAATATTGATCCTACTGTCACTCATTGTGTTTAACACCGCATCTAAACTCTTCTTGATCTATCAAATAAAGTAACACAACAACAGGATCTATAATTTAACAGTCAGATGGGAGAAATTCTAGTGACTGCCAGGACGTTGCTGCAAGATTGTACATTCTGAGGTTACTTAAACACCATAAGTGGGCAATGATAATATTAGAGAATTGAATCCGATACGAGAGATCTTTCGATGACTATTTACAGGCAAAAAAATATTATTAAAATCAAAATTATTGGCAAAAAAGTTAAGCATTCCCATAAAACAACATGACCATATGTCTGTTTCCATGATATTCATATGCAACAAGTTCTGGAATGATACCTCAGTAAGCCTTATTAATCTAAAAGAATGAAAAAAACCTTGAAAAACACAGAAAGACTATACCAATGGGGAAATAGCAATGCCTTATTCCTCCATTAACCATAGATAGATGATTATTTCACAGAGTTCAAAATTAGAATTGACTACAGTGGTTACGTGGAGACAGGTTAACAATAAATGACACAAGCAGAGATAATTCAACCTCAGTGGCATCTAGTCAATTTGACCTCAGTGGCATCTACTCAATTTAACCTCAGTGGCATCTAGCCAATTCAACCTCAGTGGCACCTACTCAATTCAACCTCAGTGGCATCAACTCAATTTAACCCCAGTGGCATTTAGTCAATTTGACCTCAGTGGCATCTACTCAATTTCACCTCAGTGGCATCTTCTCAATTCGACCTCAGTGGCATCTAGTCAATTCAACCTCAGTGGCATCTACTCGATTCAACCTCAGTGGCATCTGCTCAATTCAACCTCAGTGGCATCTACTCAATTCAACCTCAGTGGCATCTACTCAATTCAACCTCAGTGGCATCTACTCAATTCAACCTCAGTGGCACCTCAATTCAACCTCCGTGGCATCTACTCAATTTAACCTCAGTGGCACCTGCTCAATATTAAACAGCGTGACTGACTCATACAGAATGCTGATGCAAATCAAATGTTTAGCTTTTGCTGGCACCCTTGTACTGGCATGTACATGTATCTTTCTCTGTTAGTTATTATCCTTCTCAGCAATTACAATAGCCAATTGTTTTACTTGAATGAATTAATCAGATACGACATTCTTTGAAATGATGAGGTTATTGTTCTGCCCATTTGAGGCAGCATGCTGTTATTGCCTACACCACAGAAGTGAGAAATGCTTCAATGACACCACAAGGAAAACATAAAATCAAAAATGCTTTGTGCCCTTAACGAAGGTTTCACTTACAGCCCAGTAAAATCCATAGGACACTGCACTACATACACACAGAGGCTTTAGTAAAGTGAGTAAGAATGGCTTGTAATCTGTACTCAAAGTGAATATGATGACAAGCACAGGATCAAACAAAGACATTAGCTAGCAAAACTAAAACTGAAAGTATGCAAACTAGTCTTGAATTAAAACAAAGCAAACTGGCTAATGAAGAAATTTACTCTACTAGTTAACACAAAGAGTACCTTCACAGACTATCTGTGTAAGGCTCTAGTGTGCATTGATAATGGTATGGATGAAACAAACAAACATTTCAAATAAGTGTTTAATTTGTCAATGCGGCCTTCTGTTCACTTTACACATGATCTTAATCACTGAAATATTTGAATGTAACTCTTGCTACACAGAGTAGCACAGAAAAGTGTCTGGGAGACACATTCAATAGGATATAAAAGAGAAGAGGCCACAGATGAAGGGAAGGTTGATCTAGGAAGATGAACAAGAAGACAGAGGTGAGTATGAGAAATGGAACGGTCCATGGAGCAACATAAAAGAGAACAAGGAGTGAATGAAATCAGAGGGATGCTAGATTAATACAACTGTGAGAGTGCTGGCATTATTTCTTCCCCAACACTTGAACAAAGTTTATCATGCAGTTAAAACAATTTGAGCGATGTCTATACCTGACTGCTATAAAACTTTGTTCCAAGTACTCAAACCTGAAATTTTTGGATAATCTACTCAGAGGCATAAACCATTCAATCATCACAAACTACAGATTCATAAAACACTATGACAAAAGGACAATTGATATTGACCTAAACAATACTTCCTCTTTGATACCAGCAGCATCTTAACATGTAACTTCACTGAATTTGTGCATCGATAGTAAGGAAAAGAGGGCACAGGGTGGGTGGGTGGTTAATGGGGTAGTGGAGAGGTGGTTGCAGAAGGACCAACAAGGTCAACTGTTTTTAACAGAGTCACTGAATATCTGACGTCCCTGACTACATCATCTGTCAGGAACAAACAACTGGTTGATAGATTTGCACCAATCGATACATTCTCAATAAATTTCCATTTCACTTTCAGGACTTCACAGTAACATGAGTGAACCAACAAGGATGTTATAATTCTATCACCAACTGACACAGCAAGTGAAGTGCTTCCATGGTAATTCTTTGCCCATACCTCCACTCGCAGAAAAACAATGAATTTCCTGTTTGTAACATCAAGCTTCTTTGTTCACAAATAGTTTCAATTTGGAGCTGCTTTGTATGTGAGGAGCACACAGAGACCTCTACAGCTCCTATGTGGTGCAGTCATAACATAACACTGTACTCATAGCATGGTACAGGACATAATACAGACCCCATTGCGATCAGTTACAGAGATGATGCGATATAATGACAGGAACATTCCATATCTCCATGACAACCTGGAACAAATCTACACTGTACATCCTCTTTGAGTTCAGATGATCAAATGATACTTTGCAGTTTAGGGGGATTCATAATCTAAAAGTGTTTTGCAAAATCAGACTTTTTATAGTTACAAATCAGATAAAGGTAACTGGATTAGCAAGGATCAATCTGCCCATCACATTGTACGTCTCTAACGACACTTCATCTAAAACATGAAGTTGAATTTGCGAAATGGCGAGCGGCACTGTAAAGTTGTGGTATAACATGGAATATAAGCAAAACTGTACATACATACTGCACATACAGCAAAGGAATCTCTTTTGGATTAATACATAATATATGCTATCTGGATGTGATTATTGTTTGACATGAATTTTTCTACATTTGTAGAACACTGACCACATTTTTGTGTCAAGAGTGTTGTAATTTCAATTACAACGTTTCTTCTTCCTCTTTATTTACTTTGCTTAAAGTGATTGGATGCGTAGACAAAAAGTAAAAACATTGAAATTTCATCTCAAAAAGTTTGGTAAGGCTTTTAATTAGACCATTCAATCTGGGAAAATAAATAGGTTTCAGTTGGATAATTTTGCCATATGATTTCAAATTCTTTTAACTTAACGACAAAAAGTGTAGAATACGATAATGTAGTGGTAGACAGTTTTCATTTACATCAACAGTGTCCTTCTTTGAGCAAGCCAATGGGAAGTATACTAGTATTAAATATTCATTTACAACTCAGGATCACTGACGCCGCAGGTAAGGTTGTGTAAATACAGTGTTTCCTTTGCTACAATTCCCGATACCTACCAAGGAGCAACGACTTGAGTAGTATGTTTTTGATACACTAGTGAGACCTGTACTGTTGCATATTCATTATGTAGGCGGTTATAGTAAGAACCATTAACTTTCAAATATGATGTTTGTTTTTTACTCTTTTTATGCCAATCCCGTTGCTTTTTGGACTAGTTACTGTCATTTTCCTTCAATAAAAGACACAGTCCATTCATGTACAAACTCGCGTGTACATTTAAAAATAAAGTAAAAGTTCAGATCAAACATAACCTTATCTTTTTGGTTTTTCAGTACACATGCAATCACTTTAAAATGTCACAAAGAGAGATGGAAATTTTGTTAAAACATGTAAACAGTGGTCTAACCTTGATAGGTAAACACACCACTTTTCAAGTACTGAGTAATCTTACTCAAGGGCTGGGGACATTGAGTCAAACACAGGAAAGATGTACCCAGTTTAGACTGCCTCAAAGGGAGAAAACATCCAATGCCCTTTAATATGAAGCACTCGGCAAAGAAACCTTCATGGAAGTGGTCCAGTATCAAAATTTAATTTGAATGAATCAAGAAAGTTACACCCTTTGAAAGTATTACTCAAAATAACAAATTTTCACACCCTGGAATTGGTCAGAAAAAGCGTAAAAAATGCACTTGAAAAGGCCAAAATTGAGTTAACATTAACCTGATGTGCTTACACATTACAATGATCTTGATGTTAAAACCTAACTCTATCATTAGCTTGGCTGTGTGTGCTAGCCTTCGTAAACTGGGACACTTATTTCCTTCTTAGTTCTTTGTGTTGCAGTAATATTGGCACTAATGAGAAGAAATATTTAAATAAATATCCAAAAAATTTACCTTTTTGTTATAATTAGTTTGCAACATCTACCTGATCCTACAAACTCACATACTTTCAATGTGTAAGCTCAAAACCCTTCATTAACCACACGTTGTGCAACACTACCACATATGGCAGTTTAAAACGACCAACCACTACAGTGACTTTCATTTCTCAACAGACGGATGTGTTGTATTTCAAGATAATAAATAACTTTGGGTTTTAGGGCTCTTGTGAGCTTTACGAAATTTTACAAGTTTGGCAATGAAGTACTTCAAACGTTGGTTAGTCAACTAAACAACCTTTGTTTCTAGGGAGTGACAAAATAGAACCAGCATCATACGATATCATACAGGATTATCTTGCAAACATACTCAATGAACTGGATTGCCCATCCAGGCAGGTTTCAAGAGAAGCATTTGCTCTCAATATTCGTAACTCATCTTGTGTAAATGTTGAATTACTTCCTGTATTGAACATTGGTATTGTATTATTCTTTTTTAAATTTTGTTGACTGTGATGTCATTGTCTTATAACACACAATGGAGGGCCAAGGCGTCAAGCTAGATGGAACGGTCTTTGGATACCATGCTAATGAGCGTGAGTTGCTGGTAGACTTCATCTAGCTCAGTATCTGGGTTAATCCCATATCACATGATAGTGACAAACGATTCAGATCACAGAATTAAGTTACTGAAAGGTAGACCCAGTGTCCAGCAACAGTGTGGAGATAGAAAGGACACAGCCACTTGCATGGTAACAAAACTCAACTACTGAATGAATAAATCACTTAAATAAATTACCATGACCAGTTCCAATTTTACTTTGACAGAAAAAGCTGTAAAGCCATCATCCTTAGATGGCAGCCTATTTTCTACCTGGTTATGACCTACAAGCAGTTCACTTGCTCTCAGATACCTGCTTTAACATGGGGATGAGGAAAAGATGGTTGGAGGTTATACCCTTTAAAATACAGGCAGGATGTTGGGAGGGGACTATTCTACAATGTCTCACTGACAACATAGGGAAAGAAGGGAGAGAGAGGGGCTATCAGTTATCCACCGAAGGCAGGAGATACAAAACAATGACAGAGATGGCAGTGTGTTGCAGAACTATGAAGTTATGATTAAAATGCAACCATCAGACAAATTCCAAAAACATTTTTAGACAAACCTTAACAAGAACAACAAAGATGAGATGTTTGTAGTAAATAATTAAAAAAGAGAAGGTAGGAGGATGCAACTGGTAGAAGAGAACATTAAAAATGTCAGAGCAGAGGAAGAAGAGATTGGCCAACAGAATTCTTACCTCATCCGTCTCCATCCGCAGTGCTTCCACCCTTGCAACCGAACTGTCGTATTTGGCACTTAATTCATCGTACAGAATGTCATGATGTCCGACCACTGTGCTCACCTGAACAATACAAAAGACCAGAAGTAGAACAGAATTATGACAGATGTTATACCTATTGTATAGTTTACACATATCTGTCTGACATAGCTTTATCTATATTGTGCATTCAATACATTGTCTGTTCAACACCGATGGGTCACTTCTCAACAGGAGTAATCTGCTTCATGTAACCCATGCAAAACTACTGACTCAGTTTTTATAAGAGACACCATGAAAAGAAATAAATTGCTTGCAAAAAATGAAGAGGTGATACAGACACATTTCTGGGCCTTCAAAATCATGTTTGACAATGTATGTGTAAGTGATGCTGAATATTAACTTTGGCTGATTTGACCATGATTTATTTCACAAACAGCTAATTCATGTACTATATAAAATTGCTACTTTTTGCTGAAACAAAATAATGATATTGATTCCATGGGTATCCACTAGTGGCTATACATATCCCTTGCTAACGCTTATGCATAGTTTAACTTAGTCTTGCAAGTATCCGCATAAAAGTTCTAGCACCGTGCCCTCTGTTGAGAAGAATGTTTTGATGACATTTTTTTCAAATTTGCACCTTTGTTTTGTGACTAAAGCCAAACCAGAGGGCCCTTTTGCATCATTTAAAGAATCCTGGACCAGGTCAATTCCACTACTCACCTCATCTCCACCATGTGGTTGATATTCAAAAGGAGTTGGGGGATTGAATTGTGCTGGATTTGCAAACAAGAAAAGATCTTTGTCTTTGCCAGCATCTAGGTTCTTTAAGTGCAGTTCCAATCGTCGCAAGCAGTCGGTGTGCAACTTCTGGACCTGCAGCTCAGATGAATGGAAGGCTGAAAGTGTTCTCTTCATCTGAGATACGTAGCCAAGGTCCAGGCACTAGGAAGGAAAACATCAAACAACGTTGATTGAAAGTAAAAATCAAAGACAGTAATGTGCCAAAGGAGCAAGACAGTTTACTGACATGAATTTGCATACAATTACATGTAGTATGCAATGGGGCAGAAACAGCTGCCATTTTATTTAGCGACTGTGATGAATGGAATGTGGAGAACATGCATTTTGTAGATTTTATCTGTTGCCCTGACTTCAATAAAATCAACATCTCAATAACAAATGATGAAGTTGCAATGGGAGTTTAACAAAAAAAAAAAAAAAAATTGTGCAAACAGGGAACCATAATTTCAAGGGCTCACTGAGTTGCTATCGTTACTTTTGTGGCCAGTTTGGAGGAAACCATTTCATGCCAATACTTCTAATTATTACGTCATCAGTCATTCACCTATACTCCTACGGTTACTGAAAATGTGAGAAATTGTAGGATTTCATGAACAGGAGTTGCCTATGATTCAAGTAATACCTTATTTCTAAAAAAGTGTTTGATCACAGATTTGCAGTAAGTGATTTTCATTATTAATTTTTGTTGCTTCAGTTGGGAGTCATGTTCAGAATCTCATAGTTTGACAAGGGAGCTAACTCTTGGACCCAGTGGCAGCTCCCTGATTTGACCATTTACCATCAGCATATATGAGTAGCAGGGGCTACTAAACATCTATGTCACAAAATACAGCATCATGAAATTTGTAAACCAATGCAATGAGGATCTTTAAATCATTTGGAGGGCAAGTGATTCTTTTTATGAAGAGGCAATGATAATTTGTGTGGAGGTGATTGGTGGGTCTCTTATGACAGACAAGATGCATCACACATTAAAGCTTATCCTATCACGACAGTCTGCAGAATAAGACAAGGCAATTCTATATTTCCAGCGTTTATCCACGATCAGGTGAAAACCATCACAGTTAGGGTAGCACAAATTACTTGAGATGCAGTCTCTTTCACATGATGATGATCGATGCTGTCTTTAACATCACACCTAATGATGGCTGTCACACATCGGATCAACTGGCCATGTACAGTGCTGGTATGATTTGGAGTCCTTTCCATTCATCAGTGATTTTGACGGACATTTCCCAACCCCGGCGCAATACTAAAATTTAGTTGTACAGAAATGAAGAGAAACTCTCGCAAAATTTCTAATTCTTCAGTTTTATTAAAAAACTATTGAAAAACAATGTAATCAATCCTCCAGCATAATGCACCACGAGAGAATGAAGTAAAATCATGTCCCCTAACATATATTCTATTTGATCTGCCGGTCTAGGAACTTCTCTCAGATGTTCCCCAATAATGGAATCTTCAGTATTGTAAAAAGTCATAATCTGAGTACATTACCGCCCAAAAATTAATTGAAATGACATGTTATACAATATTTTCCCAACTAATAGACTGAGTCTCAAGTAAGTGATTCAACTGACCCAAAATTTGTATTTTTTTGGGGAGGCAATGACTTGAATGATGAATAAAGTGACTCTGAATACAACTCTCCAAATTAATAACTGCCATGTACTCTGGCATACTCCCGACTGATCAAGACGCCACCCTACCAGGCCATGTGACATATAGTCAAAATTCTGATTGGAATCTCTGTTGAATTCTAGTTACAAGCAGCAATCATGTTCACTTGTGCCTCACTATTTGAACTTTCATTCACACTTCAGCTCACTGATCTTAAACTTGAGACCATAATGCATGCAAATATTGACAAAAGGGAAAAAATCTATTTTGTAATTCTCTGACAGCCAACTATGTATTTGCAGTCACACACTGTCTCAGTATGCTACATACATTTGCTGACGTGTGCTTGCTAAAGTAGTGGGTACTTTGCCCCATGAGGTATTTCAGTTTTTCATGTAACATGGCTCGTGACCTGGCTTGTAACCTGTCAGAGTAACCCGTCTTGCACCTTCTGTGCTATACTGACTTTGTTAAAAATCATGGAAACATCTAGCAATGAGCAAAATGAAATGAAATCCCTGTGTACAAACAGGTGGTCTGTATAAAAAACTAAACAACAAGAAAGTATATATTTACCACACTCAGTTTACTGTTGAATACAACAGTAACAACTTGTTAGTAGATTCACAGTGATCAGAGTTAGGGGCATCTAAGCATTCCTCTTTCACAATAATTAAATCTTTTTCTTAGCTTTCATTGTAATCCATGACCTTAAGATCTCCATAACTTGCTCACGAGTAACAATAACTTGTCAAAAGTTTTCTCAGGAAAAATGGATAAATCAAAGAAACATTTTGAAATGCAAGATGCAAGAAGAAAGTTCATTTTCTCATATTTATCAGCAACATTTTGTTTCATGTTAATAATCTGCCATACAATGTCTCATTATATTGGGTGTCAAACAAACAATGAGTAACAACTTTATGGAGATGTCCAGCAGACAGCCAAGAACTTGGAATCAGAACAGAAACCAATAACAGTTCACGTCATTTGCATCGTCGAAAAACCTAAACGCTGCAAAGAAACCGTCATACACTGAGAGTGGCATTCCACCAGTCAACAAGTCAATACTACCATACCTAAAGTACTGAAGATAGATGCAACAGGAACAGTATACTACCTTGATTCTTGAGGAAGTTGAAATTTAATTTTGACAGACAGCCACCTACATTTGAACTTTCCTGTTTTGACTTCTTTATTTTATTCTTTGTTTGATTGCCTGAACAGAAACTGATAACAAGCATAGTCTGTGCTACTTTTTTTAATTGAAACTAGACAGACAAGAAATGACAAAATATACAAAAGAACTAAGTAAAATGAAAAGGTTCATAAAGCAAGTTCACTGGCAGTCTGGCACAAACATTTTCGAAGATTCACATCTTCCTCGTCAGGTGGTGAAACATAATACAGAATGAACAGCGAAAGTCTGAGAAGTTAGCGATAACAGTATACAAATATATCAAAATACATCAAAACACATTAAGTAAGAAAGATGATCCATCCTGATATAGCTGAACATTCAAACTAGGTTTGGGTTTCTTTATGCAGAGAGCTTCTTTGATTTTGATTTCAGAAGTCTGAGCGATTTCAGAAGTCTGAGCTTCCATTGACAAGAATATGAAAATTAGCCTGGCTACAGTTACTGCAATCTGAGAATTTACTGATGTGATCGTTAAAGGCACTGGCAAATCTATTTGAGAGGTGTTCCCTAACTCTGGTAGCCAAGTGTCCTTTTAGTTTTACCAATGTAGGTTTGATTCTTATCACAAGAACTTTCAAATGAATGCACAACATTGGTTTTCAGGGTCAGAGGGGTCACATCTTTCAATGGAAAATAATTACTAACTTTGAAGGTATTTAAAACAACAATGCACTTTTTATTGATGTTTTCACCTTGGTTTGTTAGGGATTTCTTGAAAATCTTAGAGGCATGTCCGATGAATGGAATACTTATTGTATCCTCTGTGTCATTGTTCTTATCCTGATTATCTTTCCTTTGGTTGAATTTCCTTCAAAGGAAACTATTGACACAATCATCAATAATCTTCTTAGGGTAGCCATTTTCAGCAAAACTTTGTCTCAATTTAGAGATTTCATCATGGAATGAGAACCACTTGTTGCAAACAACAAAAAGCACAGTTAAGAAAACAATCAATCCACTCTTCCACTTCCATAGACAAACAGCATGAAATTGAGGATTATATTGGTGTTAGTAGGTTTTCTGTCCACCTTTCAAGTGTAAGTTTCATCGTCATCAAGTGGTAAGTGGATTTCAGTGTCCAAAATGCAATAAGTTTAGGACCAATTTCATGTAAAATTTCAAATTAGGGTGTAAATGATTAAGAAAGCCAACAAACGTTTCCATGTATTCGAAGGAGTGTAAACAACAAAATGTATGATCCACATATCAAAAATAGGTGTTAAATCATGGCATTCAGCTATAAATTTGTTTTCTAAGTGGGCCAAGTGGTATTTATATTCTGTTCTCAGTAACTTCTCAGACTTTCGCTGTTTATACTGAATTAAATTTCACCACCTGACAAAGGAGATGTGAATCTATGAAAACGTATGTTGCAGGCCAGTAAACATGCTTTTTAAGAACCTTTTTGGTTTAGTTTACTCTTTTGTATGGTTCTACAAGTGTAAAACTCTTCTAAAACTCTAAAAGAGAAATGCTTTTAACTTGGTGACCATACTAGAAGGATACAGAAATGCTGAAATTGTGGCGAAATGTACCAGAACGAAGAAACCCAACAACTGCAGGGGTAAAGCTTTCAACCAGTCCTTGAAAAGTTATTTAGGAATTAAAACGATGACATCTTTGCATATTTGAGGATCCATAAACATTTTATTCACACTATGACAAGTCATCTCCAATGGAGACAGGAAGAAGGAATGGGGTGGGGGTGAGTGAATGGGAGTATGGGGTGGGGGAGGGGTGAGTAAATGGGAGGAGTTACTCACATCAATGAGGGTCAAGATATCCTGTTTGAAGTACTTCTGCAATGTGGTGTTGGTGGCTGCCAAGGTCAGGAGGTAGTCATTCCTCGACTTGGTAGCTTTCAGCTGACACTCTTGAAATTTACCCATGCTCTGCAACGAAGAGACGAAAATAGCCGATTTCAATGTACTGGCTCTAACACAGAAAACTACACTAGAATGCAATCACCACCAAATGAAACGTAGAACGATATTGTTGTGGAGGGGGGGGGGGGGGAGAAGAGGTTAATGGAATTGCTACTGAATATGATAACAGGCCAGACTGATGCGATGAAGGATGGATGGATTGTCCAGGATGAAAGGAGTTTGGAGTTGTGCTGGAATTTAAATCATGTCTCACTATAACCATACATATTTCCAATTACAGTAGTGTGGTGTACACTCTAGACATTAGGGAATGGAGACATTTATAGCTTAGTTAATTCTCTTTTCCTGGATTCAATCAATCAGGACATAGCTGTAGGAAGGAATAAAGCTATGGTGTGATTGCGTACTTATATATTTCTGTTAATGTTATCTGTTATGGTTATTGCCTGAATATTTCTGTGATTTGGTATGCATAGCTACTACAATGAATGATAAACCAGCATTTTAAGGTCTCATACATTCACACATGTCACTGTGAGGTTTGGATCAACATTCAGTTTCTATATAAAGATTTCTCTTAATTTCTAGGTAATTAAATTTGTTTCAGTAACCTATAATGCTGTAATGTTTACACCTGTTCTGACTGACAAGTAGAATGACAACAAAAGTCACCTGGTTTTCATTGTTCATGAGTCTGGTGTTTCACTTACCTGTCTCAGTGCTACTGCACTCTTACCACTGTGCTTATAATAGTTTGCAATTTTTCACTTAACCCTCTCAAACTGCCACATTCCTGACTGGTGCTTCTTTCTACCTTGAAAAGTTTTTCTTAGAGTGAAGAGTATGTTTTGAGGAATCTGTTATATCAAAGGTTGGACATTTGATGAAAGAGTCAGAAATATTGAGTTTTTGGTACATCAAGAGCATCATACAATTGTGCTGACATGTTCAGATAAAACATTTGTATATGAAAACAATCCAGGCACATGACACACACTAAAATTTTAGTATGTTGGCTGGTATGAAATTGAAAACCTCACATGGTTTGGATATTTATGAGTAAGGAACCTATAATACTCCTCTCAAAGAGACTACAGAACCTCACTTGACTAAACATGATTGGTACAGCACCCTGCCCTGCTCAAATGACTTCACCTCACTCTACTGTACAAAAGATGGCTGGTAAACTTTGACATTTGAAAATACAGCTTAGGCTATCTTGATATCAGTATTTAAATCTCAGTCTCGGAGCACAGAATAGAGATAGGTGGTGCAACATATCAGGCTGAGCAATAGTGTGGAGACAGGTAAGGTATGGGCAAAATACATGCAGGATAAGAACAAAGGTAAATTCTAGAACTAACAAGGAACCGTTACACTGAATGTTTCATTCAGTTCTTCAAGATTTTGTGCAGCAGTCTAAAGGATAACGTGATGATTTCCTACTGTTGATATCAACACACTACTCATGAGGAAGTAGTGACCAGGATGTTAATGTTCCTTAATTCAACAGAACAAACATCTTAAAAAAATAACAAAAATCACCTGCTCAATTTTTGTCACATATCTAATGCCAACACAGATACTGAAACACGGACACATAACCCAAACCAATTTCACTATCTGATCACGTCATTGACCTGAGCGAGGGTCGATTCTTATTTTGAAGCGCTGTCCCGAATCAGACCTTTTGCAAAGTGCAAATAAAATACTGTACTGTTGTACCAGCCCAAAGCATGCATCGTGTGTAGGCAGTATATTCACCACTGTCCTGGGAACCGATCACGAGGAAGACATAAAGGTTAATCACGAATTGCCGAGCATGAGTGAGAAAATCTAATGAATGGTAGGCAGATTTTGAATAGTGTATGCTTGACCTATTTCACTAACAGATACATAATCTTGATTCCTAGGAACTACTTAGCCGTCAGGCACTTACAGTTTGACAAAGAAATTCATGGAGCACAGCACCAATAACCTACCTTCATCCTTTCAATCTTTGGAGCAATGGTATGTTGCTTGTATGTTAAACATCACCTTGGCTTTGAATAATTTACATTACAAAATGAAAAAGAAAAAGAGGGCAGGAGAGGAAGGAGGAGAGACATTAGTTAAGTGGAACTACAACAGAAAGAATATAATCACAACATCTCACTGTGTCAGGAAATCTGAACTAATAAATCCAAAATTTTTCAGATGAAACATTTTTATTCTTGTCTGTCTCTGTTTGCACTATATTGATATTGCTTCAAGAAACATTTAACATTAGGCTGTGTATATACTGTATGCACACAAAAATAGAGTTTCCTTTCCAGACATGCAGAGTGAACACTGTTACTGTTATAATGTAGGATCCATGGTGTTGTAGTTACATTAGACTTGCTGCCCTTTCAGAGTATAATGTACTTTCATAGAAGTTGCACACATCAGCAACCATATCAGAGCTGGGGTTAAAAATGTAACAAACATTACCTAGCAAAAAGGAACTAAACTGCTTTAATTATATGCACTTCTTGTTAAAATGGTAATCTACTATGCCAGTACTCTTGACATGAAAGATGGGAATGCAGTTGTTGTGTCTGGACAGGTGAATGCAGAGTGAAGTAAACACCAAAATGGCAGAAGAATGTCACTATTTAACTTTTAATTATATTGTCACCCCATCCAAAAATGTTGCACCATTCTTTACTTTTACTGTAGATATATTTAAATTGCAAATGACATACAGTACTGCCAAATGGAAGATGATCCCTGTTTCTGCATGGACCCCACTTCATCAAGGTCTCAGCAACAACCATCAACCAACAAACCTCTGGATTCAAACATGATATTTGTGGAAACAACACTGGCATCACTTTGGGCAGTTTTTGTATATTCACATACACCTACACTTGCTTTAAATGATCCCACAAGACCAGACAAGCATAAAATTGAGTAGACATCACACAGCCAGGGATATATGGAAGAAGGAAGCACTCAAACTATTGAACAGACCTGTGCTATGAAGTTAGGGACAAATTTGCTGTTTTGTGTTATGTTTGTCTGTTTGTAGTTGTTTTACAGTGCTAGGTTTAGGAAGAGCCTGACTTCCGGAAATCAGGAGTTTTCGTACAAGCTGTTTTGTTTTCAGGCAAAATCCTGGATTGTAAAGATATTAGAGACATCAGCTGTGCTCTTCAGTCTTTACAAAATGAAAACGTTCCATGCTTCCAATCCTGTTTGAGGTTTGACAGTCTTCAGAAAATCATGAACCAACTTCATCAAGAGATAAGTGTTCTCTAAACAATACACAAGAGTAAATATAAATAAAGTGCTAGTTTACCACTGTGAATTGTGCAAATAAAGCACATCTGCAGTGTCTGTCTGTCTGAGTATCTAGCTATGTGTGCATGTTACACATAGGTGTATATCAAATGGCTACTGTAGCTGCTTTCAGGGAAGTCAAAGGGTGAAGACAAACTTTTGACACCATCACAGATGACATAATAAGTGATGTCTTGCATCAATCCCATTTTAGGAAACAATTGACTGCTGCTCTTTCATCCGAAAACAAATTGCCAATATATCACAAAACAGCCTTCAAGGGTAGACACTCACATCCAACCTGCAAGAGAAGCGCCCCTACAGAAGCCAACAATATTTGAACGTATTTGCATGGGTAGTTACAAACATGTATCCTGCAAAGGTGAACCACAAACATCTAACCTACTAGGATAGCCACCTACTTTACAGTCAAAGTTTTTGCTGGCAAAGACATTTCTGTAATTAGTCAACAGTCACTAGATTTCAAATTCAACATTTTACCTATGTGCACCTCAAGGTTAACTTCAGGTTTGTTTCTGTTTTCTGGCAGCTTATCAAACACTTGGCAGTGGCTTGTCAGTTTGCAGTTGTAATCTTTATTAAATTAATATTCATGAGTAGTAAATTTTGTACTTAGACTGCACTTCTTCACAACTACAGTAATAGTACCCTTTTTTGTAAAAGCTTCTGTTCCACCACGAAGGCAAACGTCTCTGAGATTGATAGCAACAGGTTCATTACACTGTTGTTTGCCTACCAAACTGTACAGTTTACAACTCCTGCTGCAACTTGTTCATTACAATTTTAAACCATGACTCAATCCATGGAAATTCCCCATGCTTGTGGTTCACTACATGATTCACTCCAAAAGGTTACTTTTGTCCAGACTGTTACTGCTGCTTGTTTTATTTTTCTGGCAAATGGATGGGGAAATGTTCTTCCAACTAGTTCTACAGACCTTCCTTAGTTTTCTGTAGCAGAGTAATGCTTCATTCTGCTGTGTTACTCTTTTTCACCAGTTATTGTGTTAACATTATGGGTGGCTGTGTCACAAGTACTGAGTTTACACAATTGGCCTAACATCACTCCTAATAAAATAAGCTCATTCTTCTTGCTCTCAGCAGGAGCTGAAACTCATTATTTCCCCACAACTTACAGGTGTAAGTATTCATGAGTGACTGTACTTACCCCTTTTCACACTTATGCATTGTTCATTCAGAGCCAGTGCATTAACTGCAACTACTTACCACTTACAATAGCCCTTCTGTTCCTCCTCCCCCCCCCCCCCCCCCCTCATTTCTAGTGAGTATTACATTTACATATTTTCATACTTTTTGCCTTTTTGATTATCTTGCTCTTACCTTCTCTAATTGTTTCTCCAGGTATTTTTCTTTGGTTGAACCTTTCTTCTGTTGTACCTGCTGTTCTGTCTGTTTGAATTTATTGCCAGCTCTTTTACTCTCTGTGTGTGCATTATGGTATGATTTGAGTGCCTGCAAATAACAACACATATATATAGCAGATAAAAGCTAATTCATTTAAAAGAGATATTTTACTAAATGTAAGCAACAACACACATAGAGAAACAATATACGCCAGTGATTGAGAAATTTCTTCTTGACACAGAAGGACCATTCCTTTGATGTTTTCTTGATTTGTCAAGACTTTTGAACCTGCATAGTGCTTTAAGTAAGTTGTTTTCAGTTTTCTTGTTCATAAGTGTAGCTACAGCAACAACAAAAAATAGATGAATTGGACAAAACTTCAGGAAAAAATGTCATTCTGTCACAGTCACTCTAAAATTAATAGTAGGCTTGAAAAATGTCAGCAAGAATTCCTAGATGTTATCATTGACAATTCAAAGGAAAGACCCTTGAAAATGTCCTAGCATTACACGTAAATCGAATGGTTCCTCCTGTCTGGACAACTTATGTGTCAAAATTACTAACCGAATATTGTAAGGATTTCATTTTGCAGTCCCTCCGGTTAAATTTGGTTTTGCTATCTGTTATCTTAAAGCAACAAACAATCTCCTACAGCACACAGCAATCATCCTTCACACAAACATGCAAAGATCGCAAATTTATCAGTAAATACAAATACAGGCTACGAGGAAGGAATTAATGAAGGAAACAGTGCCCAACAATAGTATTGTAACAACAGTGCTATACAGTGTTAATTTGAAAGGGACAATTACATGTAGGAGTAGGTACCACCGTGCTGCCAACTCAAACACCTTTCAGACTGAAGATGTTTCAACAATAACGAAGCAAAATAGTACTGAATGTTTGGATGCATGACATAGCCTCATAACCATCATTAATTACAGAGTGAAAAAAAAACAGATCTTGCAGAGATCTTATCAAATAACTGATGTTAAATTAGATGACTTTGATCCACACATGGCTGATAAAATTAAAACTACCACAAAATGTTTATTTAAACGAAAACTACAGCTCTAGGTTAACATGGTCCTGCACTTGTTCAAAGGATTCCTGTCATAAGAGAATGGCACAGTAGAAATACTGTAACATGGCATATAAGAGACAAAGACTGGACATACCATAGCATACAAGAGACAAAGACTGGCCATACCATAGCATAGAAGAGACAAACACTGGCCATACCATATGGCATGTAAGAGACAAACACTGGCCATACCATAGTATACAAGAGACAAACACTGGCCATACCATAGCATGTAAGAGACGAGCACTGGCCATACCATATGGCATAAAAGAGACAAATTCTGGCTGTACCATATGTCATATTAGAGACAATCACTGGACACATAGCATACAAGAGACAAACACTGGCCATACCATAGTATACAAGAGACAAACACTGGCCATACCATAGCATGTAAGAGACGAGCACTGGCCATACCATATGGCATACAAGAGACAAATTCTGGCTGTACCGTATGTCATATAAGAGACAATCACTGGACACATAGCATACAAGAGACAAACACTGGACATACCATAGCATACAAGAGACAAACACTGGCCATTCCATAGCATGTAAGAGACGAGCACTGGCCATACCATATGGCATACAAGAGATAAACTCTGGCCATACCATATGGCATATAAGAGACAATCACTGGACACATAGCATACAAGAGACAAACACTGGACATACCATAGCATACAAGAGACAAACACTGGACATACCACGACATACAAGAATTAAACACTGGACATACCATAAGGCATACAACAAGCATACAGTATGGGACATGCAATCACGACAAACCTTCCCCAGGGATTAAAATACAGAGGAGATAAAATGATAATGAATTAATCATGTTAAAAATCAAGAAATAGTTAATTGCTGATTTTAAACTGACATTAAATTCATGGAATACCAAAGTAAAAATTTATCCCTTTCCTCAATCTCTTCCATCAAAGTTCTGCTTTGATCTTAAACATCAACAAAAAAAAGTGTACTGCTATAGGACATGTCTGAAGAGAAATCTGCCCATAGTACAGCTTCCTCTTGTATTAGCCATGTTAAAACCATGCTGAGTATTACCTGTATTAATTAAATACAGCCAAATTTCACACAAGACAGTCCTATCATTGACAGGGGTTTGAAGAAAAAGCCCATCTAAACATTGAACTCCTCGTCAGAAACATATCACCAACGGTTTTCTTTTTCTCTTGGTACACCTGGTAGTGCTGTAATTAATGGATTACCATGACAGACAAACTGTCAGGCACAGTTTAAGTGACCAGTACTAACGTAAAAAGGTCTTGCTTGGCTGAGCTCTATAGGATTAGAACTGCACACATATCAACTGAAAATGGATCATCTCAGACCTACAGTAGAAAAGACATCTCGTAGCAACCATTTATTTTAAAGTTTTGTCTTCTAGCTTCAGCAACACCACTGTAGTCAATTTTCAATTTTGACAGGAGAACATCTCATATGTCTACAGTAGCTGACGTGCAAAAGGCAATGGGCAATTTGCTCAGGTACACTACACGCAATAATAATAGTAAGGAATTTTTTTAACATACCCTTGCAAAACTTCTTATAATTTGAGACCATCAAACCTTTTTAAATCTCTGCAAGGTAAATTCTTCACTTTTCCCTGGGGCCATACACTATGGCCAATATGCTTGTTTTGAAGCACTGCATTTTCCCACAAGGAAATAATTTATTGTCCTTAACTAAATACTTCTGAGTTTTGAACAGAAACTAAAACCAGATGCAATTTTGATCATTTTTCAGAAAACAGATTTGTCCCTATAACAACTTAGCCTAACATGCAACATGATACCAATAACTTGTATCTACCATCATGAAGTCAGTGGTAATTCATTAAAGGGGCTCATTGAGTTGATATCAGTAAAGATTGCGGTGATTTTGAAGTATACAAACACACGATAATACTCACAATTAGCATAATTAATCAAGTTTCACATCCAACAGTTATATGAAAACTGTCAATTTTTTCGAATTTTTGACCGTTACTTGCTCTGCTTGTGTGCATGTGAATGTACTAATGTGAAAATGTCTGGTCACAAAGTTTCAAAAACCAAATTTAATCGTTGGTTACTCACTCATTAATGTTCCAACGTATGTAAAACTTTGGGATCCTTTTAGTTTGACTGTTTGTTATTAGTACGTGAAGGAAACTTGACTGGTTTAGAAAAATTGAGTGAATTTCACAAAACAACTCAATGAGCCTTTTTAAACATAATGCAGGTCAATTATATCTACCATCATGTGAGCAACAGCTAGTCAAACATTTCACACAATGCTGGTGAATTGTACATATCTACCATCATGTGAGCAACAGCTAGTCAAACATTTCACATAATGCTGGTGAATTGTACATATCTACCATCATGTGAGCAACAGCTAGTCAAACATTTCACATAATGCTGGTGAATTGTACATATCTACCATCATGTGAGCAACAGCTAGTCAAACATTTCACATAATGCTGGTGAATTGTACATATCTACCATCATGTGAGCAACAGCTAGTCAAACATTTCACATAATGCTGGTGAATTGTACATATCTACCATCATGTGAGCAACAGCTAGTCAAACATTTCACATAATGCTGGTGAATTGTACATATCTACCATCATGTGAGCAACAGCTAGTCAAACATTTCACATAATGCTGGTGAACTGTATGTCTCTACAGCACCATCATGAGAGCAACAGCTAGTCAAACATTTAACACTATGCTGGTCATTTGTTATCTACCTTTATGAAAACAGCACCTTGACTTTCAGGTAAACAGGGACCAAAATAGAAGGAAACAGAATGTGTCCTTTGATCTGATAGTATGGTACAGAGAAGCAGTATTTGTTTGCATGATAGGGATGATTTCATTTGTGAAAGGTCACTAGGTTAGATAACAGTTATTTAGTGTCCTTGAAGTGTTTTCAAAATGATGTATGAAATGTTAAGTTTGAAAAATTGAGTCTTTAAAAAAGTTTTCAGATGGGAAAAGGTTCTCTGAATGACCTCAAGTAAGTCCAATTTGTAATTACAGTCATCTTTAAGGGTCTACCACCATTACTGGTGACACCACGACAGGCTCGTGAACACACGCTGACTCTACTGTAACAATGTTGTTTCATAATCGGAAGATCCTCGAGGAAAACCAATTTGTAGTGTCAAACATCTGTGCTGACTTATAAAGAAGCCTTCTATAATAAACATGTAGACAGGAATGCTGCCAAGTGTGTCTCTACAAACAGAATCTATTTAACAGCTCTGAATAAAACACTGTTTAGGTTATCTCTACGTGACACTTCCTAAAACTTTCTACAGAGATTTGTTTATTTACAGAACATGAAGTGCTTGCTGTTCTGGTCTTATTTTCTTAAAATTGTTTACATACTTGGCCAGACACATCAAAAACCATACAAACAATAGCACAGGGCAACGTTCGCAATCAAAGAGATCATTCGGATGTTACATCTTGAATACAATTTCCACTTTGCTTTAAACAATCGAATGTACCATTTGAGTTTTACAAGAGTATTAAAATTGTGCTGAGTAATGTCAAACTTAGACCAGATGAAAAGAGCTTAATCATGCATCATTGTTTTTTCTGTAAATGGGTACATCTCTGAACAAAGTAAAATTTTCCTTGGTTTGGCACAATTCGACAAAAAGAAAACAAAATCCAACAAAGATCAAATATATGGCATGACAGTTTTTCCTCTGAGATGCTGTTTTATTGTGCAACGATCATGGACATCTAGGCCAAGGCGTCTGACTTCAAGCATACACCATATCTGCATTGAGAATCCTCGACATGCTACGAGGAAACTAGCAGTCATCGCAGTATCCTTGATGGCCAACTCAAGGAAATCATTTCCCTGAGGGGTGAGATATGAGATTCCTGCAGCAAGGAGCAATTCAGAAGATATAACCACAGTAACTAATATTAGTCTATAATGTGTATGTATGATTCAATGTACTAAATCGACACTCTGGTGAGGCATTTCTCTGTCAGTTTCTTACGCCTCGTCTTTCAATGGGCCTGTTCCCGTAGACAAAATGGGAGGCAATATTTTATTGGCTGAATCAATTGCAGTGTCTCAATGTACAAGTGTATGTGACAAAAGTCAAACACTTTGACGCGACTGGCTGGAAAGATGAATGATGATTGATGCCGTGCACTGAGTTTCAAGGACTGAGAATGATGACATACTCTGCCTAGAGCTGAAAATATCAAATCTGTGCTTGTCTCATTCTCGCATTATAGAAAACATTCTACAAAACAGAGAAAAAGCAAAACACACCATGAACTAAATGTCCATGATACTTAACTACACAGAACTTAAGTAAGATTTCCAAAAAGCTCAATAGTTGAAAAAACAACACTGTGCAAGTTAGTCATGATAGATTGGGAGGGAGGAATGACAAAAGGAAAATTGATAATATTTTTTGTAGTTCAGATCTTTCAAGAAACACAGCAGAAAAACACAACATTTTCATGGAAATTCTTAAAACATCTGATAGGCTACACTTCATCCAAATGGTCGCTTGACGAATGGAGTCAAACTTCTTTAACCATCAAGCATGTACTTGACAATTGCCATCATGCCACAAAACAATATTGTAGCAGGGAGTTGCTATTCTCTGGCTGTAGCATCTTGCATCTAGTCCTTTCTGGGGACATTTCTGGAATCTTTTGATGAACAGTTGGGCTCTTGAGATTTCTTTCTTCTATTTAAATTTTGGAATGGGGGGGGGGAGGTTAAGGAGCAGAAAGATGGAGAGCAGGGGAATGGTTGAGCCTCATGAGGGTAACTTGAATTACAAATTAGAACCTTTTATTTCTTCCAACCTTTTACTTCTTCCTCAATGCAGGCAAATTGTACATGGGGTTTGATGTAAATTTCTTATTCTGGGAAGCTTTTTGTCTTTTTTGTCCTGATTGCCACAAATGGTATGTGATCAGGGCAAAAAAGCTTATGTCATAAGGTAACAACTTCATGCAATATTCTGTACTTAAACTTAAATTTGTTGTTTTTTGGGAAATCCAAGATAATTGTACTTTCTATACATCTTTTAAATAAAATTTGGAAAAATACTGAAATTCTTTGGAGTAACCAATCAGTTGTATGATTTGCCTTTTTTGCCCCAATCGCTGCCCATACTTGGGAGCTAATGTAGTACTTTCTTACTCTTAAACATCTTAATATCCAAACCTGATATGATTCAATTCTTGTATCCATTTGTTTACAAGCACCAACTACAACACAATGTGTCACATAGCTGTGATATTAATCACATTTCTAGCTTCCTCAGGTTACATTCCCCATTGCAACTCTTAAATCAAAAAAGTTTTCAGTTTTCATATGTCATGATTATTAAACATCCTCCTGTGTTCCTCTTGTCTGTCTCTTATCTCACATTACTTCATTAATTCTGGTTCTGTTAGAGTCATCATTTTGTCAAATTTGTTTAGTTTCATCCGGTTATGCTGCGTTTCATTCTTTAACATTACTGTGAGTCATACCCATCTTTGAGTCTAATCTGTCTCACCAGTAGCTGGCCAGCTAGCTAGCTGACTGTCAGTATCTCTTTATGACACAGACCAAAGAGATCCTCTTGACTTTGGCAAGGTACTGAAGAGTTCAAGCAAATGAGTGATAGCAAGCAAAGAACCAGACGGCAACATCGACAACTGAAGGATACATCTCTGTGACGAGATGTGAGCAAGGGGTTCCTCATCTAATTCTACATTCACAAATAATACTGTCTTAATTGTTATGATAAATGTTCACATATGAATACTATAACGGGGAACTTGTTTCCCCACAATTCACGGGTGTGGGTACTCACCAGTGACTGTATGTACAACTTACTACCTGTACATTCATTTGACCTTGCTCAAAGTACACCTGAAATCAATTCTAGCACCATACCCTCTAGAGGCACATATATATCTATGAATAATTTGTGAAAATCACATTTTTTTTTTAATCTGTGAAGTTTTCTTCACATATTAATGACAATGGTCAAACTAAGAGGATGCCCATGTATCATATACAAATGAACATTAATGAGTAATTGACTATTCAAGTTGGCTTTGGAATTTGTGACCAGACACTTTTCATGACAGTAATGATTCATATGTGCAATGCCAGTAACAGCCAGGATAAAAAATTAATTCAACATCATCGAGTCGAAGAATTCTCCAAAAGTCTCAAATGGCACACGAAAGCAGGGAAGATTGAGTATTTAAATGTTCCTTGTATCAACAACTATCATTATCCTGTTACTTGACCTCTAGTGGTACTCGGCTCTTCCTTTGAAATTATTGATCTATTTTCTATCCCCAGTTTGGATCACAAAAAAACTTAATGCAGAATTCTCTCATTTATAAAATATTACCAAGAATAGTGTCAGGATTCTATTTGTTGAGAAATGACATCTGCACTGCAAGTTTTGGTGGAGAGAATTAAGTATTCATCATGAAAAATACTTGAAACAAACAGAAGCAGTTCATTAGCAGAGCCTATGATGGCTAATGCATGACATCTTATTGTAATAATCAGAGCCTGCTATTTCTGAAGTACCTCTCTTTTATATTAGATCTAACCAATTGTTTATTTTATTAGATGTGGTGAAAAATCTCCACAAATATTTCACACTGATCATATAAATCATTCCAAATGTAGGAGAATTTAGACCATAATTGTACTTGTAGTCAACAAACATTTTTCCTAAAGTTGTACATAGTGTAAGCAATGGTGCAGTAGAAACAGTTTTCTTTTAGAAGACCATCAGAACTTTCATATCAAAGTTTAAAACTGTTATACATTGCCTCACTGTGTTGCCATGAGCATAATACTTGTTGAGGTGAAGTACCCATATTTGTTTCATAAGGAAGTGTCAAATAGCAACTCACTGGTTTCATAATGTGTTTCAGGTTTGTTCAGAGCACATCGCTACTCCAACATAAGTGTACAAATCTAGTTCAGAAATGAAACCATGTTGCTTTCTGTGTAGGCCTATTGCACAGAGGGTACAATGGAATCACAGTTGTTATTCTATGAGAAATTAATAGGCTAATGTGTGTCTCTAATGATTTCACAGAGACATGCTGTAGACTTTCTGTAATAACGTATTTCACTAAAAGATTTTATTTCCATTGGCTTCAGATTACAGTCATAATTCCTTCTGTGACAATTCATTAAAACATGACTGCAGACTGCCGGTAAAATTGTTCACTGAATTGCTAGATACCTTTGATCTTATACTTTTGTCAGCCTTCTACGAAAATGTAATAATGAAAAAATGCTATTTAAGAGTTATTTGAGCAGCTTGCTTTTTACAACTAACGAGTAAACAACCCTGTGATCAAGTGTTGATTTCAGAGTTTTATATGATTAGGAAACCAATTCAACCCACACAACTTCTCAAGTGTAATCACAATTATTGCATACAGAAGCTAGTCAACTGTTTGAGCTCTGCTATGGTATGTCCTCCCACAGTATATACAGTACTATAGGGTTAAATTCTTACTTTTACAAGTTATTATTATATTGTGCACCTATATTTGAAAGCATTATTGCAGTGAGGATATGCACTACAGTTAAGTGTAAAGTTCTTAATTTGGGGTCAAACACAGCTACCAATGGAATCCTATTTGGTGTAAACCTTGAACAATGACATTCACTACCAACCTTCCATCTCAAGTTGAAGATCATGGTACTGTTTGTCTCAGCATTCCAGTCTAAAGATGATACCACAGTGATTGAGTAATCACCACAGAAGTAGCTGCAGGACCTGTTCTGCATTCATTGACTTTATAGAGGGAGAGGAAATACAACATGGCCAGATCAAGTCGGTTGTCCCTAAAGCCAGCTGCCTAGCTACATTGTGAATTGTGCAGCTGGTGATTAGCTTAGACTAAACCTAAAGCTGGGAGTTGAAACAACTAAAATCCCACTGGAATGGATTCACCATGCTGACAGGAAACATAAAATCCTGCTAGGATAGAGTCCTTCAATAACTATTTTTAGTGCTTGTGATGTTTGATCTATACAAAATACCTATTAAAGGCATCACCATTGGCCCTGAAGAGAAAAAAAGAGAGAAATGGGAGCATCTTCTGAAGGAACTACCACTGTACAATGACTAGAGGTGACTAAGTTTGTTGTCAAAATATGTTCAGGTTTGGTTTTAATACTTCAGGAAGCTCTTGTGTACATAGCAAAAGGATATCATCATCAATGTCAAAAACAGGACCTGAGTATCTCAGAGGACTTCAATACACGTAGCTGATGTTTTCATACGTAGAAGTAGGCCAATGCAAGATTATAATACCGTATAGTATTAAACCTTGTACAGGAAGGTGGTACACCATACATCTGTGTCACATGTGAGAGCTCTGCGTGTGTGTACATACTGTATGTTTGTGTGTAGGGCAGATGCTAAATGAAAAAGTGAAGTTGTTATTAGGGAGACAAAACTGGGATTCTCAGTTGAATTCTTCCTCATTCACTTTGAGAATGGATTACTATTTTTCTTTTCATCAAATGAAGATGTCCATAAAAATAGTTTGAGGCCTCAAAAACCTAGCTAACAACAAGTATTCCAAGACAACTACTGACAGTCCCAACTCCTCTTTAAGGACTATCATTTTACATTTTTTCGGACAAGGCATTAAGTAGAACTAAACAATTTTCAGTTGCCATTCACTAAGATCACTTTTGATTTTGCTCACAATTTCCATGCCAGGACCCTTTTCTTTGACCCTAGCAGAGCAAACAAATAACAGTATCTTTACTTCAAAGTCTTCATGCTAAGATCAGTGGACTTCTCACTAGAGATCCCTACCTATATCAAGGAAAATCCATACATGATAACAACACATAACACCAAGGGATTAAAGTATACCAGTTACGCCATTACCACAAAGTCAGCACATCAGCACCTGCCTCATCCCACTTGCCCTATATACATCAGCATGCAGATAACTAAAGCTGTGTAACAGACTGTCCTTCATAAATCACAGATGAGGCTAATATCTATCATACATATATCTCTCCACTCTGTGGATGATGAGCTGATGAGTAGCAGAGGTAAATAAAACATTAGCCGCAATTTCACTTCCCCTGTCAGATTTACTCAAGCGATACACATGAAATGAGTAACATCGATGCTTCACCATGCATGTCGTTTTCTTGGTCACGATACGGGCAATAATTAATACACATCTCCACATCTGTAACTTGACTAAACCCTGCCGCTAATGAACTTCATAAAGTGCTTCATACTGTAGCTAGCCTTAAGTTTTGACTGATTAATGGCATTATTTAAACTGATCTCTTACGACAGCTTGAGATATATGTATACATATTGTGACATCATTCTAGCAGAGTACAGTTAACAACATGCTGTTTGTGTGTTTGATAATTACAGGGTGGTGGTGGTGGGGGGTAGGGATATATGAGATGTGATTAGGTCAATCCTGGTTAACAGGTAACAGTCTGTACTGGTACATACTTGTCTCCTCCTGACCTTAATGATGGGTACAGCATTTGTGACAAAAACTTTGCAAAGTTTAGCAATCTTCCTCCAATGGAGCTACTAAGGTATTAATTTAACCTTTGCACACAACAAGGTGTATCTGACACAATGGCCAACCCTTGCCAGTATGTCTTTGTAGACAGTGACAGAACTCATCAGGAAACATACATTAAAACACATGAGCAGGGGCAGAATTTGATGTCTGAAAGTGGAGGGGGCAAAACCTGACAGACGACCAAACAGCGGCAAAGGGGCACGCAAGCACGAAGCGCTCGCCCCAACGGCGTGGGGCCCGGGGGAAGCCCCCGGAAGCTCCGGGGTATTTATGCGATTGCAGGCATCAAAATAATGCATTTTAGCTGCAACTTCAAACTACATAAGGTACATAAGGTACAGAACTCAGAGTGTTTGCGAACGAAGCTCGCTGAACTAAAATCGCATTTTTGACATTTTAGCGATAAGAGTAATACGATACCGTAGAACAGCTATCACAAGTGTGCTCAAACAGATAAATCTCGCCCTCCCACCCTTCGACAAGCAAGCAAAGCAGTGTTTTTGAAGCGCCAGACGGAATCATCAAGAGCTAAGCAGTATTTTCGGAATCCAAAAAGTGTCAAACAAAATTTTCAAAAAGATGCAGATTATTATCTGCAGGTTTTCAAACCGTTTGAGAGATATTTCCCCAAATGTGTTCGTACTTCCACTCACTATCATGTAAACAATGTGCTTTTTTAATTTACTACACCTGCATACGTTACTAATACGGTGTAGTCCGACTATACACGTTTTCCACAATACCTTTTCATTCACATCTACGTTCATTCTGATTCCAATGTAAGGCTCCTGTACGTAGTACGTCTATCAGAGTCAGAACACTTGCACTGATGATTGAGTACGTTTTAAATCTATCGTGCGTTCGTACCGTGCATCACAGCCTAGGAATGTAGACTTCCAAATTTTTAGTAAAGACAACATAGACTTTCAACTAAAAATGAAAACTGCAAAGGTGCAACATGTTATATTACACACCGTTGGACGATCATTCAGTGGGCCTATATTGCCTATGTAAACATTATACAACCTTTTAAAAGTATCAATCTCGCATCTCAGTCTATTCCCTTCAGTAGCCTACTGTTGTAACAAATTGCAAAACTAACCGGATTAAGATGTAGGCCTATAAAAAAAAACTAAGTTCGGGAAAAAAGTGGGGCGGCAAAGTGCCCCCTCTTGCCCACCCTGTAACCCGCCTATGCACATGAGATTAAATCCCATGAAAGTCCACAACTCACTTACCCCTAGATAATTCATGCATTAAGTTTGACCTAGCCCAAAGTGCAATCGAGACATAGCGCCGTCTAGGCCTAGGCTCACCCTCATTTGGTTTTCACTCTGGCAGTCACTTTGAGCCGAGTCAACCTTAAAGCATGAGTAAGAGAGGTGTAAGTATATGTCTATGATGTGAATTTTAATGATCAAGCAGGTCTAAATTGTATGTCAATGTTTATTTGTTGTAGGAACAAATACCTTGGGAAAAAGTAGGTTTTGGCTCTTTATGAATTGATTAATGATCAAACATGAACATTCCTCAAGCCTCAATAGCACCTGGTCTAATTATGTTGCAATATTTAACCTGAATTCCCCACAACTCACTGGTGTGAGTATTCACTAGTAACCACACATACCTCCTGCTTCACTAATGCATGCATTTAGCCTTGCTCTATGTAATCAGAATTATAATTCTAACACCGTGCCTTTTAGTTCTAGATGTGACTAGAAGGCACAACAAGAACTGTACAACATTTACAACCACAGACTTGTGTACCACATACACTGTACACAGTTAGAAGCAATATGTAGATTTTGAAGTGAATACTACTGTACAATGATCTGTGCTTTCACCTAGGTGAACTGCAAAAATTTGTCACTTATGAAAACTGACACTTAACTGGAAGTTGTACAGTACATCAAATGCATCTCTTTATTGCATATAACTCGTATCTTGTTACCAATAAAAGTATTCAAATATGTAAATGATATGGAATAAGATGTATATTCCTTACTGATCAAGAGCAGGCTCAAGTCTGTGAACTGTAACTATTTATTCTTCATGATAACATACACTTCACTGGAGATTGTTGACTATATCAATTGCACCTCTGTATACTTTACATGTAACTTGCATCATGTTACCAATAATATATGTAACAAAATATGTAGTCAGATTCTGGCTCATCATGAACAGAATCAAATATAAACTGTGGGAATGTGATAAGTTGTGGTAAGTCAGGGGAATAGAGAATATGACTTGAACTGATTAAGCATTATTAATAGAAATGAAGTAGCATCTCACAGCTGGACCTACTTGGTTGTTCATAACGCTCATCGTGATTCAGTTTGCTCCTACAAGTAAACAATCACAGATAAGTACTGTTATATATCATACTGGTGTATGGCCTAATGTATAACCTATGACTGGCATGTTGTTGATAAATATACCAGCGGCATAATGACACCAATGTTCTTGATAAGATATACCGGCGGCATAATGACTAGAATTTCGCTGATAAGATACACCAGCGGCATAATGACACCAATGTTCTTGATACAATATACCATCGGCATAATGACTAGCATGTTGTTGATAACACATATACCAGTGGCACAATAACTAGCATGTCGTTGATAAGACATACCAGCCGCATAATGACACCAATATGTTCTTGATAACATATACCAGCAGCATAATGAGACCAATGTTCTTGATAAGATATACTGGCGGCATAATGACACCAATGTTCTTGATAAGATATACCGGGGGCATAATGACTAGCATGTCGCTGATAAGATATACCAGCAGCATAATGACACCAATGTTCTTGATAAGATATACTGATGGCATAATGACACCAATGTTCTTGATAAGATATACCGGGGGCATAATGACTAGCATGTCGCTGATAAGATATACCAGCGGCATAATGACACCAATGTTCTTGATAAGATATACTGATGGCATAATGACTAGCATGTCGCTGATAAGATATACCAGCGGCATAATGACACCAATGTTCTTGATAAGATATACCAGCAGCATAATGACTAGCACGTCACTGATAAGATATACCAGCAGTATGACTAGCATGTTCTTGATAAGATATACCAGCAGCATAATGACTGGCATGTTGCTGATAAAATATACTAGCAACATAATGACTAGCACGTCCCTGATGAAATATACCAGCGGCATAATGACTAGCATGTCGCTGATAAAATATACTGGCAGCAAGTTTGTTGTGACAGTGAACTCTGAGAGACTAACATGGGCTGCACAGTTCATCATGTTTTGGATTCATCCATGCAGAGTTTGTACTTACTGAAAATAGTTCATTGACAACCCTCAGTATTTCCATATGAACTTCCACAGTCATTTCCCTGCTCTGTAGAAAAAAAAAAAAAAAAAAACAAATTTACAAAGTGAATTTCTAAAATTTCTACACATAACATTTCTTTACCATACAGAATATTGAAGTTCATCTTGACCTACGTTATGATTGCTCATAACTAACGGCACGCTGGATATCACTGGCATTGCATATTTAATTAGTATCCTTCTGGTCACACCATCATAACAATGTCCAACAGTCAGTGGAAAAGTAATGAAACTGAAGGTAAACACTGTAAATGAGTAAAAATTAAATCCAAAAGAAAAAAAAAAGAATTTTACAGCTTACAAAGTCATGCCTTTAACCGTTGAGGTGCAGGAGCTAAAAGGGATTAGCCACTGAAGAAAATTCATGCTTCATAAAAATTAGGAACATTTTTCTCCTTCTATTGGTGAAAACCATGTCTCAAAAGCATGTTCCATATGTATGGAAGTTATGAATTTTTAAAAGATATCTATTTCAAAACAGTATCTGCCTTAACTATATTCTCACAGATGTAAAATTTCCAAGGTCAAAGATGGTTTCAATTTCAAATACGATAACTTTTTGCAATAATGTACACCACACATACAAGGCATTCTTATAATCTTGAGGCAACTAGAAATCTTTCTTGAGCAGAGAAGTCTTTCTTCAAATGTCAGTATTTTGAGTTAGGAACAACATATTGACATGACAAGTGTGTGATGAAAAATTATTCCTTTTCATTTAAAAACCCCTTCACACCTTAATGAACCATTCCCTTAACAGGAAAAGTACCAGACTGTGGTGAAGGGAAGGTAGTTGAGGAAGAGGAGGGGTGGGTAACGTTCAGTGTTAAAACTACAAAATGTAGAGCTTGGTGACCAGAAACATGGGGTGCATTTGCTAAGTGGAGACAAGTGAGAGGACTGAAGTAAATTCATGCAGAGTCACAGAATAATGCATTCTGCATGGTTGACTTTAAAATACAACACCAAATACAAACTGTAATGCATCATTACAAACAGACATACATTGTTTGGAAACCCCAAAAGCATGTGTCTTCAGTAACACAACTTGAAATATTACTTTTTTTCACTAAAAGCAAGATACAGACCACTTAAATGGAACAATTTTACAGTTAACTGTACAATTAGTTACTGATCTGTCATCTACTGTAGCAAATGCAGGCAAAGTGAGCACTGCAGATATGGACAAATGCTGTACAAGCAACTCCTCAAATTGATCAACCAGATCTGATATTCTGTTTGAAGGGTGCTGCCTGAATGTCATCTTCAAATACAATCTATTCAAACATCAAATAATGTCAACAAGATGGGGCTGATACACACAACCTCTAATATAATCCCTAATACTTCTTGCTTTGGAAATTAACTTGCAACATACTCCCCTCATATAACCTATGACACAAAAAAGGTGCAAAAGGATGAAGATTACAATAGATGCAAATGAGTGCAGAAACTTGGTTGACCAAATATGCACATGCACAATTGCCAGACCATATTCAATACGGTAATCCATAGGTGAGAAAGTGGGCATTGTGAATTATCATTTCTACACAGGTGAGTCTCAAAGCACACCAGGTTTGACTCACCAGTCTCAGAGCAACAATAGCACTCTCATGATCTATGGTCTGTCAAGAGTGTACTGTAGATGCTGTCTAGCAGAAAGTGGACTAGCATCCCATTCTCATGATACCACGGATAACTCTGATGTGTAAAGACTGAGTCCATGATGGGTTACATTTTTTCATAAAAAGGTTGGCAGGACTCATGCGACAGAAAATGGGAGTGCTACTGTTGCCCTAAGACAGGCACTTGAAGAGCGAAACGATTTCATAGTTGCAAATGGCTACATGAAGTGAGGAAAAATGTAGCATAAATTATGCGATCTTTCCTGCTTCTTCTCAGACTAGTAACGCCATCATTATTCTCTTTCAAAGAGGTGAGAATGGTGTAGCATACAGTAGTCTGTACAGTACACTTATCCAACTAATAATGTGTCTTTCATCAACCATGGTCAATACGGTAATGCATAGGTTATATGAGGTGAGGCAGTACATGCTGTGAATTATGTTTGTGTACGATAGGCTACAATATGTGCACTATACCTACACACTGACAAGTTGAAAAATGACAATTGCAGAGGCAAACCTGGCATGACTCTTACACTGCAAATGTCTCTGGAGTCAAAGTTCTCTGATTATAATACACTTTGTGCAAATTATGGATATCCCTGGCACATTTCAGTGTCTGCAGACATGTCTACACGGTGACAATGCAGAGTGATATCATTACGGAAATAGATCAGATCAATGTGATGTCCTACGAATGTATCTACAGGATCCTGGTGTTATTATTACCTCATCTTTGTTTTTTTACACCCTGAGCAGGACTGTGTTTTCTTTTTAGCCTGTAACAGGAAACTGCTGACACACAGTCTTGACAAAATACCAAATGTCCAATCAACTGCTTCATTTACTCACGATTGTCTCTTCTTTGTTTGAAGATATCTTAGGAGATCTTTATTTCTCCTTTTAATGAATCATTTGCAAATAGAAAAATGTGTCAAAGTTCTAACTGTGTGGAAAACCTGCAATGTGCTCTATTGGTTTGTTTCTTCTCAGTTTATTGATGGAACAGCCATTGGTACCTGAACAGAATTCAAATCAGAGCTTCTCTTCTTTCCACTGTCAGTACAGATTATTCAGGCAGAATCGCCACAACCCTCTGGTATGGATAGAACAGCACAGCAGCTGTTGTTTCATGCCGCTTAACCTCCTTGACCAACTGGTCGATGAACTGGTCGATGAACTGCCCGTTCAACAGGTCGGGCCTGACAAATGGCATGTTCTCTAGCTTACTCCTGGCTTTGGTGGATGGCAAAGCAAACGCTTCGAGGACATTGCCTAGGAGTCTCCTCTGGATGCAGCCGGAGCGGAAGCTCCCGTACCCGGAGACCGGTGGCCACCTTCATCCTGGGTTAGTGATCCAGGCTCCTAGGAGCCGGATTCCTGGCAGCCAGCTGATGGAACTCTCAGCTTGCTTAGCATCCAACGACAGGTCACTCCAAGGAGTGTCCACATCTGCTGGAGCCAAGAGAAGGTTGGGAATCTGTTGAGCCTGCTCAACGTCCTGATAAATGTAACTCAACTCCGCGGCCGAAGCCACGGATCCCTGAGCTAGGAAGAGTGCTGGCTTCCGAAGGAGGGAAACTCCCCCTGTACTCCCCTTCTTGGCTGGCCCAACCCTCCTCCCTTCTGGTTTGGACTTCCTCGACTTACCTTTGCTGGCCCTAGGGGTCTAGGGGAAACTGAGTTCCACTGTGGGCCAGTGACTACAGATTGATTGGGCACCCCATGAAATCGCTCCCTATGTTTTTCCCACCAGGCCCTGTTGCCAAGAGTGGATCTCGAACCACTGGGCCAGGGTAAAAGACATGCACCATTCACATGGGATGCTACGAGTGCATAAACAGCACAGGGTACACAGTGAGTGCGGGTCCCAGTCCCTACCTGCACATACTGCAACGCAGATAGGCAGATAGGGAAGACATGATCAAACCACAAAGGTAGTGAACATCACATTGTACTAAAACTTTCTCACAGATTTTCACGTAAAGCATAAACATTACACACTCTACACTAGCAGTTCTCAACGGGACTGTACAGTTTAGAGTTCAGGAGTTGTGTGGGAATAGGTAAGTACAAAGCAGAGCAAAGGAAATACATCAAGTCACAGCCATCCAAAAGAGTATAAATTCAATTTTCTCAATGTACAGAAACTTGACACTAACATATAGATTGTCAATCCTTCACTCCATTCTCGATTCTAACATGTACGCAAAGAATTGTGTAAAGAGGGGAAAAAGTACTGTACATATTTCTTGTCGATGACTTTAGGTCCCTCTTAATTAGAACTGCATTCCTAGAGGCTTTATAATCAAATGAAAAATGATACGAAACACATTAAGTGAATAATGAGGTAAAATTCTGACTGTTAAAAAAAAAAAAAAAAAAACTCTGGAAAGGTGAAGTCAATGAAGAGAAAATGCTGGCAGGACTCGAAATTTAAGGTTGATGAAGTTGACATTTTCTTCTCAGCTGTAATTACAACATCCCAGCAGGATTTCTCCCCCAATTCCAAAAGCTCACTGGGACCCAGGCTGATTATGTCAGTATCACTAGCATTATAATACATAAAAAAATGAAATGTTTATGTACACTTGAAAGTCCTGTTCTAGGGAAAAACATCATGTCACATGGAATTCCAAACATCTCTTGTTCTGTCTGTTTCACAATATTTACCCCCCTTTGGATTGAATTTCTTTCCTCATCCATTAACAGACTGTCCCCAGGTGATGGTGCTCACTTGAAGTTTTAATCAACATTATGAGGCCTTCATAAAGAACATGACATCCTGCAAAACATCATGAGGGTGAGTCTTTTACTTAAATCATCTTTGTAAGGTGGATGACTTAAAAAAAAAATACAAGTGGAGCAAAAGAAGCACTTTAGGATTCTGTTTCATTTACAGAAATTCTCTCAGGTCTTTGCCCGGCAGACACCACTTTTATTCTCTCTCCTCTCCTATGGAAACCTTTCCTACAGTAACTCCAAAAATCCTCCTTCCGCCCCTCTAAATATCCTACAAATACAAGAAATAAGTTTCCCCATCTCCTACAAACATAAGATGATAAGAAATTATCCAGCTATGACAATAAGCCAAAAATTCGGAAAATAATTGGTGATAATCCCTTTGATGACACAGTTCAGAGACTCATATCCAAATTCAAATATTTCCAACAATGAAAACATGATTCATTTGGTGAAGATGGACCCATCCACCAAAACTTATCATCTTTTCTTTCTTTTAATATTTTGTTGGTGGGGGGGCTTTTCTTTATCTCTCTTTATTGTGCAATGATTGCAATTAAACTATTGTAATGAAAATCAGGTCATGTTATGAGTGATGCTGAGAATTAGGTTGCATATACATACAGCCAAAATCGTGATGCACAGCAGGACACAGGACTGAATATTCTCCTGCTGTCCTAACGACCAGTATTACAGTATATTATGAAGGTTTGCCCATAGCTTTTGAACATACTGTACTCTCTATAAACATCACATTGGGGGTTTACACCGTATGTACTGTAGTAATCAACAGATGACTGAATGAGTTCTGAGTTGTAATGCTACAGTGTCTATGTTCTATCCCCTTCAACATGATGACCAAGCATGTAGTCGTACATGTACTGTGTGTGTGTTACTTAATATTGTACTGCTCCTAACGCTGTAAAGGCTGTATGCGGAATGCAGTTCAAGTATGTCAAAATCCAATTGTGCTTAGTGTAAATCAACTTCAAAACAAGAACCAAAAAGCGAAAAGGCTTTGTGGATCCTAGCTATATGGATACACTGTAACAAACATGAATCACCCTCTTGACAAGTATGTCTTCTACTTGACCCTTTATTGATAAGTTTTCGACCATTGAAATATTTCGACCAAATATGAACTGCCACCTTTTGAAACAAACGGTACAAAAATTGATAGAAATTATCTATTCAATATGGTCATCTCATTAATACGGTTTGCCCGCAAATCACGTATGGGATTACTGAAAGACCCTTTTTGCAACATTGTGTGTACAAGGTTTTCAGTTTGACCTCTAGTGACCTCAAATGACATTTGACCTTCACCTAAGTCTATACAGATGATCTACTCAATATGGCCAGCCCTCACAAAAAGAACGTGATTATTGAAAGTTACCTTTCTCAAGATTATATTAGCAAGGTTTTCACAGTTTTACCTCGGTGACCTCAAATGACCTTGGTCTCCACTACAAACATTAAGATCATCTACTCAGTGTGACCAACTTACACAAGTATATGAGATCGGTCACAGTCAGTCTTCTTGAGATAACATTTTTACAAGCAAAGCATAACATATATGCACACATACATGCATGCATACATACATACACACACACATGCAAGCAGACATGTATGCATACACACATACATGCACACACCCTTATATACACACACTTACATACACACATAGAAACATACATACACACATACATACCATCACATTGCAGAGAAAAGAGGGAAAGCCTTCCCAGAGATAACTTGCCTTGGAGTGCATTACATGTACAGTACTCAAAGATGACCGTTATAAGGAAGCCTGGTAAACCTGGAATTTCATTTGTAATAGCTTACTTTCAGTCACACCCACATATTACATCAGGATCCATTTAGTTACTAAGCATATGGGCATAATTCATCTACCATAGTGAGAGCTAATAGGAAAAAGATTTAAAACTGTGAAGAGCATAAGTACCATTCAGTTTACTAACTTCCTAAATGGAGAACAGTCAGACTTCCACAAAGTGACCATAACTACTCCATTTCACTGCTCACAAGTCAACAACTATCACGCAATAAATGTCAACGCACTTCCTCTCTGAAACTGTTTGGTGATTCTTCCAAGTTTAAACAAGGTGAAAATGTTAGGACCAAAACAAACACACAGGTACAGTATCTGGTGTTTACATAACAAACTTGTGTTGACATTTTTGAAGGATGTGGTATCTCTGGGCTTGTTACTGTAGACACTCTCTTCCTAGGCACTACACTATTATTACGTGAAAAAAAGTGCTGGCTACCTGTAAATGTGGTTTGTTGCAATTTGTTTCAATTCTCTAACACCTGGTCAAAATCTTTAGGAGATAATTTCATACATTAGTGGGAAAGGTATGATTGTACACAATCTGTTAATATAGCGATTTGGCCATTAGACCTGGTATGATGTGCAATACAGTAGTATGATTTTATTGCCTCTGTTCTTCAAAGCATTCATTCTTCCATGACAAAAATGTATAAGCTAAGTATTACACTTACCAAGTATGCTCTTATGTAGAAATTTCCAAGGAATCAAGAATCTTTTAACTATTATCAACTATTCACAAGGAAAGATGGGAAGTGATATTTCATTATGACTACCTGCACGGCATAATTTTACACTCCATGCAGGAGATATCTTGTGGTCAAAATTAGTGATGAATGATCATGGCACTGATATTATCATTCATATATTTTGATTATCCAGACTGCAGCTGTACTTACAGATCTGACAAGTTCAAATTTCAACAATATTAGTGTTTAGGTATATTCAAAAGAAATAAAAGGAATAAAAAACAACTGAATAGCAAGAGGAAGTAATATCTCTTTCAAATTGAAGAAAACCAATGACACACAAGGTTTACAAGATCTCATTACAACATCACTGCATCTAGATAGTACCCTTGGTATGTGATACCACAGCACCTGGTCCTTTCGGTAAGCAATGCCACTGCAAACACTCCCTTTGGTGTACCATGCATCTGCACCTTGTTCCTTTGGCATGTGACGCAAATATTACTGTAGTTCCTTTGGTGAGCGATGCAACTGGTCCCCACAGTTTGTGAGTGTGACACCACCACACATGTGATGTGTGATATGCATGCACATAGTCCCTTAGTGAGTGATGCCATTGTACCAAGTACCTTGGTGTGTGATGCCACTGAACCTAGTCCCTTGGTGTGTGATACCACTGTACCTAGTACCTTGGTGTGTGATGCCATTGTACCTAGTACCTTGGTGTGTGATGTCACTGAACCTAGTCCCTTGGTGTGTGATACCACTGAACCTAGTACCTTGGTGTGTGATGCCATTGTACCTAGTCCCTTGGTGTGTGATGCCACTGTACCTAGTACCTTGGTGTGTGATGCCATTGTACCTAGTACCTTGGTGTGTGATGCCATTGTACCTAGTACCTTGGTGTGTGATGCCACTGTACCTAGTACCTTGGTGTGTGATGCCATTGTACTTAGTACCTTGGTGTGTGATGCCACTGAACCTAGTCCCTTGGTGTGTGATACCACTGCACATATTAGCCTCTTTGATACTACAATTTTTATTGACTAACAAAAGGTGCTTAACCTGGGACTATCTATGAATTCAATTAGTTGTGTAATTTAAGAACATGGACATGTTTGAGTGACTTAGAAAAAAAAAGGAATTTGAATAACTCCTCCACTCAGGATTGCAATTCTGTAAAAGCACATTTTGTCACATCCTTGTGGTGAAGACAAAGTATATAATATATGTATAATATGAGATTATCTGGAGCTGTATGAGAAAACAATATCAACTATACTGCAAGGATCAGAAGAAGAGCAGAGTATTTACAGAGACAAAGTGCTGAACAATTAACAAAATTGATTTCATATTAAGAGCAGAGAGAATGACTTAACTACATGAAGACATTTATCCTTGTGTGTCTTTCATCGCCTTTCCCTACTCATAGTCTGACTCACATTCCACCACTAATTTACAATAAACCTAATCAGCATTCGCCCTACTGGCTCAGACTAGAAAATTGTTTCTTTTTTCCTCTCTACCAGAGATGGCAAGAAAAGAACAGATTTCATAGTGGGCAGTATTTAAAGTTTCTGGGTGTTGTTAGCATTCATGGTAGAGAGGAAAATATACAAGCTGAGAGACAAGTAAAGGTCGTTAGTGCCAAAAGACAAACAATGCTTAATTTCATATTGTGCAATGAGTTGAAATCAGTGAACATGTACTCAACATTTAGAGGTGTAAAAGAAATACGCACATCGGGAGAAGAAGTCAATGGCACAGAACAACTGCTGGCATTAATTTCTGCAACACAATGGACTTTCTAAGTTTTGGTTCACAATAACTTAAATAGCAAAAACACAGGAAGTTTGGAAAAGTTGTATTCTGAACAGAAGCAACACCAAATGAATTCCTATAAGGAAGTTATTTTCTCAAATCATCACACTCTGCTGCACAATACAATATAAAAATTGAAACTGAAGCACTTCCTACAACAACTAAGTAATACAAGAAATTTTGAAATTTCACAGGAGGGGATAAACCTTGAAAAAGAATGCTAAAATAATATTGAAAATCATAACTTTCCTAACACATATGGAAACAAAATAAGCTTTTGAAATCGAGAGTTGCTAGTGATATGCAACATCATAATTGGCAGAAGATATAAAGAGAAATAACTCACTGGACTTAGCTTCTTCAACAAGATGACATATGGGATGGTAAAATGAAAAGAAGGGGCTGACAGACAGCATAGGGGGCAGTGTTAAAGTGTCTAAATTTACATATTTTAGGGATAAATTTAAACAATTTTAAACTGGTACAGCATATAAGTGACAACTAATAGCTACAATGTGCAAATATGTAGTTTTTTTAAAACTTGCATCATCCTAGAGAAAATTATGTCAGTAATAGATTTACCAATGTTATTTTTTTTTAGGTTGTTCCTGGGTACCCATTTAAATTGCACTGTCTGAATTGTAAACTTATTGTCACATTTCATTACATCTATCTATGCTATTATTTGAGACAAATATTGGAGCAATAATAAACTTTGCCTGTTGCAGTTTAGCAATTAATTAGTAATATAACATTTAGAATGAGAATGACGTGGGTTTATTTAAAGGCTGTATTGCGTCACCCTAAGCTATATTTTTACCTCCCTGAAAGCAAAATTCTCAACTGGTTCTAAGTTACAGTACTCTAAGATTGACAGCAAATTCGAAAGACGCAGAGCAGCTCGTATTACACAGTGTACACAGGGATCCATTGTTTTGATTACACATGTGGAGGAATTTAAGACAGGCTGAGGGAGGGACTACAGGTAGGTGGTTGGGAGAATTGAAACTGTCTGGGGTGATGAGTTTTTGTCTTTAAGCTTACACTAACCTGAAAACTTACAAAAAACTCTTCCTTGAAATGCTCTCACAAGGTGATTTTTATTAACACATGAGCTGAGAATTCTGACTTCCACCATTACGCCCAACATTTATTCAACCAACTGGGGCGAATACAATTCATATCAAGCTCAATTGCCCAGTGAGTGTGTTTGCTAGTTCAGCAGTTCTTGAAGGATGGTATTCTTCTTTCACTTTAGGTTTTTTACTTTATATCAATTCTATTTTGGGATACAGACAATATTAAGTCAGTTAGCCAGGAACTAATTCTACTAATATCAACACAAATTTTGTAAAGAATATTTCTTTTCCACTTCCTTCAGAAGCTACATTATCATTCTAACACTAACACACCCACTAACATACCAAATATATATACAGTATTAGGAAACAATGCTGACAGCTCAGTCTAGTACAGATTGTTCTATCAAGAAAACATCACGCATTGTTGCTATGTGTTAACTGTTTGTATATATATAGGCCTACTCACTATAGATCTGAAGCATTAGCAGGTTACTCTAGTAATGTACAGTGCGACATGTGTACACTTTTGCTGGGTCAATCACTGGTTGGAAAATCCACAGTATATATTAGTCATCAAGGCTACTATACTTTCAGTTTAATAATAGCTCTCTACCAGTACATCTGATGAGAGTTAACTCTACATGCGTTACTATTTCATTGGCACTGCGGCTACTATACTGTAGCTAAGACACACAATGCAACACTATCTGTTAGATTGATCCTGTCTTAGAGAAACACATGCAGAAAAAAAAAGCACACCAGTGAAGGTATGTCCACAGAAATGACGTAAAATAATATCATCTCAACAACAACAACAGCAGCAGCAGTAATGACTACTACATAGATAGAACACAGCAGTATGCAAAGTCACTAATTCCCCACAACTCACTGGTGTGGGTATTCACGAGTGACTATACTTACCCCTTGCCCCACTACTGCATCAGTTTGACCTATGCTCTACTGACCTTGAAGTCCATTCTGACACCGCGCCCTCTAAGGCCTAGCTCGCCCTCGTTTGCCTTTCGCTCGAGTGCCTCCTCAACGTTGTCAAGTTGCCTTGCTGTTTGCCTCGCGCAAAGGCGACCTTATTGGGACTAAACCTGAGTATTCTCATTTTTCGTTCCTTTATATTTACTAGTCATTCTGTCTGATATAATTTCCCGTTAATTTACTCTCGCTTCTCCGAGAAATTTATCGGGTGATATTTCAGTTGGTGCAGCGTGCCTGGGACAGATATCCTATCGTGTGACCTTGAAGTCCATTCTGACACTGCGCCCTCTAAGGCCTAGCTCGCCCTCGTAGGACTGAGCGAGGTGCTCAACGTATGCGGACATACCATGAACACTTACCTTAGCGCGGGATCCACGTAAGCCACCAAGGCGTCGCCCGAGTGCCGACGTGCGGGGGGACCATCCTCCGCTGCGCCCCACACGGCGACCGCACTCGGGACCCCCCAGAGCCTCAGGCTCGCCGTTCCCCCGAAGAAAGACACATAGAAATGTACAGTTTCCCTTTTTTTTGGTTTTTCTCTTTTTTTTGACGGAAGAATATATACAGTATGTACAAGGGGAAAAACCCTCGCTCCTCCGAGGAGAACCTACACGCATGAAAACCAATAGGAGGTTCCCCCATGCCTCCGTGGGGTGGGAGGCGGGAGGCAGCAAGGGGTAAATATAGTCACTCGTGAATACCCACACCAGTGAGTTGTGGGGAATTCACATCGTAGACATATACTTACCCCTTGCCCCACTACTGCATCAGAGTGACACCAACGGAAACCGGTGGGAGGTCACCGGGAGGAGAGGACGGCACGGCCAAACGCCACTTCGGCGCTGAGAGTGTCCGTGAGGTAACAAGCGACGAATGTCGTGGGGGTCCTCCAGGCTGCCGCCTTAAGGATGTCCTCCACTGGGACCCCCCTAAACAACGCCTTGGACGTCGCTTGCCCCCGGACCGCGTGAGCCCTGACCTGTCCCTGGGCATGCGGCGCAATGACCTTGGTCAGCCAGCGCGAAATGGTATCTCTGGAGGCCGCTGAGTGCGGCCTGCGGGGGAGGACAAAGAGGCGATCGGACGAACGGATGTCCTTCGTCCGATGTAGATACCATTTCAGCGCCCTGACCGGACACCACTTTCTGTCCTCGGCGACCGAAGAGGCCGAGGATATCTCCGGGATAAAAATATCCCCGGGAATGAAAGTGAGCGTCTGGGTCTTGGCCACAAAAGAGGGGTCGGGAACCATGCGAACCCCATGGTTCTCGAACCTCAAGTGGCCCGGCTTGACTGAAAGAGCCTGAAGGCAGCTCCTCCGTCTCGCCGACGCCGCCGTGATGAGGAACAAGGTCTTGCGAGTCAAGTACTCCAGGGGGCAAGAATGCAGAGGCTCGTACGGGGCCTGGGCGAGAGCCCGCAGGACCCCGTTGATGGACCAGGACGGGGCTAGTCGCTGTACCACCGGCCTCCTGTTGGCCATCCCCCGGAGTAGCTGGGTAAGGACCCCGCTCGAACCCACCGAAGACGCATCCGCGAACCCACGGTGGATCGCCGCGATGGCCGAGCGATAGTTCTTGATGGTGTTGACCTGTTTGCCCTCGTCAAACAGGGCCATCAAGAACGAGGAGACTTGGACCACGGACGCCTCAGTCGGAGTAGTCTCGTGGTCTGCACACCACCCTCGGAACTTGGCAAGTCGAGAATCGTAAGTGCGGAGGGTGGTGAGTCTCCTCGCTGACGCGACCATGGAGGCAACGTCCTCAGGAACTCCCTGTGCTCTGAGGGAATTCCGGACAGCCTCCAGGCAGTCAGGTGAAGGTCCTGGACCCGAGGGTGCAGCACCCTGCCCCTGTCCTGGGAGACCAGGTGGGGGACAGGCGGGAGCGCTACCGGCAGGCCCACCAGCAGGTGGAGGAGTGGGAACAACGGCTGGCGGGGCCACAGAGGGGCCACCATCAGCACGCGGGTTCTGGATGCCCGAATTTTGAGCAGAACCCGGTGGATAATCGCGAACGGGGGAAGGCGTAAGCGTCCAGGCCGTCCCAGGACAGGGACAGCGCGTCCATCGCCCAGGCCCTCGGGTGAAAGGACCTGGAGCAGAAGATGGGAAGCTTCGCGTTCTCCCCCGTTGCGAAGAGATCCAGGTTCGGGCGTCCAAACTGCAGAAACAGCCAGTCCGCCCAACCCGGATCCAGGGCCCACTCCCCCTGACTCGCTCGGCCTCTGGACAACGCGTCGGCCAACGTGTTGTCCTTCCCCACCACGTGGGACGCCCGCACCACAATGTCATGCTGGCAACACCACAGGAGGAAGGACCATGTCATCAGGCAGAGCCGGGGAGATTTCGTCCCGCCCTGCCTGTTGATGTAGGCCACGACTGTCGAGTTGTCCGAGAAGACCGTAAGGCTCGTACCGCGCGCATGATCTCGCAGGGCCCGGACGGCCCTTACGACGGCTTCGAGCTCCAGCACGTTGATGTGGAGCCCGGCTTCCTCTGCTGACCACGTCCCTGCGAGGGTCCTGCTTTCGCAGAAGGCGCCCCACCCAGAGAGCGACGCGTCTGTAGTGACGCTCAAGGTGGGGCGCTGGGTCCCAAAAGGGACCCCCTCCAGGAGGTTGGAGTCGTCCAGCCACCACTGGAGGTGGGGCCGAATGGGGGGAGACAGCGGCACCGGGACCCGGAGGTCCCTGGACGCCGGCCTCCAGAAGGACAGCAGATGAAGCTGCAGCGGTCTCATGCGCAGCCGGCACAGGGGCACAACGTCTACTAAGCTGGCTAGTAGACCCAAGACCCGAAGCCAACTTCCGGAGGTACTCGCCGGAGCCTCCAGAAGTTGCGAAACTGCTTCTCTGAGGGCTGCACGCCTCTCCCCCGAGGGGAAGGCGCGGCCCAGACCAAGGTCGAGTTGTGCCCCCAGATAGACCAGTGCCTGTGAAGGAGTGGGATGCAACTTGTCCCAGTTGATCACCCAGCCCGAGGTTTCGAGAAGGGAGACCGTTGCTCCGACGTTGGCTTGTGTTTGGGCCAAGGAGTCCCCGAGGATCAGCCAGTCGTCCAGGTACGCGAAGAGCAGCACGCTCCGGCGCCGTAGCTCGGCGACGACCGCCCCCGCGACCCGGGTGAAGACCCTCGGGGAGGTCGAGAGACCGAAGGGGAGGGCGACGAATTTGAACCTCTCCCCCTGGTACTCGAACGCTAAGAAGCGTTGGGACGCTGGAGCAATTGGAACATGTAGGTACGCATCCTTCAGGTCGAGAGACGCTGCCCACATCCCCCTCCGCAGAGTGGGGATGATGAAGGCCAGGGTTTCCATGCGGAACCTCCTCAGCCTCACGTAGGCGGCGTTCAGCGGCCTGAGATTGAGGATGGGTCTCCAGGAGCTGTTCTTTTCCGGTGCCATAAAGAAGGACAAGCAGAAGAGGGGTTCGTCCTCTTCCGTCGCCCTTACGACGGCCTCTTTTTGGAGGAGGTCGCCGAGCTCCTTCTCCAGGATGTCCCGGTGGAGCGGATCCGGTGGGGTTGGGGTAGACCGCCCGCCCTCGAATGGAGGCGGCGCGGCGGTGAACTCGATTTGATAGCCCTTTTTCATGACATTTAGAACCCACCGGTCCTGGCAGAACGACTCCCAGGCCCCTTTGAATTTCCTCAATCTCCCCCCTACTGCCGGAAGCGCAGTAGGGTGGGCACCCCTAGGGCCGCGCAGGGAACTGCGTCGAGGTCTGTTGGCCGTATTTGGGACGGTCTCCAGTCCCGCCAGCGCCTCTGCCACGACCCCGAGCTGGTTGGGAGCCGCCGCCCCTACCTCCTCTGCCCCTTCCCGAGGTCGAAGAACCTCCGGAAGCAGCACCACGACCCATACCCTTCGCTTTGCGGTGACGGGACGGCGGGATGTGGGGAGGGCTGGGAGGCTGCCGGGGCGGCCGGAGGACGGAACGATGCCGCAGCCGTCCCTTTGTGCCTCTTGACCTCTTCGACCAGCTTGTCCAAAAACTGGCCGTTGAAGAGGTCGGGGCCCACAACCGGCAGGCTCTCCAACCTGCTCCTGGCCTCGGTGGATGGCCATGCGAACGTGTCGAGGACGTTGCCTCGGCGCACCTGCACGGACTTGAGCGCCACTCTGGCAAACTGGTCGAAAACGAGCCGGGACAAGGGGCCCAGCAAATAGATCAGTTTGCCCACGTCAGCCCTGGAGAACTGAATGTCGTCCTCCGGGAGCTGCGTGTGGGCTCGTCTCAAGGCTTCCGCCACGAGAAGGAAAACCGAGGAGAATTTTAGACCGGCTCGGGCAGCCAGGTCGGCCTGGTACCAGTCCTCCTCAGCTCTCTTCTGCAGGGACTCCCTGAACATCCCCGAGGCCAGACCCTGTTCCGACCTCACCTTATTTCGGGTTTCGTCCGAAATAGACGGCGGGCGGAACAGGGTCTCCCAGTGGCCCTCAGGTACCCTGACTGCCCTCTCCTGCATCGCAGGGAAGGCAGCCCAGGGTGACCTGCCCGCGAGAGATTCCAGTCGCTTGAGACAGTGCTCATTGACTGGAAACTTGGGCGGGCCCGAAACCTCCTCGTTCGTAGCCGACAGGCGGGACCCCGAGGGCCCCGCCTCGCTACGAGCGGAAGCTTCATAGCCCAGCTTGGAGGAAAGGATCTCCACAACTGAGGCTAGAAGGGAGGGGGGAAGATCCGTGCCCCTAGGGGTACTATCTTCCTCCCCGGTTTCATTCGGTGGCGCGGTCTCCTCCGCCTGCTCCTCCATCTCCTCGAGCTCGTCATCGAACTCGTCTGAGACGTGGAGTTCGAGCGAGTCGGGAGGCGGGGGCTTGGCGGCCGCGCCCTGGGCCACTGGGGTCTCGGCTAGGAGGGAAGGCGGAGCAGAGGGTTGCTGGTCGCTGGACGAGGGACGGAGGTGCGCCGTTTGTTTGGCGACCTCTCCAGCAATCAGCGGACCCAAAAGACTCGCGAACTGGGCCAACCAGCTCGGGTCCGTTGGGTCCGGAAACCCCCTAGGACTGTACAATCGGGCATGGGTAGCCCGACCGTATCCCCGGTCCGAGTCGGCAGAGTCCGAACTCGGACGCGTGGAGCCCGAACGGATCGGACTTCTGGACCGGGTGGCCCGCGAAGTCCTACTCCGTTCCCAGCTCCGGGCACAACCGCGCTCCGCGAGGGATCGCGAGCCGCTGCCCTGGGAGTCCTGAGCGGACTCACCCGCTCCGGCGGGCACCAAGGTGCCCTGACCCGGGGCCGGCGAAGCCCGCCCTCCGCCACCCTGGGTTCCAGCAAGATCCGGGCCCCGAGGGGCCGAATCCTGGGAAGCCGGCTCCTGTAACCGGCCTCCGGAACCCCCAGCATCTCGGGAACCCAGCGGGAGAGCGTTCCGAGGAACGTCCTCAACCACGGGCTCCCACGGAAGGTCGGAGTCCGGCCGAGACAGCTCTACGTCCCGAGGGACGGAGCACGACTCGGCAGCCGAAGCCACGGGCTCCGGGTCGGTCTCCCGGGCGCCAGAGCTTGAGGCTCGGCTGCTCGGGACCGACCCCACCTTCTCCGCTGGCCTAACCTTCCTACCCTTAGACTTGGCGGAGGACTGACCTTTGGGCCTGGCAGCCGGTCTCACGGGAGCCTGGGCTCCCGCAGGACCGGCCACCACGTAGGGATCTGGGACTGCCTCCAGCCACCCCCTAAGCCTTTCCCGGCGACCCTGCAGCCAGGAGGAGATCTCCAACCACTGGGCCGCGGAAAAGGACATGCATCGTTCGCACGGGTTGGAACGTGTGCAGGAACAACACAGGGGGCACACTGAGTGCGTATCCCAGTCCCTCCCGGGCCGGAACTGGTTGCAGATGGAGCAACGCGAGCCAGGATTAGGGGAGGTTATGCCAAGTCCACAGGGTGTATCACTCTTATGAACCCAAAGAAACTTAGCACCCCGAAATACACCAAAACGATAAAGAGGGGAGCTAAGGGGGAACAACAGCAAGCAAACTCGAAATTAACAATGTAAGAGATAAACGAGGAGGCTAACGTAACGTTACACGAAGGATACAACGTGAATACAACGTGAATACAATGTAAGAGGGGGATTGCGCAATTCCCTTAAGGGGACTGCGAAATACACGTAAAGTATAGGCTTAGTGGAAAACCAGTGCAGCGGCACGATAGGATATCTGTCCCAGGCATGCTGCACCAACTGAAATATCAACCGATAAATTTCTCGGAGAAGCGAGAGTAAATTAACGGGAAATTATATCAGACAGAATGACTAGTAAATATAAAGGAACGAAAAATGAGAATACTCAGGTTTAGTCCCGATAAAGTCGCCTTTGCGCGAGGCAAACAGCAAGGCAACTTGACAACGTTGAGGAGGCACTCGAGCGAAAGGCAAACGAGGGCGAGCTAGGCCTTAGAGGGCGCGGTGTCAGAATGGACTTCAAGGTCAGTAGAGCATAGGTCAAACTGATGCAGTAGTGGGGCAAGGGGTAAGTATATGTCTACGATGTGAATCCTAAAATTTGAAGGCAGTGGGACCAATGATGATTTTCCATTTCATATTCAAACCTGTATCTCTGCTCCAAACAAGGACAACTATAACTGTCAGTAAAAGCACATATGTCAACAACAAAACAAATAAGCCCTGCAGAAGTCAGATCAAAATTTGGTTTGCTCTATATCTTGTTCTGAAGATCTTAAATAGGAAAAGACCTTCCCAGTAAAAGACAAATATTTATGCAATAACGTTTTGCTAACAGGTGGAGGAAGTAGTCCACTGTATCTACCTTTTATGGTACATGACAAGCAGGTCTTCCTATTTGATATTCAAGCCTCAGCCCTGTGAAATACCCTTCCTTTTCCAAAAGGACCCTTTTGCCGTCAGCTTGCCCTGAGTACAGAAAAGTTTTATAAAAGATTGCTTGAACTCTTTCACACCATTTGTTGTACTGTCCTCACAACAAAGAAGTAGCTATTTGCAAATCAAAAATTTGCTCAGGATTTTGTTCTCAGGGCAGGTGTCAAACTAAGCCATGACAATTCAGTATTCTCTATAGTCTACAGAACATCCATATCCTACAACACACAGAATACTTTTCTGGTGTTGCATTGCCTACTCATACACAAAGTGACCTAAGTCAAACAGCGTGCATGAACTAAGGGAAGCAGTTGGTTTATTTACCTGTCAATGTGGTATTTACCCCCACAAGGCATCAAAACTGCTACATGCAAAATGCAAAAGGTAAATTACTCCCAGCAACACACTGTAAAACATTTGCACTGTGAGTTAATCCTTTTTGTGACTACTTGAGGAGAATGCTAGGATTTATGAAAAAGATTTAATATCATATTCTCCCTCCAAGAAGTCAAACACAATGCAACCTACAGAGCTTTTTCAATCCACATTTTCCTTAATTTTGTGTCTAGAGATATAAACTTCAAATTTACAGAGTAGTTGTTTATGGATTGAAGGATTTTATTTCAGCTGTTATTTCAGGTTCATAATCTTGCAAGTTGTGTATTTTATGGATCATTTGGAGAAAGGACACACCAAAAAGTAAGATCTCAGCCACAAGGACCAAGAGCATCATTCTTCTTTGAGCAGGTGTAAATCAAAGTGACATGTGAAATGGGTAAGCAATATCCATTTGCACAAGTGCAACCAATATTAACCAAAAACTTGCTGGGGGTAAGTTAGGAAAGATACAAGTGGTCATTTGAAGACAAGCATTCCTTAGGAGAATATTCTATGTTTGATGTTTAACATCTTTGCACCAACTGTCTTATAATGACAGTGATTTCTTTTTGCAAAAATGTAGCAATATTCCACCTTCAGTAATCACAGATATGTTTGACATTGGTTTGGACTTGACTGGTGTGCTCCTGTCAGCTAATTTTGCACAAAGTTCTCCTAATTTTGTGCAACAGTCATTTGACTTGATGAAGTCATACTGAAGTCATAAGGGCCAATACTACAGCTACAGTACAACCACCAGCAGGCAATGTTTTCTTTTGATATACAAACACTTTCAAATGCTCAACTTTTCACTCCTCAAAAGCAAATGGCCTTAGCTAATCTTTTAACATCATTACAATTTTTTTTTCATACAAACTATTTTTTAATATAACTGATTCACTGGTCTCCACCAGTACTGATATGCAATACACAGTCTGTTGCCTGCAACATTGGTAATAAGATCTATGAAATGCTTCTATTAGGAGACCATCTGAATGAATTCATGTTTGTATTAAGTTTCAAGGGTTCAAAGTACAATGAGCAAAATTAGAAACACTTTCTTTTTGTAACAGAACTTCACACATTACCTGCATTTATACTGCCAGGATTCATTTCATACCAGATGGTTGCACAGCCATGCATTATACCTTGGCTATGGGGTGCGCATGAGACATTGTCGTATACATTAACCCAGGGATTATGTCGACAGTTGGAGACATTCTCATATAGAATAAACCCCTTGGCTATACAGACAGCCTGAGGCAGTTGTCCATCAAATACTGCAGTACACCATCTTGTAATATTTGTGTGTATTACAGTACAAAATCAGTACTAAATCAATTAAAACCAATTCCATTTCTTAAATATATGAAATCAGGGACCACCATCATGCTATCAATTCAAATGCAGAAAAACGTACATTTGACAGAATATTTACATGACATAAGGTGATTCTTTTACAAAACCAGAAAACCAAAAGGCTTTGTTGTTCCTTGCAACATGATTATATTATAACAAACATGAATTATCCACATGACAAGTATGAGATCAACTACAGTTATTGTTTGTGAAACACCACATTAATAAGCTTTTAACCCGAAATGACCATTTTTGGGCAACTTCAAATGACATTTGACTTCCACCAAAAGCAATAGGGACCACCTACGGAATGTGACCAATCCACACACCAAATACGACATCAGTCACAGTTGTCCTTCTGGAGATACCGTGTTTACAAGGTTTTCACAGTTTGACCTCTGGTGACCTCAAATGACCTTTGACCCCACCAAAATCAAAAGGAGTATTCTACTCACTATATACAATCCATAAACCAAGTATTACATCAGTCACAGTTACCCTTCTGGAGATATTGTGTTTACAAGGTTTTTAAAGGTTGACTTCTGGTGACCTCAAATGACCTTTGACCTCGACCAAAAACAATAGGGATCATCTACTCAGTATGAACAATCTACACACCAAGTATGACATCAGTCACAGTTACCCTTCTGGAGATATCATGTTTACAAGGTTTTTACAGTTTGACCTCTGGTGACCTCAAATGACCTTTGACCTCGACCAAAGACAATAGGGTTCTTCTGTTCAATATTACCAACCCACACACCAAGTATTACATCAGTCATGGTCAACCTTCTGGAGATATCTTGTTTACAAGGTTTTTAAAGTTTGGCCTCTGGTGACCTCAAATGACCTTTGTCCTCGACCAAAAACAATAGAGATCATCCACTCAATATGACCAACCCACACACCAAGTATGACATCAGTCACAGTTATCCTTCTGGAGATATCGTGTTTACAAGGTTTTTGCAGTTTGAAGTCTGGTGACCTCAAATGACCTTTGACCTCCACCAAAAAGAATACGGATCATCTATTTAACATGACCAACCCACACACCAAGTATGACATCAGTCACAGTTACCCTTCTGGAGATACTGTGTTTACAAAGTTTTTACAGTTTGACCTCTGGTGACCTCAAATGACCTTTGACCTCCACCAAAAACAATAGGGGCCTTCTATATCATATGGGCACTCCACCTGCCAAGTATGAAATTGCTCACCGTTACAGTTCTTGAGATATTGTGTTTACAAGCAAAGCATCACATACACATGCACATACGCACACACACCCGCACAACATCACCATCGCATAGATTCCTTGCCTGCCTTCGGCAAGGAATCAAAAACAAAACATATTTTTAAAACCAATATTTGTTGAAAAGGAATGATACATTATTCAAAATGTGAGGATGTTCTCCAGGTTATCTTCAAGAAAAAAGTTTCTGACAGATAGAAAGTCAGTTACTTGTTGCTCAGTCTGATCACCCAAAATTTCCAGATTTCAACTGATGTATCTTCTGTAACCCATCTTATGCCTCATGTTTTGAGGAGATACAGCTATTAGTGATGTTTAGTGATGGGCCTAAATGGTTTAACAGTGATTAAGGTGACTTTGTTGTATGCTATCTTGGTGCATTGTAAATGCCCTATTTCCCTTAAAATCCAATCAAATCTCTCATGCCTGATGTAATCATTTTCAAGTAAACAAAGCCATCTCTTTCAGAAATGTCAGATTTATCTACCTATTTCAGAATATTTAGGGAGCACATTCAGATGGTAGTTAGGTTTTGTTAATGTGTATTGAACCATACTATTGCGTGTCACTCAAGGCTGTGTACAATTACAAGTTTCTTTTGTGTAGTTGGGAACTGTAGTTGGGAACTGTCGTTTCTTTTTGTTTCTTTTCTTTGGACAGTGGGCCTCACAGTTACCCCTTCATTCTAACCTTACAAATGCTACAGTATACTAGCAATGACTTAATAATGCAACAATCCATGAGTTCCTCCACACTATTTTGCACACTGTATGGATACACTTTGCAACATCAGTGAACACTGTTTAGAAAAATACTCAAGAGATGTTGGGCCTACAGTCTTTGAGAGAAGGAACATATGTGGATTGTAGTCAAGTCGTCATAATGAAAATTGACTAGATCCTTTGAAGCATAACACATTGTTTAACACTCACGGATACTGAAAACTTAAAATAGACAGGCTCACATGATCTTACAGTTTGTCTAAAGACAAAGTTTCCTTATACTGTACGAGACTAAATGCTGTATTACAACTAATTGAAAATACTGACAGTTTGTTTTTACATAAATTCCTAGAATAAAGGTAAGGGTTAAAATTTCAAATTCACGACACATTACATATGGAGAATGTGCAAAGATTAAGGTTAAAAGTGTATTTACATAAGAGGAAGGAATATCACTTTGTAAAGCTATTTTCAAACTTAGCACTTTTCTGAAATGGAGAAAATTAAAGAGGTAATTAAATTTGGATGACACAGTGAGAATCAGATACTTTTATTCTATTTTGGGTTTTTTTTTTCCTTTTGAGGAAGACAGCTCTAGAACTTGAAGGAGTGGAATGTGATGAGGAAAAAGTGAGGAAGGAATTCACCAATAAAGTGAAACAAAGTTTGCCAGCAGTCATTGAGAGTTCTGTGGCAAAGCGATGTAACAGGTACTGTACTTCAAGGTTCTATCCAGTTCTCATTTACTGTAGAAACAAATATCAGAAACTTTCAGTTTCAAAGGTTCTCCCAATACCAACATGAAAACATAAAGGCTACTAATGAATGAATCAATGGCCACTGAACTGTTCGGCTCCATCTATAATATATACACACCATGCTAGAGGAAGACTTAAAAATTAATTAATGTTTTGAAAATGAAGTTCCTCTGCAACCCATACAAGTAAGGACATCAGGTGAAGCACCCACTTTAAAAAAAACTAGTGATGAAAGCACCAGCTATGTATCAGTGGTACATGTGCAATTGAAGTACCATGAATACACACAAAAATGATAGAAACTTAAACATGGCTAGAATTCAGATAGGACATGGAAACAAGGAAACTAAACAGAGGCATAAAATCCCTCCCTATCTGTTGATGGTTTGAAGTGAAATGATGGACACAAAATTCCCCACAAGGGTGTGGTGGATAGAAAAGGATCCAATTGTGACACACTGTCATCCATTATCTTTCAACCATTAGCCAGAAACTCTAAAAGACCCAAAGGAGAAAGGCAAGAATGAACCCTAAAATGTGCAATTATTAAAGGAAAAATAATTACAGAACTTGCGGGTGTCCACAGTCATAGATAACAGTGCAAACAATCATCTAACCCATGAAGCAGTTGGAATGGTAGAAAAGGGAGAGAGGGGGATAGGACCTTCAAGTCTAGGGTAGCATGAGATGCAGAAGTAGCATGGAGTAACATGAGTACAAATGCATCATGAAAGTTCAAAATGTCAATTAATTGTTTACCTTTCTGTAGACAGTTTCGAGCGAATCCCTGAGATGGTTAAACCTGCTGGATAGATGATCCCCGTAGACAGTACCCAATAACTGATGGTGTTTCTGGTGACTCCTGGTCATATCCATCAGAACGTTCCAGCAAGCGATTGTACTCGGTATCTGTGGGTCTGCATCCCTTGACCTTTAGGGAGGGACAGTAGTGGGTGTTGTAATGTCAACCTACACTTAATGCACATATATTTACAAATAATAACGACAGTAATGGTTTTATTTTCGCAATTACTTCTCTCTAAATACAACGTCAAACTTTCCACCACTGTTGTACAGTGTGTCCCCATTTTGGAAATGTATGACATATCACATGCACCAGCAATACTAAGTGATATGGACAGTTGCATGAGTGACATCATGAACACATTATTTCGCAGCAACACGGCAACTTGCAGGTGAATAAAAAGTATGCATAAAAACTTCACATTTTCCTGGACATGAATTTATTGTACTACCCAATGGTGTCTTCTTATTTGAAAAACTTTACTTGAATAATCAGGACTATTTGGAAGGCTGTACAACTGTTTTCCTTCAACATGTCAGTGGAGATTATTAAACATACCATGATGCCTTCTATGGGCTTGTAATGTCTGTAAAAATTTAACAGTCGGGATACCTCACAGCAACTGCTATTTCCTGGTCAATATCACAGATTTGGAGTGGCATTATGCCTGTGCATTGTAACTGATGACATTGCACAATGTTTTAACCCTTTCACAGAAACTTAAGTAACAGGCTATATCCCAAAAAAATTTTGGTTTACAGACACATATGTACTACTACGTAATGTATCAATGTTCCACTTTAGGTGGTTGGCAGAAAAGGGTGGTGTCCAAAAAACAGACAATGGCTGTGAAAGTTAAATTGAACCGCAAGTAAAATCACACGGAACGTTCCTCATTAAATGCACTGTGTTGCAGATGGAGATGGAAGGTGAAACTAGTCCAAATAAAACTTAGTCCAGTTTAAAAGGTTGCCGGACATTCTGGCAAAGCACAGATCAGTTGCTATGTGGGGATATGAAAGTGAAGAGTGAAGGAAATTCCTGTAAAATTATTCCAGAAATAAAGTTGCATAGTGATGTAGACTGATTAGGTGCTTAGAGTCATTCACATATTCATTAGTAATACTTCACTAACACCAGAACCAAGGTATTGGTCAGATCACTTTGATCCCTAATAAGTTACTTACGGGGTCTGTAATCTTCTCTTCTTTGCATGGTTCTCATAAAGCCTCTCCAGCTTTTTTGCATATTCCTTCTCAATTTCTGCTCGAGACTGGAAGTATTCTTGGAAGTCCTGCAGGACTTCTTTTTCCACCTCTGACCTTCTGTCCAGACAGGAAAGTTGATCTGATAGTCTGGTTCGGATGTCTGTGAGGAGCATAAAAATCACTCAAATGAAGCATTTCTACAGCAAACTGTCAGGGCAAATAAAGGTTGAAAGCATGATGGGTAGTGTAATTGTAATTTATGACCTTGCACTAGGAGAATCTCAACACATTGCAACTGTGTGCATGGCAACAAGACTGTCAAACATTTGTTGTAAGAACAGCCCTTCGAGATGCCCACTTAATGAGAGTAAGTTGTTGCATGATATTCTACTATGAAAATGTTTGATGACAATCATTGAAACTGGCCTGCCCAGTGTAGTCATCAGTTAACCAGCATGACCTCATAATCTCTCCCTGTCAAATATGACTGACAGTCCTCCAAGTTTGCAACAACCAAAAATGAAGTAATTCCATTAGTTCATTATAACATTTAGCTAATACAGCTACTGTAGGACTAATTTGATATGGGGGTATTTAAGCCTCAATGTAACATTTTAGGTTTTGATGTGCATTTTTGTAAGTTGAGTATTTCTCCCACTTTTCCATGTTTTTTGAGAGAAAATGGAACAAATTGTACGACTAACCAATTAAGCTGAGTGCTTTTTATATTTTCTTTGCTTTAGGTTAGTTAATTAATTAATGCACAAAGTAATTCTTTGGTATACAACTACTACTTGTTACTATATTGGAAAAATAACTGATTTGCTCATTTGGCTGATTTTTAATTTCTGAAAACGTCAAAAAAAAAAAAAAAAATGGGAGGAAAATTTGATGATCTTTGCATGTTGGGAGATTCAGTGTTTGTGACCAAGTCACCTCCAGCTAGTGTTGAGAAGACTCCATGGGCAGCACCACGCAGAATTATTCAAATGATGAGCACTGGTAACTGTAGTTTTCCAATGATCTGCTGAATACATCATTATGTTCTGTATATCAGGTAAAGCTGTTATGCAAATTAACCTTGTAGTCTGACAAATACTACAACCATACCTGTAGCTATTCATTGCATTTTGATTACTACTGTGCCTTGCTTTGCATTCATTACCTTGACCTCTTGAATTCCATTGTCATGGAGATCAACATCATGGTCCAGAAATCACCTGGATTAGCAGTGTATTGTTTTTAATAACTTCCACTAGCAAAAATCATATCATCCACAGCCAAAACGATTCACCCAGTAATGTGACATTTTAATGTAACGTATTTTGTAGGCAAAACTAGTTTGAAAACTACTGATTACAATTGCTGCATGTACGTACAGAAAATGTCCATGAATACATTTCAGCATACATTCTAATGCACAGAAAGCTCCTGTAGCTTAATGTAGCCTACAGAAGTTAGTAAGAATGCCATTTCTCCCAAAAGGGACATTGCTGCACTCATACAAACAGTAGTACAGTACTTGGATATTAAAAATGTAACACTATAAAAGTTAGGAAAATTAGAGACATTTCAAATGCTACCCTTGAAGTAGATACTGTACGATTTGGAAGCTCTAGGAAATATGATGAGAATTTAGGGTTCATGTTGGAGTTGAGAAACGTGAGTGATAGTGTGTCTTGCTCTGCCATAGATAATGAAGTTAATGATGGTTGGATTGATCAGCTACACGCACAATTTACATTAAAAAGGAAGCAAAACTCTCTAGTGTCTTGCTAATTTTCTTTTATACCTAATGATGTACAGATACAGTACAGTATGTTGCTAATGTACCACTTGATGAGGAGTTTTAAATGATAACTACTTTTTTGAATTAAATACGACAGTCATGCAAGCAAACACATTAAACTAAAGGAATGTCTCCGACTTAAAAGCAGCTTGATTGCAAGCATTCAAATACCTGTACATGGTTTCACATAATCATGACAATCCCTGGATATTTAAGTTTTTGAAAGCACTGACTATCCTACAATCACATGGGAAGGTAGAACAACCAGGGGCTGTCCAAGAGCTGAGAATGGAATTATCAGGCTGATTCAAGTAAGTGAGAATTGATGAAAATATCAAGCTATGTACAAATTATCTTCCCATCACTGGAGCTGCAAGGATGAACTCAGCAGATCTGTACATGTATGTAGCAATATATGTAACACACAGAAACATACTTTCACCTGCATACGGTACAATAAACAAATACAGAATGCTCTGTCAACTTTCAACCTAAATTCATCCACTGAAGGCACTGTATGGTGAGGTTACTGTACAAAAGGCCCTTTGGCTACTTTACCTGTGTTGCTGCCACTCACAGTATGTTACTGAAGGTTTTCACATTGCCATACACACACTACAGTACCTCTCACTGCAACCCTGAAGGGAATACTTGTGCAGTAAATGTGCTATACATCCCTCCACAATCTGAGACTGACTTGAAGGTACTTTACCTGGGATGGAAAATTTCTATAAGATTGTCATCTGCTTAAATATTGGGGCCATTTCTAATAAACATTTAAGGTCTTCTTGACAAGTAAATGCCTCACAGGATACCATACATTCAAATTTGAGTGATAATAAGAGTTTGATGGATAATTGAAAGCTCTTCCTTTGAAATAGCAATCCTAACATGGCACCAAATGGGCAGAAAGGATCCTTACACTACAATGCCAAATTGCTGGTTTACCATAGCAACTGCAGGAAAATGCCAAGAAACCTATATAGTACTGTGGTCGATGTTCCACAATTTGAGATCAAATGATGACCTTGAAACAAATGGTTCCTGGCTAAGATGCTGTCACAGGAAGAATGTACTCTGTAATTTGATGCTTTTCATTGGACATCATGTAGTATTTGCACTTGAGAAGTATGTTTGTAAGTGTTAACTCTAAAAGTGTAAAAAGTACCTCTGCTCACTGGTTACGTTGACATGAAGACAGAGCCAAGAGGTATTCTTCATACAACTAACACTATCATGACGGTAATACTTTAACAGTTACCACAGGTTCATTGGCAGTAGTTTCCTTCTTATAATTCCATCAATTAAATCAAATACAAAAAAAGGTGCAATGACAATGATAAGACTCTGCAACATGCTCCTCTCAGTAAAACAGGAAATGCTTGTTTAGGATTCCTGGGACAGTGTAATGGAAGGGAACTTAACTTCCAGAGTATATGCACTTGTATGTGCTATTCATATCACTGTATCACTGTATTGTCAGGCAGAACACATGTATGCAAGCTCTCAGCTGTAATAATGTTTAACTACTGTGGCCATGATCTTGCAGCTTTGTGCCACTGTATATCACGAGATGACATACATTTTGCAGGGCATAAAAAAAAGAGAGGAAAAAGATATTGAGAATAAAGGAAAGTGAAACACAGTGCTCATCACAAAAACTCAAGAGCAAGCCACAGTTGCCAGACAAAATGTTTGCAGGGCACACATTTGATAATGACATCATTGTAAAGGACTGCTACTTAAGTAGCACCATGAACGCTTCTAAGTACTGTACCTTCTAGCTTGTTAGAGTTGGCTTTGTACAAGAGCAGTATTACAATACAGCATAATACACCAAATGGTACAAAATAGGTAGAGGAATGCACTGCACAGTATACTGTATACTGTATGTAGTTCAAAATTGAACATTTCCCAGGCCTACAGTACATGCTTTTATCTACAGTACAACATATCCCAATTCAAACAGTATTACATTCACCTACAGTACTGTATGGCTTACTTGCAATCCTACAGTATAATGAACCCATTTTGTACACTACTAACACTCATACACACAAACTGGTGACTGAATAATAAAATGTACAGCACACAAGACTCCCTCTAATGTTCTTGAAAAGTACACCTCATAATTAAAAAGTTTTTATTCATTGTAATTATGACCTATTGATGAATAATTTGACTGAATTGATGTACAGATTGACTACAGAAGAGTAACTCTTATCTTTATATTTCATCTTTTCAGTTAATCAATGCATCCAATATCAAACTAAATAATCAATGAAACAATCATCCATGCTACATTTTAGACATTCTTTTCTCATTTAACATTTAACTTTTTGAGATAATACTGTTCATAACAAAATGCTAGGAAGAACTTCATATAAATTTACAGGAGCAATATTTGCATTGATAAATTGGCACAACAATCACTAATCACACCCCGATTGTGGAATGATGTTTGCTTCTCAGAAGATTCATCTTTTTACACATGAATGGTAGCTAATTCACAGAGTGACTCATACATGTATGCACTGCAGATGGACCATATTTGAAGAATGAAGATGCAAAAAAACCGTGATTTGGATGGTTGAGTCCATTAGGAGAAACTCAACACACCAATCACCAAGTCACAGAGAAGCCCTGCTGCAGATATACTGTATGCATGTGGTAATTTAGCAAGACAATTGCAATTAGCATACATGTGTGTCCTGAACTAATCACCAGCCTGGGAGCCCGTTCAAAATTCAAATCACCACACACAGTTGTCGCTGGTTTGTAAAATCTTTAACCTTTGGCCTACTTTAAATATGTATGCACATCGCAGCTAGCTAATATACTTAATAAACTTTGTGGGTTTAGTTCTATAATCACCATCCTGGGAAATATTTCTGAAATATTCTGCTTCAAAGTAACTTCAGCTTTGTGCATAGTCAGTGACAGCATACTGTGTGTGCAGGCACTGTACAAGTAATTTGGTGATTGAAAGGATAAAACTTACGAGATTGTGTACCAAAAGGTAGGTAAATAGGCCTAAACACCTCAAATTAACAAAGCACTTGTATGATTATTTGTACAATGGATGCTTTTGACATTTTGTGCTGAGGTGAAATACTAACATCAGCACAAAGGCCAAGAGATAGTGTTTGTTGGAGTACTATACTTATTTTGTGCTACTGCAGCATCTCATTAATAGTACAGCAGCCAATGTATGGTTAACATCCCCATCATCTTCAGAGTCATTACATACTGCAAGGCTGGAGGAGGAGGGAAGGAACAACCTGAGAAACAAAAATATGGACCCCTAATTCAGTCACCTCAATGAGTTGATTCACAGTGGCAACATTACATCAACGCAGCACTGAAGATAGTGAACAGTTTCATATCCAACATCATGGATTTTATCGTCCCATCATTAATGTTGCTCATGTTTTTTTCATAGACAGTACTTTGATACAGTTGAATTTGCACCAACCTCCTGAACACAGTCTTGCCAATAATGAATTAGAAAGCATAGTCTTCCAGGAGTAGAGACAGACAAAGCAAAACTTGGGGATATGTTTTATCATCCAAAATATAGACCTGAGCATTGCACTTTCCAGGTTGTTGCTGAGATGCCCTGTGCCAATAACATCATTAATATACTGTAAATTCTGTAAACTTGGCTCTATGCTTATGAAGGGTTGGATTAACTCAAGTGCCTTCCACAAAATATTTTCTTGGAATGCACCGTGTAGGGTACTTAACATCATCTACCAAGGACCTTAAGTGATCTCAGACCTTAACCAAAGTTTTACTTAATCAACATTTGACAGTATAATCCTAGTTTTGGGTAGCTGGATTATATGCCAAAGTTGACAAGTTGATAGCAATTGTTAATAAGAGCTGCTATTCTGGCTGAATACATGCTAGTTAGGTAAGACATTTTACACGCAGACAGGTCAAGACATCTCCGCTGAATTTTGAGCAGGAGCAATTAGGATCCAAAAGTGTAACTGCGACTACAGCCGACTCCTGCCAGATCTGCTACCCATAATGATTATGACTATTATTACTATATCATAGAAAAGTAAATCTGTATTACTTGGATGCTCAAACAACAGAAGAGAAGCTTGATGGAGGAGAATGAACTGATCTACATATAAACATAAATGGTCATCATGTTCCAAGACTAACCAGGAAACGGGTTCCATGATGCTTCGGACGAAACCTTGACGCCCACAGTTCTATTTGGCTTTAGACAAACTCATTAAGAGTTTGGAAAGGCCACATAAGTACATTTCTCCTGGACTTCCTTATGTTTACTACAACTGTATAAAGTCACTTCAAAGTTGCAAGACTGCAGAGAATTAATAAGTAGCAAATTAAGCTATATTTAGAAGTGAAAAACAATGCCTCCACTTTCTTCTCATCATTGAAGAAGCCTTCTAATTTTTTATTCTCTCGTAAACATGGACATAAACAAAAGTACAAGACAAAGAATACTTCTTGCTATCAGTTGGTGACTACAAGCTTTGAGTACAGAGAGACATCAATAATTTAGGGTAATGAATAATTTGCATCTATAATTTAGGGTAATTAATAATTTTCACATGGACATACAAAGTTGTAATGTTACTACTGTATCTATACTCCTCTTAAATACAGTATATGGAAGGTGATGGTAAAATTCTTACTGAAGTTAACTGTACAGTAATGATGAAGATCAATGATATCTTTAATATTATACATGTTACATTATTCTGCACATTTGAACTTCACAAAAACTGCAGTAACGAATGGAGAGATCTTAAAGGCAACATCCCTCGTAGAATGTGAACCAACCCGAACGTTGTGCAGATCATATGAAGCAATCAGCCTGGGTCCAATATTTCTGACAATAAAACGAAGTAAATCAGGGTGCACTTGAGTATGGAATGCCAAAAGGCTTTTGGCATTCCATACTCAAGCTTCAACTAACGTTGTTGTCTAAACTTATGTTGTTGTTTAAAGTTACATTGTTGTCTAAACTTACATTGTTGTTTCTACTTACTGTACATTGTTGTTTCAAGTTACATTATTGCTTAAAGTCATGTTGTTGTTTAAACTTAAGTTTTTTCAACTTACATTGTTGTTTCAAATTATGTTGATGTTTAAACTTACATTGTTGTTTCAAATTATGTTGTTTAAAATTACATTGATGCTTAAACTTACATTGTTGCTTCAACTTACCTTGCTTAAAATTACATTGATGTCTAAACTTACATTGTTGTTTCAATTTGCGTTGTTTAAAATTACGCTGATGATTAAACTTACGTTCTTGTTTCAAATTACACTGTTGTTTTAACTTACATTCATGTTTGAACTTATACTAATGTCTTAAGTCACTTTGGCCGTAGCCTGTGTTGCCCCTCTGTGGCTACCGCCTGTGTGGCTGTTGTCCAGGAAGATACAGTAGTGTTTTTGTAGCGATAAATCAGACGAAAAAAAATAGTCTGCCACGAGGGATACTTTGGCAGCAGAGCTGTTCAAGGAAGTTAATCACTTGCTAGAAGTTTGCGACAGTTTGGAAAGAAATGTGACGATGGATAGTATCTATGCTGCAGTTTGTACATTGGCTTGTATATTGTGATGTCATGTTCAAATTAACACACACTGGCCAGTATGTCTGTACGTAAGGGCATGGTTATAACATGCATGCCAATAATTCACAAACTGGATAGTTTGTATTAATTTGCGAGTCATTGCACCACATGGTACAATAGTGTTATGTATGGTTATTTTAGTTATTTTAATGATTTTAGTGCTTAGCCCATATTCGTAACATTAGGCCTGTAGGCTGGCAGGGGCACAGGGAGTATTCTAAATGTGGATCACTGTGCCCTACAATACACAAAATGACGAAAAATAATAATAAAAAGTCTACTGGTAAATAATGGCCTTGGAGACTTAAAGTAAAACTCACTTAATAATGAGGGTAATTTGTTTCTACAGGTTTTTCTCTTTTCTTCTACATTCCAACAGTGTAAAATTTTAAAAGATGTCCAATAAGTCCGAGAGAATAAAGAGTCGTTCACAATCTGGAAAATAATGAAACCACCTGTGGCTTTTTGTTCATTTTTACTACTTTTCTTTAGTAATTATTTACTCCTGAAATTGTTTGTTTCAAATTGAATGTACAGTATCTTAAGCAGTGTAAAGTTCCTAACATTACTCGAGGTTGACTCAACAACATAATAACTCAATGGAACAAGGTGCAATGGACGTTATGTAAAACGTTGCTTAACCAAATACATAAACTTGAAATCAGAATTAGTTGTTAAATATTCATTTTCAAACAAAACACGTAATTATGGGGAAAGTTGCAACAACAACGGAAGTTTGAGCAACAACGCAAGTTGAAACAACAACATTATAAGCTTTCCCTTTTGGTGTTCCATACTTAAGGAAGTTACAGACTGAAAAAAAGCCTTTTTTTACCAGTAAAGACTTTTAAAGCAAACACAACAACCTTTCTGGCTCAATTTGTAGCAAATAAAAGCCAGAAGTTTATCTGTCTAGGAAGATACAGACCTTTGATCAAGGTTCTTGAATGATATAGGCACTTAAAAAAGTTGCAAATAAACAGAATGCTCTATGAGGTGACTACACATGGGGTTACTACAGTAAATGAATCACAAGACATACAGTACTTGAGGTAGGCTTGCAGAGAATCCTTGGAATCACTATAAGGATTCACTCTGAAGAAGATTCTGCTACAGTGCGGCATGATTGAAAGGTTTATAGGCCAAGTTGTGTTTGCATGCTCTTCTTCACAGGCTTTTGTGATAACAAGTACATGGTCGTTTTCTCTCTTTTAAATGTAGTGTTCAAATAATTCTCAGAATCAGAATTGGACTGATCTTGCACATGTATGCATAATTGGAAAACATACCATAACTGAAATAGAAGTTATATGTCACCCTAAAGGACACGACTGCATCAAATGTTGTTTGTAAGTTTGTGTGTAAAATGAAGATACTGTGCAGTGTGCACTTGTGCACATCCATTGACTAAAATCAGAGTGAACAGCAGGGCAAAATATTGTTTGATTTACTTACATCTGGTTGCATTCAAATGTCCTTTGGATGTAAATGACATTTCCTCTTTACAAAATAGGTCAGAAATGGAATCACCTATGCAGTAGTAACCAGATATAAAAGCTGTAGTATAATCCCTCTAATTAAAGGCTAATCAAAGTTGGACAGTGTCTTAACTGTATGACAATCCACGATCGAGGGTCAATGCAAGCGATGCACATGGGTGCAGTCCGAGTGTATTCAGCGATACCATGAACCCCCAAACCCAGTGCAGAGCACATTAGTACAGTTAATACATAGGTCCAAAATTGATTGACCTTGTTCATACACACAAATGAGATTTGGATAAAAAAGGATGAAAAAGAAAGGAATTTGGTGCTTAAATAACCAATTTATAAATAACAAATTTACAACATGTCAATAATATTCATGCATGAAACACACAGTAACACTTAAACAAACAAAAATAACAATTTTAAACCAAAAAATAACAATAAGAATTGCCATAGCAACAATGCATGTTTTAGTTTGCTCTGAAGTAGTGTACTAATGTGAGTATGCTGTGGTTCAGAGTACGTATATTCACTGTGCAGTGTGTATGGAATTCACAGTGCTTAGCATTGTACAGTACAAGGACTTGCTTTGTGGTATTTGCCTACTATGACTAGACTGATTTTGGTCAAAGACAGTTACATTTTGAGAAGGCTTGGACATGTTTGATAAACTTTGGTGTCTCACTCCCAGCCCCAACAGCAGCTTTGGTACCAAACTCCCATCATTAGATTTGATCTACTTGGAAAGAACTACAAAGAAAACAGTATAAATCATGAAGGGTCCGACTCACCCTGCTTTTAGTTATTTTAATTTCTTACCTTCAAATCGACGTCTTCATACTTTTAAGGGTAATAGGCGTTTTACGGATAGTTTTTACCCAACAGCTGTAAATTGTTTAATCTGATTTAGTTTGTTGGTTGATTGTGTTGTTTTATTAGTTTTATTAGTTTATATTTATTTATGTTTATAAATTAGTAAGGACTAGCCTATATAAATTAGTTTATATTTATTGTTGTTTTTTATGTTCATGTTTTGAACGGAGCTTGAGGAACGTTTAAATTTTCGATGTGGATGTATTTTACTGTACATTGACTCATTAATAAATTGAATTGAATTGAGCAGTACTGTATGTAGTAGTAATGATCAAACCTTTCATTCTCTCTTGGCAACAACCTCAGTATCACACTGTTAGGCCTACAGTATCTGGCAGTATGAATTCTATCTGACTATCCTTCAAATAAACTTTCAAGCCTAGGCCACACCGCACCAACCAGCCACTAACCAACGAGGCTCCATGTCAAGTCAGATATAATCGTGGTGGTGTGGCCCACCCTGCGATTACGATTCCATAGATTTACTTCAGGTCGTGAGCCATCAGCCTGACTGAGCATGTTCAATCCTAGCTTCCTCTCCTGCAAACCAACAGTCATTTGGACAGTAATTATGCCGATGAGAAAGTAACATACAGTCCCATGACGACTCGACATGCTACCCATTCAACAATAATATAACATACAACTGAGGATTGCTGAAAGAAATTAGACGGACAGAATATTTCTAAGTGATGCCAGGGTCTATTTGTAGGTGACCATGTTCACAAAAAACACCTTAACAAAAGGATGTTACGCTTTTGTTACAGGAACAATTCATTATGTAAACATCACTTTGATGTAAAGGACTTCGGTTTTTGATCTAGAAACTCAAACAAAAGCATGAAATTTGACTTCTAACAAATTATTAAAAACCAGTTTTCATCCTTTTTGTCATCTGTCTTGGTGAAATTACTTGAATATTTTGTAAACAAGTCTATTAAGTGATGCATGGGACACAAATAGTAGATACCATCCCAAGTTTCCTCAAAATCTTATGACAATCAGATTCCTTAAGTGTGAACTTGAAGAACACTGAAGTGTATTGGACACTGTCATTGTGAACCACTGTCTACCATCTGTGCCCCTCCCCCTCCACTGAATGGCACAGGTGGCTAATTCATCATACAAGTCTGAATGAGTCAGTTGCAATTTCAACTTTTTTCAACACAAAAGATCAACAAACTAATTGGTCTATAGGGTAAAGGCTAAAGGGGTCATATATGGCACTGGGTCCTTAATGAGCCTTCACGTACTCTCTGATCCTAACAGTCAAATAAAAACTAAAAAATATTAATTCTGCTGGAACAAACCAAACACACACTGACAGCAGCAATATAGGAGTGCAGTCTGTATTTCTTCTCACCAGCGCCACAACCATTGCCCCTATAATAATACTGATCAGAAGCTACCAATGGTTGTCCACACAGAAAGCGTGGGTGCAGTGTTTGATAGCTACAGTATGGTTACAAAAAATTACACATATAAAAGATCCATGACGTTTCATACATTTGGCTTATGAAGGTTTACAAGGAACTTCTGTACAAAGTCAATTTGGGATATGCTTTGGCAATGTTCCAAACCTCCCGTAAGTAAGATAAAAACAGTGGGAAGTTTGGGAAGGATGGTCTATTCCATTCTGAGAAAGAGCGAAGGTAGAGACTGTGTCAAAGGTTACCAGTTACAGAAGTGGTACGTGCAATAGTTGCATGGAGACAGGTAAGTGATGAACGAAGTAAATACAGTCAGATCTGCCACACATTTCTACATGTCTATAAAATTGAACTGAGAGGAGTTTGTGGAATAAGATCATTTTTCACTGCCATCCCAGTTCTATCATACCCCATTGCTCAAGATCCATGCGGTTTGGCATCGTGTCGTCGTAAGGAAGGGAGACTCCAGACTGTCTACAAATATTCAAGATTGTCTAAGTGGGCTGTTAAACTTACCAGTTTGTTGTAGTGTCCTGTTTGTATTATATTACATTACTAGATAAAAACAAATAATAAATTAATTAGTGATTTACTAAATTTGTGAAACCATTTACTAGCATCAGATTTATAAGGAAGTTAAACCAAAATAAATTGGAACATGCATACATTAAACCTTACATACTGTACTAGCAAAAATGTTTAGTCTCTAGATGTTATTGTAATAATTTAAACAGCCTGTATTTACTGTATGCAAATTTAAAGTGGGTATGCACCAGACAGTTGGCAGTACATTTTGATCAGGTATTTTAAGTTCCCACACTTAAATTTCTTTGACAATGCTGTTGCTACATATGCAGCAAAGGATACGTCACTCTACCTAAATGAAGAGTGTAAAGGGATAAAGACACTGTCACACAATTACCAAATTGGCTAAACAAACACCACAGTACAACTTTTGCTTTCATCCAGTAGCACAATGTGCCTGCCACTATTCCTGAAGAAAGATACTTGAAACTGAGTACGAATAAGAAGAGAACACATACTGTACCGGCTAAAGCAACTGTGAATCTGACAAAAACTAAACAGTCTTGTCCGGTGGTCTCCCTTACAATATGCTATCAGTTTTGTGCATAAATACTTTACACAGGACCGGGCATCACCTGTTGGATACCACAGGACATGTACGGAACAAGCACCGAACTCTGAATGTACTGTATGTTTAGCAGGCATTGATGGATATAAAAAGCACAATCCATTTCTTATCTGTTGGGCTGATCTGACAGTGTGTGACAGGGTTACCTCACTGATTCTTGGAGCTAAACTGGTACCTGTGCGTTAAAGCTGCTCTTAGTGTTTCACATACATACAGGATATAACTTGGAGTAGTGTACTATCTATGGGCAACTGTTACTGAAGCATACTGAGAATGACATTATCATGTAGCAGGTAATCCTATAGATGAACTTAAGCTGTTATGAAAAAAATCAGTGTTTTGCTCCTAATCTCTACTTGATGTAATACATAATATGGACAATTATTCTATCTGAGCATTGTGGTGTACTGTATGAATATAATATGGGTTATTACCATTGAGAATTCTCCTTCTGATGCCAATGTATAGCTGACTATGTGGATCCACTGATGTGATGCAAAATATGGACTTGCTGCTTTTATTTGGCATATCACGCAGATCACTTACAGTGCTTCAAGTCAGTGACAGGGACCTTTTAAAGGAGGGGGGAATTGTGTGGGATTACCAAATTTTAATATATCCTAGTGTGCATTGCTGAATCAGGTCCTACTTATCAATGACCATTCACAAATGATTGCCCATTCAAGTCAGATGAATGCTCCTTGCACACAACTACCTATACTGTGTTAAATGCCTTCATTGACACAAGAACATTTAAAGAGGTTTAATTTTAATGTCGGTGTTACGTGATGATACATTTGTAAGCAGTAATTTTTGTAATTTGGCAAACTTTACCAGGCTTAGTTAGCCCACTTATCATTAAAAATAAAATAAGAAGTTTGTGAAGTAATGCTTGCCATAACATTTAAACTTGACTCCAAGGCATACATAACAAGGCTTTCTATTTTATAAAAAAAAGGCAGTCAATGACACTGAACAGGCAATTTTTGGAAGAAAAGGAAGAAAAAAGTGTTAGACATGTCTTTGACACAAGATCACACTTCTCTGAGTTACAGAAGCGTAATGCTTAATGCTGGTGCTATATATTAGGCTTGTGTAGCTAGTCCAATCGGCAAATCTGTGAAACTAACATCAAAACACTATCAGGCATTCAACACAGCACAGGCAATCATGCAGCCATGCATAATGGAACAGGCAGCCATTGTCAAGGGCAATCACAGACATGAGTGCAACAGATAACCAGCATTCACTTTGTATGAAGAATATGCTAGCATGTGAGAATTCTGTGGTATATACTATAGCCTTCAGAGGCTAGCTTATTTAATTTGGGGTAGGGGCTGATTCAGAATGAGAGATTCTGGAAGTTTTATTTGGTTTAGGATGGACCGATCACAAAGTAAAGGCTTTTACCAGTCTACTTCCCCACCTAACTTCTAAGTAAAATACGACAATATGTCAATATATCGGTATAAATTTAGAATTGGTGACCGGAAGTGACGTCATCAAGGGTATCAGACAACGAAAACAGTTGGTATAGGGTCTCTGTCTACTTTTTTCTCTTTGATTTTGTTTTTCGTTCTTAACCTCACAAAGTTATATTCTTTCTGTGAAAGGAACAACTGTGAAAACCTGTGGAAGAAACGAGAGAAGTTAAACCTGCAAAGGAAAGAAGTTGGAAGAGGATTCGGACCAAGGATATTAAGATTAACAGTCACATAATAAGTTCTTAACATAATGCACTATGCCAGGAGAGAGAAATTGCTTGTTTGGAGTTCGAAGATAAATACATCCCCAATTCCCTTACTCTGTAATATGCACTGTACGCTAACGGTATATACGCTAACCATACATTACTTCTAGCAGTACTAGAGTGCTCCTTCAAGCATATCATTGGGCTATATGTGTGTGTGTGTGGTCACCGATTTTAAATTCGAGCCAAAGTCTCACATTGATAGGCCTATCTATCATCAGACATCACTCATAACTGTTAGCATGACTTTCTCTGACAATTTGTAACTAACTTAGGCCTAATGGATATTCTGAACCTCAAAGTCAAAATAAGCACCATATCGACATCCTACTTTCTACTAATTCCAAATCTGGATTAAGGTCCGGCCATAGACATATACATGAAACAAAAAAAAATCTTAGCCAAATATGCTAAGTGTCCTAGGCTAACGCTTGTGCCAGTGGTACTGTACACTACTTTACCGCAAAAGGAAACACTGGCACTCGTAACACAAACAGAGAACTAGTTTCGTTACAGTAACAAATCAGTTCCGTGCACAATACAGTAATATGTTCTTTAGTTATACTAACGGCTATGTTAGTTAGATTGTGGTTAGGCCCCGTTCAACTTACCACGGACTTGACCATCGAATTCTTTCTGGATAGCTTGTTCTTGCTTTTTGTCGGAAGTCATATTATCCAACTTCTACATCGATACTTCGAATATATTGGTAAAGATGTTCCTTTGGTGGGTTGCTAAACCGTGTCTTAAGTTCATGCGATGTACGTCTTCTTCTAAACTGAAAGTCTTTAACATGATTGAATTACCATTGCTGCATACGGTGACTGAGCTTCGCCATCTTATCGCGGAAGTGATTTGCTAACGTGATAAGCCACCTGCGGTGCCCCAAGGGTTAGTGGAAGAGCACTACCCAAAGGGAACTGCGCAAGCGTAACTGCATATTCATTTCACTTTTCGAATCTTAAAACGACGTCATCGATTTTGTCACCAATGGATTATACCTATTCTCAGTCAAAATTGGGAACATATTCAAATAAGTATTTAAATCACCTGATCATAACAACAATATCTGACGTGATATTAACGTAACAAACTTCGGTTGCGGACACGCTGATCGGAGAACCATCAACGAACCAACAGCCTACAAACCTAGTCGGTTTCTCAAGATGCATCCAGGATTTGGAAAGAAAACAGTGCTTGTTGTTCGATGTCGATTTTGTGCCAGTGTTGTTTGTAATCGTGGAATGAAAGCAGTGCTTCTTGCCGATACAAAGCAAGAGTTATTTTCAACCGATGCTCCAGTTCCATCGTACGTATGGCCTAACTCAGAACAGTTAGGCTACAATCCTCGACAATAGACACAGGCGTCCTCCACATAGTACTAGCCTAGGCTATGCCCTGTAGATACAAAGGGCATAGCCTAGGCTAGTACTACGTGGGGGACGCCGGTGACAATACATGGGACACCTTCCCCTACTCCATGATTCAATGTTGAAAATTGGGATGTCTTTTGTTGGGAGAACTTAACTTAGGAGGGAGGGGATTTTGAAAGATGAACGAGTCTCCTTCCATATTGCTATATATGTGTCTAAATTGTCCATTATTTTTGTCGAGGATTGTCTGAGATGCTGTACACATGTATTGGAGGGTATGAATATACCAATTATACAGAAGTGTTTTGACTTAGGGGGAAAAGTTTGAGAGCCATGATTGGAAATTGGCAGTGAAGTAATTAAAGGATACTGTGCATTCTTAACTTTGGGAGTAGAAGAAAGTTAAGATAAAGTAGTTAAATTGTATTATTGTAATTATGAGTATGACATTAGAGTTATAATTTCCATTACTTTCTTGTTCATTCGCTTATGAGCTGCTACAGAATAGGCAAGGAAAGTATAGGAATCTGATTATATCATTTGGTGCTTGCCTTGCTGATTTGACTATTAACACTATTAAAATAATACAACAGAGGCCAAGTCAAAGTAATATGTCTAATTTTTCATGTCATGTGACGTTGCAAATAACATACTATATTACCAACCCTGAGAAAGATACACTGTGTACAGAAAAACCTGTTGAAGGTTACTTTTAAAGACTCTTTAGGCAATTATTTGATAGAGCAACACTATTTTTGACTGTGCACTGGTGACTTGACGACGGCTCACTGTTGAAATACACACTATTTCAATGAGACTGATGGTTCACCATATTTATTTGAAGAATAGGCCTAATGCAAAATGGCATTCATAGCAATTTTATGCTTCACCGTGGAAAAACATGAAATGAACTATAAATGAAGGGATCAACTAATATGGTATTGAAGTACAACCATATTATGTATACACATACTACACCTTTGCATAATTGTGACGTCATCCTTACAGAAGAAAATCAACAAAATATACATTGCATCGTTCCGTATAGCAATTTAAAGGACAACTGTATGAAAAGTAATTTAATTATGGCAACAAATCTTACTTATTATGAACATTTATACCTGCAGTAATGCTAACTCTTTACCCATCCCTCCTTAAAAAAACAAAAAAAAAAAACAACTTTGTTTCGATTCCCTAACTCAGAATATACTGTGTCCTTCAACTGCTTATTCGCGAAGTTCCTGTCACCGCTCTCAAACTTGTCCCTAAACTTTTAAATACTTCTGTACTATGCTCCCATACATGTACACAGCAGTTCAGACGATTCTCGACAAAAATACATTGGAAACCTTCCCCCGCTCTCCCATTCAATGTTGAAAATTCGGATATCTTTTGGTTGGGGCAATATTGATCTAGGGGCAGGATTGTGAATTATGAACGAATTTACTTCAGTATTGCTATATTTGTCTACAAACTGTGTCCCATCATTGTTGTCGAGGATTGTAGGTTCCACTATGTGTAGTGTTATGTGCTGTGGAGTGTGGGCTAGTCTTTGTAATCTGTGCAGTTGGCAAAAAGCTATGTTATGTCTGTGGTCAGACTTAAGCTAAGCAATAAGGCTAAGCAATAAGTTGTGATAATACAGTATTGTAACCATAGATAGTGAACGCAGGATTCCCCATGTAGTATGCTGTGTGCTCATATTTTCATGCATCCCCTGTTTTTGTGAAGTGGGCACTTACAGCATTTAGCCTACATCTATTTTAGGTTAGCCTAACTGCACAAAAATACAACCCTCAATCCTACTACTACGCTATGCTATGCTACCCCATGCTATGCCCTTTATGTAATACATCTTCAAGGTCAGATACTACTTCTAACGGTACACAACACTTGGCCTATTTTAACATCTTTTCTCCACCTACAAACCTTAACCCTCCAAATCACATCGTTCAATGCAGTAGCACTCTGTGCGCTTCTTCAATATGGAACACAAAAAGGGCAAAAAATGATGACGATGACGTAACTATAACTAACGACGACCGGAATGCATTTAACGACGACGTAAATATAAATGGTGTCGACCGCAATCTATTTAATGACGACGGGGATCTAGTTAACAACGACACACAATTACATGATGATGTCACAAATGTATGTGATGATGTTGTAATTTGATGTAATGACGATGCAACTGTATATGACGATGGCATGAATACATTTAACAACGACACAATAATAAATGACGGTGTAAATGTACTTGGCACGAATTTATGTGATGAGCAGAAATCAGTTAGTGTTAACGCAATTTGATTTAACAACGACACAATAACATTCAACGATGCAAAATCAAACGACGTAGATTAAAACAGCCTTGCCCTTTTTTGATGCAGCGACGCAAATTCATTTGATGACCGCTTTTGAATCAATGGCGCTCTTCAAACAATACCACAACTTGAGAGGCAGATAGGGACAATTACGAATACCACAAATCCGTCAGCTAACAGGTCATTATCAGTCTGAACAGGTGTTGAAATATTTATTACTCTTTACAAAGGCGGAGTTGTGCTTTTCGACGAAGTCAAAATGGACTGCTCTTGTATTAGGGAGTAGCAATTCAGGGGTCCAATATGTATGACAAAAATCGATTTGGCAGGATGGTTTGAGCACATTGCTTACATAAACATACACGTTCAAATACTATAGTTCACATTGTATCCGATCAACAGCGAATTTATAGAGGTGGGGGAGTGGGGGACGACCATCCCTTTTAGATCAATCGAGGAAAGTATGAAAATATGCAGTTAAAATTCGTTTCAATAAAAGACACATATTGCGGGACATATCTGGTGTATGGGGTATAGTGAAGCATGTAATAACATAATTGTATGTGATGAAATGTTCTTATGTTGGAGCTCCTCCAAATCTTACCGTCAGCAATTGCATGAATCACCAATAGTATATTTGATTCTTACTGAAATACCCAACTATAGTGCTAGAACGCTATTTTGCTTCCAAGTTAGGATTCTAGTACACACACTTTTCAATCCGATGTTTCACAGGGAAGGGTAGAGAGACAAACTTACTAAGCACATCCCCCCCCCCCCCCATGATTATCCACACACGTTGTAATCCATTTTGGAATTCCCTTTAAAGAATCACTATGACAAATCGTTAAGATGAGCGTCTGCACAATGCTGTCAACTCCGTTTAAAATTAATTGAAAAGGTTAGTATTTTGCAGTAGGTCTATTTCACAAGATGGGCCTATCTTGAGATTTGGACCCAACCTCCTAAACAACGTCGTAGAAGACAATCTGTAGGAACATAAGCATACTACAGAATTTCATAAAATGGGGCCCATTGGGGCCCATATGTGACCTTGGATCAAATATTCATGAACACAATGAAGGTACCACTAGCAACCTATCTTGATGACAAACCATCATGTGAAAATTGTACTCGGCAATCTGTAGTTGAGGGAAAGCATTTTCATTTTCATTAACATTTTCATTTTCATTAACAACAATAGACATGTACATGTCCGTATTTGTCATGGTAACTTAAAGGTTGTATTGCATCACCCTAAGCTATATTTTTACCTCCCTGAAAGGAAAATTCTCAACTGGTTCTAAGTTGCAGTACTCTTAGATTGCCAGCAAATTCAAAAGATGCAGAGCAGCTCGTATTACACAGCGTACAGAGGGATCCATTGTTTTGATCACACATGTGGAGGAATGTAAGACAGGCTGAGGGAGGGGCTAGAGGTAGGTGGTTGGGAGAATTGAAACTGTCTGGGGTGATGCATTACAGCCTTTAAGCTGAGTGGGGGAGGGGGGAGGGCAACTGGGGAAGGTTCCGAATAGAAGAAAATTCCCCCATACCACTTTGGTGCGGCCACTGACTACTTATACACCAGCAGTGACTGTCAGTGTTCGTAATACCAACGGTATGTATATCAGAAAACGTACCTACCAACACCTCCTTAGGTTATTTTTAATTACGTGTTTTTAGGAGTTGACACATGCAACGTGGAACAGGGGAGGTACCAGGTGACATAGGTATTTCCATAAACGAGAACAAAGCGTGGCTCGAGTGATCACAGTATTTGGTATTGGTATTTTTTCTTTACGCAAAAACAAGTTATTTGACAGTAAAACTATAGCCTGCCTAGCAAGTGTGAACACAATGAAAATTGGGAGGAAGACGGTTGAGCGCATCTAAATGACGTAAAGAAGCGACGCACAATCTGACTAAAAATTTTGTAGAATTAAAAAAAAAAAAAAAAAACCCTTATAGATAGGAACTCACACATAAATCTCTGCGTGTAGGCCTTAAATCTCAGAATAAAAGGCTTCAACTGAATACAGTTTTACCAAATTGCTGAGTTCGAGGTATTGTTTTCATTTTATGGGGTCTGAATATAACATCAGAAGCCACTTGGCATAGAGTATAGCTAAGTTTTTGGTGATTTCCGTCCTTGGGCTCCACCGGCGACTCTGTCTCTTTACCCTACAAGGAACTATAATCCTTGACTACTCTCGCCCAGTTAGCCTACAGTACCTTCAAACAAATATCACCGTACGCCCTGACAAGGACAACCACTAGCCTAAAATTGACTTCTCCGTATTAACCCATTTTCTTCATAAAAATTCCAGAGAATACCTCAGTTAATTAGGAAGGTTTTTTTTTTGGTCATTTTGCCCTCCGAAATAAATACACCATTTGATAGTTGTTTATAAATTTCACTATTTTTCAATTTTCACACGTCCACGAGTATTGCCAGAGCAACGTTCATGGATTTCAGAAGGGTCACTCTTCGCTCATCTGTGGTACCATGTAGCTAGTATCCAATATATTTACAGAAAATGGTGGTAATATGTGGTATATTGACTCAACTACTCACTAGTGAATCGTCAGGTGAAAACGATTATTTCCGAATGTCTTCCAACAGCAGTCCATTTTGACTTGACGATGAGAACATACCCCCGATGCAATTCCACAGAGAATTATAAATCTTTCAACACTGATTTGCGGTATTCGTGATTGTCCCTATCTGCCTCTCAAGTTGTGGTATTGTTTGAAGAGCGCCATTGATTCAAAAGCGGTCATCAAATGAATTTGCGTCGCTGCATCAAAAAAGGGCAAGGCTGTTTTAATCTACGTCGTTTGATTTTGCATCGTTGAATGTTATTGTGTCGTTGTTAAATCAAATTGCGTTAACACTAACTGATTTCTGCTCATCACATAAATTCGTGCCAAGTACATTTACACCGTCATTTATTATTGTGTCGTTGTTAAATGTATTCATGCCATCGTCATATACAGTTGCATCGTCATTACATCAAATTACAACATCATCACATACATTTGTGACATCATCATGTAATTGTGTGTCGTCGTTAACTAGAACCCCGTCGTCATTAAATAGATTGCGGTCGACACCATTTAAATTTACGTCGTCGTTAAAAGCATTCCGGTCGTCGTTAGTTATAGTTACGTCATCGTCATCATTTTTTGCCCTTTTTGTGTTCCATACTTCAAGCCCAAATGTATTCAGAAAATTGAGTGATAATATTCAAACAAATTCGGTCAATCAATCTCACTGAGAAAGTTAGAAATACCTGAAATATCAGCACGGATGAAATTTGGAACAAGATCATTGCTGTTGAGAAACAGAGTTTTTACAGAGAACATCAAACCCAATCATGGAATGATCACTTGGCACCTATTCTACTGAAGCTTTGAATTTCAGAAACCAACTAAACTAACTGAACTATAAAATCCCTCTTACACAGAGTTATTTGCACAAATTTGAAATTACATAGTGGTGCATCAGGAGACTTTTTGTCAGTCTTTTTGTAAGAACTCTGCATGGCTGGCTAATAATTTTGGGAATATGCATGAGGTGCAAAGAGCATAAGGATGTTTGCTACACAGTTGAATACCAGACCTTCACTCAGCAATTGCCATATTCACCTACATTGCAAACGTTTGTTCTTTACCATATGCTGGATATGTATCACCCCAAATACATTTCTCACTGGCTTCTCAGTCCAAGTCAGATGAGAACGAGGTTATTAACGGTCACAGGGATCCATTCATAGCTGCTTACCTAGTCATATAAGTGGCCAATTTTACACTGGATTCCTAGTCATTGTTAGGGCTGTGAGCGATTGGCAATTAATTGCCAATTAATCGCCAGCCAACTAAATGTTTAGTAAAAGGTCATATACGATTAATTGCTTTTCATGCTTTTCATCTAAATTCATTAAAAAAATGCATACGCTAAATAAAAAAAGAAAACAAAAGCTATGCCCTAGTTAATTCAGTGAGGTAGTCTAACAATGATATTTAAAAATATCCACCTTTGCTTAGGTAAGTGCTCTACAAAACTTATGGTTCTTTGCTAATGCCTCTGTAAATGCACGTAAGTCATAACGATGCATGATCACCATTGTTAAGTTATGTAACATTAGTGAGCGAACGATTGTGCAATACTACGGATTCTGGTGCAATCACAATGTTATTGTTTTCTGCAGTACAGGGAAGCACATAAATTAATACACTATCTGCTATGCAGAAAAAAATTTTACAGTGAATTCACCGCTTCACGACCTCAATGGAACATGGCAAGTTGTGCATGGTTGGATAGTCCACATATGCGATTAATTGAAGTTTAAATCTTTTGAGTAAATTAGTTAAGTTCCCACCCACAAATAGTAAACTTTACAATCTCAGTCCATATTCTCTAAAACAAAACCCAACAGTGGTGATAGTTCTGATAGGAAACAGCACACAGGGCCTGCTCTGCCATCAGTGCACAAATACGTTCAAAATTTTATCAAACTTTTAGATTTTCTGTGCTTTTGAAAAAGTAAATAGTGCACTGAGGCAAAGCATTCCAGATGTATAATTATGTTGATCATTAGTCATATACTTATATAGTCTTTAAAATTGGTTTGTCAATTTAAAGGGAAATAAAGCATTTGTCTCACAATTAAAAGTTCATGCTTCTAAAACCAATAGTTATGGACACAGAATGATGTATTATATAAAACAAGGATGGTGGCCTCCTTTTCTAGAAATAAGTTTCACACAGAGAAAACTCTAGTCATTTGGTGCTCAAGAATAATCTGTTCACCCAGACTTTTAAAAATTAAAATGATGCATCTCCCGTAACTCATCTTATGCATAAATGTTTTGAGGATTTGACTGGCATTTGCAAATGTTTATTGGTTAGCCTGAATGGTTTAACAGTGATTAAAACTATTTTGATTGTTTTCCCTGTTGGTGCATTTGAAATGCCCTCTTTCCCTTTAAAGGGCTTCTTTTTTTCTTGAATGGATTTATATGGCCACTAACTAGTTGATCAAATGAGTGAATACCTTGATTTTACTTGATTGGACTTCCAGGTTTGCAACTTACTCAGTACTTGCTACAAGTCCAATGGAAACAGAAATATTTTGCTTCTTAAATAAAGTTATATACTTGAAGAAATGGCATGGCAGAGATGCTCATTGGTATGACATTAATAGTTAAATACTGCATGGGATAAGATCATTAACAGAAATCGATGCATTACATTGGGAACAGCCATGTCCAAATTATGATGGTACAATTCTTCCACACAACAGTGTAAAAAAGGAGAGTGGCTAGCAAGCTCAATTAAAAAATAGTGAATAGCTAAAGCTTTACACAAAGAGTGACCAATCAGAATTTTAATCAACTGAGCACTAACCTACAATATTGGCCAGTGCCTTGAGGCCTTCAAAGTTCTCACAATATTAACTTTACACAAATCACATTTGGGAGAAGGAATAAGTGAGCTAAAGCTCCAGTTATATGGAAATGCTAGAGCACCTTATTACTAGCAAATCACCCATATTTTAAAGGTAGTCTTACCTTCTTTTGATTCCTTTGCAGGAGGATTGATTCATTGGGCAAATCATATTCAACTAGGCAGTGCTCATGTAAAATATGTGATGTGGGATGCACTCAATGGTGAGTCAGTTACTTCATTATATATGTCGGCATTCCTGATGTACATGTGAAAAAAAAAGAAGAAAAAAAAAATGTGCATAGCAATACATTTATTCAAGTAACTCAAAGTACAGTACTGTACCATCTAGTGTATTGTATTCCTACAGTGATGACTGAATAGCCTTTAGAGAGGCTCATTGAGTTGTTTCATGAAATTCACTAAATTGTCCTACACCTGTCAAGTTTTCTTTACATACTAATGGCAAATGGTCAGACTTTGAGGATCTTCATGTGTAGGATATTAATGAGTGATTGATCAACAATTCAATTTCATTTTTGAAGATTCGTGACCAGACACACTTTCCTCATCAGTACTTATTCATATGAACAAGTACAAGCCAGAATAAAATTCCAAACATTTGACAGTTTTCAAAACTATTGGATTTGAAACCTGAATAATCATGCTAATTGTAAGTATTGTCATGCATTTGCACCCTTCAAAATTCTCACAAACTTATTGATGTCAACTCATTGAGCCCCTTTAATTCAAACTTTGATGTTGTGCAAGAATCTCTCCTGCAATTAATTTTCACAATGTCGAGTATGACAATGAGTTCTAAAATTTTGTAACTTACTGATTGACAACCATAAGTACAGAAAGATCAAATATATGGAAGGATTCATATTATTTAGTAATGGTCACAAATCACAAATGTAAGTACTGGACCTTTCAGATGATGTACAGTTATTTCAAATGCTGTTTTTTTTTTGTTTTCTTTTTTTTTTCCATTTTGAAAGAGTGTAATCTTTCATACCATTGCTTCTGCTGTGGGACAGTTGATACACTACAGGCTCAACTGTCATAATAGTTAGATATACTGCATAATATTTGCTCTTTTTAATTTCCATACAGTAGTATTAGTTCAAGGAGTTTCCAGGTTACTAGAGGTTTTTACATGTTCGTATTTGATTTTGTAATCTTAAAACAATTATACTGTAGTTGCACAAGCGAGAGGTGTGAATATGTATGGCAAGGGTGTGAATATGTATGGTTTTAAGTGATAGGTTCAGTTGGAATATGGTGAATATGTTCTTCCAAATAATGTGAAATAAATGGTATGGTGTTTCTAGACACTCTTTCAAAGGAATTGTCTGACTTAATGATTTACAGCTCCTGCAATATAAAAATCAATAGATATCAAAGGGACAGTTCTAAAATTGTAACAGTCTTATTTGTCGGTGGTAAATTTTTGAATTTCTGTTGACTAACCAAAAGTGCTTTGGGTCATTTACTGTAGTTGATTGAATCAGGGATATGTATATATTTGGATTTGTACATTGTTTAAGGAGGATAGGGAGTTGGAAAATACATCTTACATAACTTTTTGCACTTTTTTTCTTCAGATGGAGTAGAAGCATGCCTATTTAATAGATTTGTAGTAAAAATGATCTGGCAATGACAAATTGGCAAATCATTGGCAGATCATCTACCCAATTTGGAGAAAGAAAGTGAAAAAAGCTGTTTAAGATGTATTTTACGACTCCCTTTCCTCCTATAAACAAGTATTTTTCAAGGCCGTGTTACAGTACTTTGACTGGCAGTTACTTTGCAAAGAATAGGTCAATTTTTTTTCTCTTCTACATGTTGTAAAGTACTTTCAACCTTTGTGGGGAAAGGGCGATATAATTTCCTTGTAATATGAATATGAAACACTACCTCATTTTGGACTTAAGTTGATGACCATTCAAATTCTATCATACTGTAGCCTGCTTTTGCTCCTTAAAGTCTTTTCTATTTTGTTTGCAGCGGGAATGTAGTCGGATATCATGTGGAAGTGCCATGTCTGTCTTGCCTACAGTCTTGCCATAATGGTCATCTGTGGATCTTCAATAGCAATGCAATAGAAACACAGGAGATGTTAGACAAAACTGGTAAGTGGCATCACCTCCTCTTCTTACTCTGTATTATTCCCCAGTCTTGGATAACATCCTGGGTATGGTGTTTAAATTCCAACCAAACATTTCATCTCTTATCTTTTTTGTGACTACATTGGGATGCATGAAATTGATGTAAAGAAGGATAGTCAGTAGTGAGGCGGAATTTACATTCTCTTCAGTGTAGTCTTCAAACTGATGCAAAGTAGGGGCCCATAAACATTTATCATGCAAAAATCATCATGAGACGGAACTGACGTAGTAGTTGGCATCTTACATTAAAATTTTGGTCAGTTGTTTTAAAACTTAAGGTTAAAACTCAAGAATTTTTCTGTGACTGTTAGCCAGTCTCAAAGAAGATTTGAACGGTGTTTTCCACCAATTAAGGGTACATGGTAGGTCAAGTATTTCAGTCTCTTAGTCGCTCTCTACCACATCATCGTTGCAGGAAGGCTGCTAAAAAAAAATTAAAAAGGTCTTTCTCCCAACTACTCTCCAGGTAACTCTTTCTCATTGCAACTACCCATTCTTCTTTTAAATGTATACAGAAAACATAATGTGGTACTTAAAGGATACTGTATCTTGTAAATGAAATTGTATGTTCTTGATATACTGTGGAGGCTCATTTGCATACCAAGAAAGATTTAAGTTTTGGATGAGAGGTTCCTTTCATTGCATACCATAGTCTACTTAGACATAACATGATGGTATTCCTGTTTATGCTCGTCATATAGTTTGAACTGTTTTGGTGTTGTGTTTGAGACAAGCATAACGGTACAACCAAGATTACAAAGGAATGTGGTAAAAGGAAAACAAACTTGTTTTTGATTTGCCTGTTATTGGGGATAGTGAGCACACAGACAGTGCCTTAGGCTTGAAACTCATTATTTCATTAAGGTGTTAACACTGTTAGCCTATTATTTTCACTAGGATTGTTGTTATGCTGTAATAGTAAGTACGCATGTTCGGAAAAGTGAGGACAATGCAAACGTTGGCATAGTTAGGAAGCAGATGCTACATCTGACAGTATCTGTCTGTCTGTGGTCCAGTTACGATGATGGGTACCAAATCTTGACATTTGGCTTCTTTGTTTATGTAGTGGACAAAAGCCACCTGGCACAAAGTACATCAATTTACAGGCCGGTGTAGACAGGTTATTATTGTCATTCATAAAAATGTCAAGTTGTCAATTACTGTGTTCATGTTTCAAAATAAGTGACAGAACCATTACATTTAATGGCATTTTGTCTGATGGCATTTTGTCTTAAGGTGTTCCTTTTTCTCAATCCTCACAGGAACAGATGTGCTCAAATGGGACAAGATATTAGAGAATCCTGAAGATACGTCAGACTTCCATAGTTCAACAGAAGACCTGTCAGAGCTTGAGTGCTTCAGATAATGTAGTATTAGACAAATGGAAACCTACAAAAAGAACAGAACTCAAATCACAGTCACATTGATTTTGTTTCCAAATTTTGTGATTTTGAGCTTAAACTACAAATTTGCAAGTCATCAGATCACAGAGTTGTCCCACTCATGGCTAAATGGTGGTGTCAAAGTGAGAAATGCAAGGTGTGTCAAAGGTGTAAACTTGGATAATTTACAGTGAGCAGTTAGAGTCTGGCATGAGGCATGGTATAGCCTTTGTAATCTGAACTGTCATCACCTTTGAGTATGAGCACTGTTCATCCTCATTCACTTACAGTAAATCACTATGGATAGTAATTGAAGGATGTTACATCTTTGGTGAGAAAGATATCATCAGAGAAAGTCGCTGATTGCTGGCAATCAACAATAGAGAATGGATCTTTAATCTGTGGCTAAGCTTCACAACTTGAAGTCTTGATGAAGTGGCAGTACTTTAATTTTCTTAGTAATATGTGGAGTAAATCTTTATTATTCACTCTAACAGATTTCTGTTTTTTATTCTGTTAATTCCTTTTTATAATAAAAAAAGATGCCTGTACTGTTTATAGTTCTTTAGACCTGAAATTTGTTGTGAAAGCAGTCCAAACTGCATAGAAATTGAAACCCAGAGCAAAGTGTTAGTGTTAGTTGCATGGAATGTAATTAATTCAGGATTGTTTTGCTTCTGGAGGTCATCGTTGCTCATCGAGGTAATCTCTGCAAATTAAAAGGCATTCAAGGTGAAAATATTCTTTGATTGACAGCATTGTCTAATGTTGAGAGTGTTTGAGTTGTTGCAAGACTATTGATTCTTTGGAGCATTCTCAACTAAGCCAGGTACTGTAATGGCATTTACTTTGAAGCCAAGAAGAACACTGCAGAGGTACCACAGTTTGTCCCTTCTCGTTTCACTCTAAACTGACACAAATCATGAAGTGATAACCTGTTGCCGTCCAGTGAGGGAAGGCAACCTGCAGGGAGGGTGCGTGAATCAGAATGCATGTTACCTGAAGACCTATGTAGTGCAGTTCAATGGCTACTGGTGTATATATTTCTGTGCTTTGGATGGAATGTCTCCATCAGCATGTGACTATCACACATAATTTGTGTGCAATGTAGGAATTAACAATTGCTTGAAACAAACCTAATTCTTAACAAGTGTTTCACCAAACTCAAGTCCTTGTCAAATTTACTTTGCTTTTGCAGTTTTCAAAGGAAACTACTAAACTGTTGGTCATGGTTTTACCACATTTCTGCTTTTAATGTTATGTTAATGTTCCACTTGTTTCATGTTGTAACTGTTGCAAGACTGTTTACTTTGTTTTAATCCTGTGATCAGTGTTACATTGTTCTCATGTAGTTTGTCAAGGAGAAAGAGCTCATGAATGAGTTCAGTGGGGGGGGGGGGGAGGGGGGAGGCATGCAATGGCAGCTATGAGGCAGATGGAAGGATATGTTGGGTCCTGAGGTGAGAGATGTTCATGGTAGACATACCAACTGAGACAATTGACTTTATTTTAATGTGTGCTGGAGGTGGTGTGTCTACCAAAAATGCATTGTGCGGAGCCAATTACTTTTAAATTGTTATGAAAGTAAGCTTCAACTCTACTTGTGCATGTCACCAGTAATCTGTGGAATAGTTTGAATTGAAGTTAACACACAGAAGAAAGTCAAATGGAAGGATATCCTCAAATACATTCAAGGACAAATTTACACGGCTCTTTTCTGCTTTAAATGTATTTTCATCAATGCCTTTCAACATACTTCAGAATGGAAGAGGTTCATACATTGTTCAGGTGAAAGACTATAGCCAAACCAGCAGTCCCCAGGCAAAGTGAAGAAAGTCTCAATATATGTAGTTGGAAAGAGTTGTTACATTTTCTTCAGACTCTTGTTGATTTTTTAGCTATCAATCAAAACCCATAATCCCCATCCAATGCCATCATACCCATCTATGTTAGGACTGAGAAGAAAGGCAGACAACACACTTGCATCTTTAATGGTCATTCTGCAAACAAACAACATTTTAAAATGAATAATCACAAAAATTTAGACTGTGTGAATCATTTACGCTATTCTTCCCTAAAGTCACGTTTTCAGTGGAAATTTTGTTCATGAGATTGTCTACCAAAGTTCACCAGTAAGAGAAGTTGCTAGACTTCAAGTTAAAGGGGAAATCAGGGTTTGACTGAGAAAATTCCTTCAGTTGATTTTTCTTTCTAAACTGATTGTTCTCCGAAATATAGAGATGTTGCGGGGTTGTTTGAAGGTAGAAGAAACGGTAATTATTGCGTTAATTACTGTTGAATGAAAACTCTTAGTATTTGTTGGGTACAAAAAATAAACGTCCATGCACAAGACAAGACAGCCTCCTGTATATGATGACCAATCACAGCATAAGACTGAGTTGACGTATGAATAAACATAACTGAACTTTGATGATAGTAAAAAGTAGAAGGATTGCTGTTGACGTATGTCTTTGCGAATGGAAATTACTTGTATGTGCAAACCATACAGCTGTTCACTCACGCCGTGACTTCGTTTGCTGTTTTGTGTACTGTACAAAATTGGAAGCCTACCTTCTCATACCTTGAAAAGGAGAAAGTATTGAATAGTCATATTTGATTCGATGAATATGGATGTTACAGACTTTGGGAGTTCTTCACTGATTTTTAGCTCACACACCCATTTTTTGAGGTACTAGAATGAGGCTGATGTCGTCAACTTTTTTCAAAAGCTTTCTCTTTCTTCATTTTTTGAGATATTTGTCTGAAATTTTTTCAGTGTTTTTTCCACCTAATTACATTTCAACTGGCTTAATTTATAGGTGAGTTGCAATGCAATTTTTGGAGGATAATTGGACTTTTGGTTGCTTTGTTGCACACGGCACTCTAACTGAACAGGTTTACCTGGAGAGCTATTCTGTGGTCACTCTAGTAAACAGTAATCAAATTTTACGGTCGGGCTGGCCAGCCTATCTGCCCTGTGGAGCCGTGTTCCCATCTGAGTGAGCGCAGTGGATCAAGATCTACTGCGCTAGATCAAACTCTAATGGGAACGCGGATCAACAACGCTCACTCAAAATCAAGATCCACCGATTTTGATGCACTCATCAGGGTAGATCAGATCGACCGCTCTGGATCAAAGTTCGTAATGGGAACACATCGGTAGATCAAGTGACCCTGGATCTCCGGTTTATTCCTTCCCGGCATGCATTTGCTCTCCGGTGGCAACCACGGGTAATTAGTTCTAACTTAAGCCTCGCTGGGCACGTCGCTAGTAGGGCAAGTGTATACACCATAGTGCAGTAGTGTAGTGTACATGTACAGCGCACATTTTCTGCCTTTATTTCGCTACTGATTGACCGAGAAGGGGCTAAGTTACTGCAATTCTGGTAATGGTACTAATTTAGAATCGGTAGCAATCGGACAAGGTATCAGGTATAATTAAAAGAACTAGCGAGCACGTTCATATGGTACGGATTTTAAAGTTGCGCCCTGATAATTTACAAGAAATTTGGTCTGTTCGTTGACTTATTTTCCTTATGTTGCTTTTTAAAACAATTTCTTCTTACATCTGCTCTGTTACCGATAAATTGAACCCCTGATATAAAGTGTATATAAACTGCCGAATGGCATTTTAGTGCAACAAGAGCAACATTCGTCAAGTGGTCAACTGCCTTCGATGTAATAAACCCTTAACTGAGATAGAAGCACGAGCAAACTTGCCAAACCAGCAATGTTTACCTCCATATTAAAAAACAAATGACGTTCTTGACATATGTTAATACCTCACGCTCCTCAGTACGTCGTGGAAGTGGGAACAAAGTTAGTGCTAAGCTGCAAAATTATGATATGACCAATACTATGCTGCTGTTGTAGTGTGCATGCAGTTTGCAACACACGCACATGTACATTTTTGTGAAACAGTGCTAGTGTGCGATATCCGACTTGTAAACGTTGGTGACCTTTTCGTGCTTACGCAATGTGTTCATATAACATGTTGATCTACCGCGCTCACTCAAATGGGAACGCGGTTCTGGATCAAGTAATTCGACACCACTCGATGCAATAAAAACATGATCCACCGCGCTCACTCAAATGGGAACACGGCTTGGGTCATCAAGTCCAACTGAACCATCACCTATCGATATCACATTCCGATACTAGTAAATTTACATGCAAATTAAGTTAGTGAAGCATGTGGTTATGTGATCATTGTAAACTCTTAGGACAGGTTGATAAACAGAGTTGATTTGTTGCATCATCAACACTGCAGTGTTTTTACCATGTGTCGATTGACTTGGATTATCTTAAATACTGCCCATAGTAAAGTTTGAACATGCACAGAGAACAGCAACAAAAAAAAAAAAAAAAAAAAGTACAACGCTCAAACGTACAAACCATGTACATTCTAATTTTAAAACCATTGCAAAAATCTATTCCAGTGCACATTTCAATTTAGATCAAGCCAAAGCCAGCTCTGACAGGATCTAAACATTATCCATTGCATCCTTACATATCACACAGCCTAAAGTAGATTTAACCTTCTCTACAGACCATAGCTGGTACACCTAATACAATTTTTCAACATCACATGTTGAAATTAATATACTACACTGGCATATGATAGCAGGCTTGATAGTGTGTCAACTAGATGCTTTTTGCATGTAACATTTTGTCACCTTCCAAGTACTGTACTTTGATTTTGCAATGCCACAAAGATAACCTCTACTTAGTTCAGTAACTGCCCTAAGTTTCGACACCCCTATGTTCCGACACCCTTATATTTCGACATGTACACTTAAATTCCGACAGCAGCAGCTGATCAATCCGTCATTACTATGCCGAGCATCATAGCTTGGATCCAAAATGGTGCCTGATGTAAAGAATGTGTTGCAACATTTGAGTGTCAGAACATGGGATGTGGGGAACAAAAGTGTGGCAGAACATACAGTAGGGCTGTAACCCTCAATTCAATTGTGTGAGCTACAGCAGCATTGCTGCGCTAGTTTGCAAATTTGACTCGTTTCTCAAAATTGTCCACGTTTTGAGACAATCTTGGTCATATTTAATAGTTACAACTCCTTGTACGATACTGGTGGGGAATTGTAATGAAATAAATTGTGAAAATAAACCCTGATTTCCCCTGTAAGGAAGGACCACTGCATGAATAAGGCAGAACTGCTGCTTTTACTGGCATCTAAGTTAGCATGCTACAAATTCATTTGTTTGAAACCACACATCCTCCCTGTTTACTCAAGTTTTTGATGCACCACAAAGCAAGTTTACACACCACAGCTGTATTAAAGAATTGATGCCTTGTAGTTTGCAGATCACGAAGCCAATTTGCAATGATGACAAGTCTGGAGATCAAGAAATTTACAAGGTACAGTTGAAGCAAACAATAAACTTGAACACATAATCATATAACATACTAGTGGCTGAAAACACATCACCTCTTGAATAGGATGAATCAATGAGTGTTTGGTACACCTAGCAAATCACCAAATTGAAATATTCTACACTGTCCATCTATGAATACTCTGAATTTACTCTAGCTACATTCTTGGGTGGGCTTTTTTCAAGAGAATGTTAAAATATGAATGGTGGACCTGACAGCAGATATTCAGGACTAAGTACTGATTAATACCAAAACAAAAGTCCAGACTGAAGTTTCTTTGAAGAGAGTTACATACTCATGAAGGGTAATTTTAAACTGTAAAGAGAACTGAATATATTTTACAGCCAGAAGAGAAAACTTTTTTGTCGTTTTTTTTTGCATTGCAGTTAATTTCTAATCACATCTTTCCAGAAGGTAGGCATATATGGCAAAATTGAGGGAACAGCCCAGAAGTATGTTATATCTTTCTCAAACTATCTTCCTATCAAGATCTGTAATACTGGTTTCAACTATGACATGCTATTAATAGCAATGTGTCCTGATGACATATAACCAACTTGTCATGGTCAAAAAGGTTACCTTTGATTTGTCAAGTTAATGACAACGTCCTCCATGCTCATGCATCTGTTGCCTATACAGCACTGTGAGAGACTGAACTCTGTCAACCCGAGGTGTGCAGCTGCAGCACGAAACGGTGTTATTCATCAACTAGTATGTAGCATGTCAAATTTATCACATTATCAATGTAATAAGATGACTTTAAAGCCAACATCACAGAATGGGAGACAGACTTAGAGCCATAAAATGGTGATCATGCACTTTAAGTTTGAAATTTCAGCATGCCTGAGTTTGTGGTAAACACTGAAGACTTTCAAGGGGCAGCTAATGTAATGTTACACACAACTAAGTCCAATATGTATGTCCAGACAGCATAAATGAAGAATCCTCTGAACAAGGACAAATGTTAACAGGGTTCCTGCACCTAACAAAAAAGTAAAATTTCACGACCTTTTCATCTTTCACAACCTTTGTATGACAATCTCATGAGCAAATCTGATCGACAAATAATGGTTCAACAATCATGACACAGGGTTTGTAACTTGTTAAAGGGAAACCATTGTAAAGCCGTCCCAATAGCACTGATACTTCAACTGACTTTTTTCAAACAAGAAGACACCATTCTTAATACAAAAAATTTACATCCAATAAAATATGAAGTTCTTATGAATATACTTTTTATTCACTCGCAAGTCACCACGTTTTTGCAAAGTTACGTCACGCATGCACCTGTCCATGTCACGTAGTATTGGTGGTGCATATAATACGTCGCACATTTTCAAAATGGCGATGCGCTGTGCAACAACGGCTGGAAATTTAAAGTTACATTTGAAAAGAAGTAACTTAGGAATAACACCATTGCTGTCGTGACTGTTTGTGATTAGCTATACATTAAGTGTGGGTTGAAACTGAAATACCCACTACAGTTCCTCTTTAAACCTTAGCAATATGTTTTAAATTTTATGACTTTTCCATGACTTACATTAGTTTTAGAAAGTTTCATGCTTTTTCCTGGCCTGGAAAGTAAAAATAAAGATTCATGACTTTTCCAAGCTGTAGGACTTTAATCTGACAGAAATCTTTTGTTTACAAGAGCAATCCTGCACTTTTCAGGTGAACAATCTTCATAACTTTTCCATGACTTAAAAATAACCAAAGCAAGCATTTCCATGACCTTCCTTATTTCCTGCACAAGGTTTTCATCAATAACATCAAAAGTGATATGTGATGAAGAGAGTGATCACTTGACATTACAAAGTGAGGATACATTTTGATATAATCAGGATGGAACAAAGTCATTTTAAGAAAATTTCCAGGACTTTACACAATTTCTCTTAATTTCAAAACTTTCCAGGCCTTGAGATAATTTTCCAAATTTCATGACTTTTCAGGTTTTCTCTGACCACAGGAAACTTGTAACAAATCTAAATGAGACCAATTGAAACACAGTGGAACAGGACTTGAGCCATGACAACCAAATGCAGCCTGCACTGACGCTTGCCAACATGAAGAACAAATAGCCAAACTATCAGCTTGCACAAAATTCAATGACAATTCCATGAAAAATGTCTGACAATTCATGACATTACAAATTATTGCAAAATTACAGTTAAAAGATAGAAAAAACATTGCACCATTTCTCATCTCAGCATATTCTATCTGAGCAAAAAAAAAAAAAAAATCCAAAGGGATCCCTTACAGATCGCCAGAATAGTGTGCACATTTCACTGACAAGCAATACAGCCACCACTTAGAACTCTCTGGTTAGAATCCTGCACAGGAATATCATGATTGTCCACGACTCAAGGAATGAACGATGATACTATGGGATGTGTGAAAAGATACAATATCAGCAGAATGAATTCAAACAGGGACCTGTGAGTGTCCAATGATTAACTTTTACCATTTTCAATGGCAGCAATTTAGTTGTGCATTGGTCAATTCAGCTGCTTAACTAACAGCTTCAAAGTGTATACCAAAATATTTTCATGTTATAGTATGCAGTAGCCTGCTACTTAAATGCCAGCTCATTAGTATCTCTTTAATTCCAGATCCCTCAGAGTTTACCTAACAACCAGGTCTTCAAATCAGTTTTAATTTATTGTAATGTCTGAATGGGCTCCCTTCTAGATAAGAGATATCTCAAAAAAAACCTGAGTTAACACCTTGGGCAATACATTAATCATCAGTACAACAAAGCCATTACCTCGTTTCAGTGCATAGCTCCCTCACTGGTCACCAAGGGTTACAGTAGTTTTGTTTTTTACTCTGTCAGACATCAACAAGTACAAAAATAAGTGTCTTTCAGAATAGAAGCACTGTAATAGCACCAGTGACTGCAAAAGTGGGGTAAATACCTTACTTATTCAAATAAACCATCCACTATTTGTTCAGGAAAATTTCAAGAAAAACCTGCAAATAAGTAATAAGAAAAAAAAGGAAGAGGCAAGTATGAAAATGAAACATATGATAAACGCTTTCACATTGTTCTTGCAACCTGTTTGGAATGAATACAGCCGTAAAATCTTCAGTTGCCCAACATCCCCTCTATCCTATACGTTGTGACTAAAAGACAAAAGAACAAAGTTGTTTACCACCTGGAATATTGCACCAAGACAAATAACAAACTCATCGAAAAATGCAAGCACACAACGGAAAATCAGCATACTCCATTCTGGGTATATTAACAGCTTTGAAAAAATAAATGGAAACATTAAAACTACACCATGATCATAAAAATAAATCATCAGGGCATAATTTTATCCAATGCTGTATTGCACTTTGCTTAAATACAAGGAGGTCAATTTGCCATGAAAGTGTCAAAAATGTGTGTAAAATGTGGAACTTTCAGAGAATTTATGACAGAAATGACTCAAGGCTTCAAAACTGCTTCACTTAAGTGTCAAAGCTAAATCACTCCTTGATCATGAATGTAAAGTTGGCAAACATTAGTTGTCCTTGCAAGTCCCCACAGCTACAGATTTTTCTCGAGTTCTTCGAAAAGTAGTTCACGCAAGTCTTCTTTAAATTGATGATACCATTCTATTAAACTTTTTCTCCTTTCAATAATGGTCTCTGGAGTCAAACTCATCTCTCTTCTCATGATTTCTGGTAACTCTGACCAGTCCTTAATGAATATGAAAGGCGCACCTCTGTCTTTAAGTACCCGTAATGTCCTCTCTGAACAATGATATGAAGTTCTGACATCTTCCACCACCGGTATCGAACCCATGGCCGCAGCTTCGTAAATTCGATAGCATTCGACATTTTTTCCCACCGGACTCAAAGTCAAGTCACTTTGTTGTAAGATTTGGACATATTCTTGCATTGATTGTGTTTCCTCTTCAGCTGGCCACCTGAAATGCCAAAAAATGAGAAAACAGTAAATCAGTAAATCCATGCCAGTAAAAAGAAAGTAACGGATGTTAATAGGATTGCAATATTTAATGGTTTGCTGTATTGATCCGTATCTATCGATGTTCCAGTTCAACATTTGCTCGCTGTAATGCATGCTCCTTATCCACCAGAAGCTTTCCCCAAAGTCAGAAAATGACAGTAAGATTCAAGTCCATTTTACTATCAGAAGGAGAGGAACTGTCACCACTTTTCTCCTTTATTGATACAGATCATGCTTCAGCTACCAATCTTTCTCTCATTTCATCTTTGATATTGTCTATTGCTATAACCTATACAGTTCTCATGCTGGTGCAGTGTGCTGTTCATACCACTGAGATGATCCAACCAGAGAGAAGCTATCTGACTCACGAGGGAGATGTTTTAGTCTCAAATTGTGACTGAGCACATTTACTTGAATATTATATATTAAATTGATTGATATTTGCCTATGAAAAAACATTATGTATTCAGACTGGTTTACTCTTATTAACCTTACACTCAGAAATCACAGTGAAATTCTGAAAATAGAACTATATTCCAGGTACCGCATGATCAGCGAAGTAAACCAAAGCTGTCAGTCTAATATCTTACATATCTTTCACCAGAAGGAAGTCACCACAACACATGAACTACTCTCTCAGTGCTTCTGTATACACCTGTGTGGAGATTTATTTCACACATACCTAAACAGGCCTAGTTAACTGAGGGTCAAATTGTTCACACTTCAGGGAATAACCAGAAAGTCAAATGACTTAGTGATTCCCTGCCGATATCTCATTTTTTTACACACACACAATCACTTACCAACAAAAGCAACTCAGTGGAGAAGGGAAGGGACCATGTCAAAATGAAAAACACCAGAAAGCCAAAAGGCTTTGTGAATCCTTGCAACATGGCTATATAATAACAAACATGAATTATCCACATGACAAGTTTGAGATCAACTGCAGTTATTCTTCTTGAAACACCACAAACAAAAGGAGTCTTCTACTTAGTATATACAATCCACACATCAAGTATGACATCAGTCAAGGTTAGATTCCTGGAGATATTGTGTCTACAAAGTTTTTACAGTTTGACCTCTCATGACCTCAAATGACCTTTGATCTCCACCCTAAAACAATAAGGATCATCTACTCAATATAACCAACCAAGACACCACGTATGACATCAGTCACAGTTACCCTTCTAGACATAATGTGTTTACAAGGTTTTTACAGTTTGACCTTTGGTGACCTCAAATGACCTTTGACCTCCACCAAAAACACTAGGGATCATCTACTCAATATGACCAACCCACACATTAAGTATGACATCAGTCACATTTACACTTCTGGAGATATTGTGTTTACAAGGTTTTCACATTTTGATCTTTGGTGACCTCAAATAACCTTTGACCTCCACTAAAAACAATAGGGATCATCTACTCAATATGACTGACCCACACATCAAGTATGACATCAGTCACAGTTACCCTTCTAGAGATATTGTGTTTACAAAGTTTTTACAGTTTGACCTCTCATGACCTCAAATGACCTTTGATCCCCACCCAAAAACAATAAGGATCATCTACTCAATATGACCAACCAACACATCAAGTATGACATCAGTCACAGTTACCCTTCTGGAGATATTGTGTTTACAAGGTTTATACCATTTGACCTCTGGTGACCTCAAATGAACTTTGAACTCCACCACAAACAATAGGGATCATCTACTCAATATGACCAACCAACACACCATGTATAACATCAGTCATGCTTACCATTCTTAAGATATTGTGTCTACAAGGTTTTCACATTTTGACCTCTGGTGACCTCAAATGACCTTTGACCTCCACCAAAAACAATAGGGATCATCTACTCACTATGACCTACCCTCACACCAAGTATGAGATCAGTCATGGCTACCCTTCTTTAGATATCATGTTTACAAGCAGGGCATCACACACACACGCACACGCGCACACACACACACGACATCACCATCGCATAGATTCCTTCTGCCTTCGGCAAGGAATCAAAAACATGTGGCAGAGTCAAAACACATTACTTTGCTTCACTGATTGCAGTTTCTTACAAAAACCCCTAACAAGGATGTACTTCAGTGAATTGCATGTGATACTATGTACATGCTACCTTGATAATCCAACAGGTGAGATTCCCTCTAATCTACAATGTTTTGGGGAGAGCGAAGTTTTCTGATGCACAAGAGAGAGAACGTAAGTCTCCAAATTGAGAGCAAGCAAAACTTCTTCAACATTGAAAAAATAGTTGGTACTCATTTATTAAAGTGAACATGTTCTAACAATTCTGATTAGTATAGGCATGTCATTCTATGTGTCAAAGACCATTGTCAGTAAAAAGATCACCAGGAAAATGAAATATTTACATGTGAAAAATCTAGCTTACACAAAATGGCATTTGTTTTCTTTTTAGTTATTGATGAGAACAAACATTAGGTGGTTCAATTAATCACAAGCAACACAACAATTGACATGGTTCTCAGACTCGTGTGTCAAAATTTTGGCTAAATATTTACAAAGTGGTAAAAAGTTAGAAAATACTCACTGTTGTCTAGTTTTAATATAGCAATAATCCCTCAAATGAAATTGTTCTATGATATCTAATAAGCCTTTTCTGGTTGAACCAGGGTAGACTGTCCCCAGGAAGTTGCAACGATATGGTCTTGAGTCACCTGTGAGCAACAACATGCGGTCTTCTAAAGGGAAGCCTCTGTAACTGAAGACAAAATTACGAGATTGAACACATCAGATTAACATCAGCAAGCTGAAAAATGTCTAACTTGAAATGATGGAAAAAGTCTAAGAGGCAGCTATTTCCTCTTAAATGGATACTCCAGAGAAACTGATGCTTTATATCACACACCTTAGATACACATAATTCTGTTAAAAGCAGTTTGGAAAAGTAGCACTAAATTACTGCACAAATTAATGAAACATCATAAGGATTTCAAGTTACAGTATCTGATGTCTATTAAGTAGAACAGAAGACTCAAAGTTGCACAAGGAGAACAAATTACTTTCAAGCCAATTGTTTTCATTTTGAAATGGATAGGCTACAAACAAAGTTCCTACATACATCTTATGGTGAAGAAAAAATTGTATTTCCTGAGTTTGAAGCAAAAATCCTTTTCAAAGTTATACAACCAGAAAGCCAAAAGGCTTTGTGGTTTCTTGCTTCATAGCTACATTGAAACAAACGAATTTTCAACATGACAAGTATAAGGTCAATTACAGTTGTTCTTCTTGGTTTTTACCCTGCCCTTATTTGCAAGAGAGCATGGGTGATCTTTTATTCCACTAAGTACTATTGTCAGTAGTTGTTCAACTGTGTGACTTTTAGACTGCTGAAAAAGCAGAAGGATAAGATTAGTTTTGATCTTAACTTTTTAGTTTGTGAGGTTGGACATGGACCTTTCACCAAAAGCAATAAGGGTCATTTTCTAAGTATAACCAAATGACACACCAAGTATGACGTCAGTCATTTACCCTTCTTGAGATATCTTGTGTACAAGATATTCATAGTTTGACCTCTGGTGACCTCAAATGACCTTTGGTCTCCATAAAAAACAAGAAAGTCAAGAGGCTTAGTGATTCCTTGCCACTAATACATGCACTTCCATTAATTTTTTTTCAAGTTGCAGTTTACTGTAGTAACCACAGGATATACCAGATGACGCCATTAATACTGCACACCATTTTCCAATACCTGCTGTATGCATGTAATGTAAGATAACACTGGTGGACAAGAATTCTCTGGCCTGCACAGTGGTAGCCTAGGTACAGTACAAATTTTCCAGGAACAAGAGATATACTCATATGACAGTTGAAATGACTGCCAATTATATAAACTACATAAATTCCTCCATCTACCCCATCATATGACCAAGTAATAACTTATTTATCTGTATTGCACAATAAGACTTTTCCCTAACAGAAATCTTCCATGTGCAACTGTCTCCACTTCAGAAAACAAATCTATTCTACATTGTTTGATGACAGAAGGAGCACTGTATCTCAGATAATGATTCCTCTGGGAAAGATAAGGGGTCAACCTTTCTCCCATTTTCCACAGAGGTCATTGGTCAATCATCATTTTCAGACCAAACAAATGTCTCAGATGGAATTAAAAGCCAATTATGGCTTTGAAAACTAAGTGAGCACTTTTAACTGTCAAAACAAGAGAAATAAATAAAAGAAGCATGATACCAAATACTGTACAGCTGAATTGGGGACTAAATAGAAACTCAAAGGTGTATTGCACCTGCTGAACTTAATTAACCAAATTGGGCTTTTAGATACTTTACAGATGCTTTCAGACATGTATTTTATCAGAAACCAGCATGATGCCAGCTGAAAATCCACAGATGTAGTTTCATCATTATATGTCAAAGACTTGTGAAATTAGTACAGCAACTACACTTTATTACCTAAATGTGCAAGCATTGCTAGTCTTTGCTTGGAAGGGAGCTCAAATACCTTCCAACCACAGGAAAAGACAGAAGGAGAGAAACATCAGCAAAGGTCTTAACACTTTGTACTCAAGGACCTCAGATGACCTTTGACCCAAATCAAAACTTAAACCAGTAATTATATTTATATACTCCATCTAAAAAGAACAACTTTAAAGTGTGAAATCGTCTCCCCTTTGAAAATATTGAAATTATCTCCTCCTTTGTAAATAGTGTGTTTACAAGTTTTTTTCATGTTACGACCTATGATGACTCCACATGACCTCTGATCACAAGACACACCCTCACCTTATTTACTTAGAAAGTCCTACATACCCTTGAAAGCCAAAGTTTGTGCAATGTGCAGTTCATGAGGTACTGTAAACATGTTTTGTGTATAGTCTGTCTGCAGATGACCTCTGGTGACCTTTGGCATCCACCAAAATCAATCCCAGGCAAGATCTTTAAATGTCCTCCCCACACACTGACTTTGGACTCTCTTGCACATTCCCTTCAAAAGATAGAGTGTTCACAAGCTTTTCACATTATTACTTCTGATGACCCCAGATGATCTTTGACCTACAATAATACCCTCACAATCTCACTTACTTACAGGGCAGTACATACCACCCAAGTTTGAAAATGATGCAACTTGTCGTTTCTGAGATACTGCAAACATAGTTTGTACACATTCTGCCTGATGGTGACCTCAGATGACCTTTGACCTTCACTGAAAACAATCCCAGCCGAGATCTTCATATGTTCTATCAACACACCAACTTTGACCCATCTTGCACTTTCCCTTCAAAAGCTAGAGTGTTCACAAGATTTTGCTTACACACATACATACACGCATTCACACACGCATACGCACGCACATACACCGAATCACCATCGCAAAGATTCCTTGCCCGCCTTTGGCAAGGAATCAACAACAAGGATCATTGACTCATTATGACCAAGCAACACATTTAAGTGTGAGGTCATTCAAGGTAACCTTTCTTGAGATAACACATTTACAAGGTTTTCACAGTCTGACCTCTAGTGACCTCAAATGACCTTTGACTTCCACCAAAAACAACAAGGATAATCTACTGAGAATGACCAACCCAGACACGTAATATGAAGTCAGTCATGGTTACCCTTCCTGAGATATAGTGTTGACAAGGTTTCAGTTTGACCTCTGGTGACCTCAAATGACCTTTGACCTCTACCAAAAGCAATAGGGATCATCCACTCAGTATGACCAACAGACAGACCAAGTATGAGGTCAGTCAAGGTTAGCCTTTTTTTAAATGTTATTTGTACAAGGAAAGCATCACATACACATGTCAACACCATCGCATATACAGATGACTTCAGCCTTCCACAAGGAATAAAAAAATAAAACATCTTCTGTGAGTGTGACATGCTTGAACCCACTCTCCGTTGAATACAAAAAGTTACTTCAACCATCAGTACTATCAACAGCAAAATATAAGACTTGAGAGCAAATTTCACCAGGATGCTTGGTTCATGTTCAAATTCCACAAGTCACATCCTTGAAGAGCATCCATAAAACTAAAACACCAGAGACCAATTTATCTCTTCCTTGTTTACTTTCAGCATGATACTGTTTGATTTAAGGCAATCAGGGTTTGAGGTCTGAAGTACGTTTCATTCAGAATCTTTCATCTTACCATTTCTTTGTCATATTAATTAGACATAATCGCATGTTTCCATACAACAGTCAAACCGTTAACTGTCCTATTTGGGGAGAATATAAGAGCCTATGCTAGGAAACAAGTGTGATCCATCATCATCATCATCACCATCATCATCATCATCATCACCATCATCATCATCATCACCATCATCATCATCATCATCATCATCACCATCATCATCATCACCATCATCATCATCATCATCATCATCATCATCATCATCATCATCATCATCATCATCATCATCATCATCATCTATGAGATCCATCATCTGTGATTCGTCATTATATGTGATCGAACATCATATGTTATGTGATCCATCAAAATATTTTAACACCTGTTGACCTCAACTGACCTGTGACCTCCACCTAACACAACGGGGTTCTTGTACTCAATGAGGTACACTTTCATACTAAATATCAGATCTGTCTGAGCTTTCCTTCTTGAGATATCATGTTTACAAGGTTGTTACAATTAGACCTCTGCTGACCTCAAATGACCTTTAAACTCCACCAAAATCGATAGGGATCTTGCACTGAATGTAGTACACCTAGACATCAAACATGAGATGTGTTGTAACTTCCTTTCTTGAGATTTTGTGTTTACAAGGTTTTCACAATTTGAACACAGGTAGCCTCAATAGACCTTCCACCAAATCGATAGGGATCCACCAAAATCCACCAAAATCGATAGAGATCTTGTACTCAGTGTGGTACCCCTACATACCAAATACGACATTTGTTTAAGCTTTCCTTTTTTGAGATATCATGTTCACAAGGTTTTCACACTTTGTTGCATGTTGATCTGAAATGACCTTCAATCTCCAACACTTATGTGCTAAATATCATATCTGTCCCAACTTCACTTTTTGATGTATTGTCTTTACAAGGTAGGTGTCACAAACACCCATACACACACATCACCACATATAATTAAAAAGGTTATGATTATCATCAAAAGCAAAATATCTGGTTCCAGTATTGACTCATAACTAACTCATAACTTTAACTCATAAAGTGCTACATTTGTTTAATAGGTTATGACAAAGGAAAAGCGACAGATAGCACATATGGCAGTCATGGATGAAATGAAGTATTTTACAACCTTTCCCAACCCTGTCCCCCCACCTTCAAAAAGGGGGCATAAATTCTTTTGACACCATAGTCCATCAATATTTTCTTAAAGTGATTGTGTGCGTATGCAAAAAGTAAAAACATCGAAATTTCACCTCCAAAAGTTTGGTAAGGCTTTTAATTACACCATTCAGACAATCTGGGAAAATAAATAGGTTTCAGTTGGTTAATTTTGCCATATGATTTCAAATTCTTCTAACATAACGACAAAAAGTGTAGAATACGATAATGTAGTGGTTGACAGTTTCCATTCAAATCAACAGTGTGCTTCTTTGAGCAAGCCAATGGGAAGTATACTAGTACTGAATATTCAGTTAACAACTCAGGATCACTGACGTCGCGGGCAAGGTTGTGTTCAGTTCGTAGGTTATTTGTAAATACAGTGTTTCCTTTGACAAAATGCTACAATTTCCGATACGTACCAAGGAGCAACGACGTGAGTCAGTACGTTTTTGATACACTAGTAAGACCTGCACTGTTGCATATTCATTATGTAGGTGGTTATAGTAAGAACCCTGAATTTTCAAATATGATTTCTGTTTTTTACTGTTTTATGCCAATCCCGTAGCTTTTCGAAGTACTTACTGTCATTTTCCTTCACTGAAAGACATAGTCAGTTCATGTACAACCTCGTGTGTACATTTAAAAGTAAAGAAAAAGTTAAGATCAAACATAATCTTATCTTTTTGGTTTTTCAGTACACACACAATCACTTTAAGTTCATTCTCACATCAGGTCACACTGATAAGCATAACATAAAGAGCATCTGGAAAACATTTTGATTTTGATGCATTTATGATGAATGTCAAATGCTTAGGAGGGTAATTCCTAAAATCCAAATAAACAGCTTCATGAGATTCTGCAATTGTTATAATTTATATTAGCCCCAAACTACACCCATCCCCTCAAAAAAAGAGAAAAAAGATTGAAACACTGAATCTGTTAAAGGGATGAATCATGTTGTTCATTTTCTGGGCATTTATGACTCAACGAAGAATTTCTTACAGGAACAATGAGGAATACTTTGGTGACAATTACAGTATCACAAATAATTCAATTTAACGACCAATAAAGAAGGTTTAAGAGGTCTAAGGTCACTGGGTTTAAATCCTGTTCTAGATTTCAGTTTCTTAAAAGTATCAAGTGAAAGTTCCTGATTGATGCAGTGTTTATACTCTACATTACATACACAATAAAATAATATGAATGATTGACAAAACTAAGTTGATTAACCAGAATGCACAAATGCACTGTGGTTTCACTGATTTCATTAGGATTCTTCTTCATGAATCTGACATACTACAGTGTAAGTGTAATATAAGTGTAAGATACTTAGTTATTGTAATATCACACTATTTTATCATATCACTAATTGAGAAGTATGATGAGATCTGCTGATCTAACCTGATGACTGATACTGTAGGCATTCATCTGAACATACACAGCAGTCTAGCACAGAGATATATCCAAGATGTTCAATACATACCAAACATCAAATTTGTGCAAGCTTCCCTTTCTTGAGATATTGTGTATACAAGGTTATCACTGTTTGACTCCTGTTGATCCCAAATGACCTTTGAACCCCACCAAAGACAATAGCCTTCTTGTACTCAATAAGACATACCCACATACCAAATATGAGATCTTTACAAGCTTCTCTTCTTGAGGATTTTGCTATTTAACCCCATGACCCTAAATGACCTTTGACCTCCATGAAAAACATTTGGCTTCTGGTGCTCCGTGTGGTACACCTGTAATGAAAGTTTTAACTTTTTGGCTACCGTACAGCCCGAAGATTTCGTGCATTTCAGCTGTGGAATGTATTCAATATGGAGGATAAAATTACTGAAGAAAACGTTGACGTTCCGATTACTGAGAACCTCGACGAAGGTGAAACCTGCTTTCGGGTAGCAATGTGAGGGCCAAACTACTGACTGAAAAGGGACTCAGCTACCAAGTAAGTGAGAAACGACGAAAATTTAAGCTGGCAGTTAATTCATGGGAACTGGTTGCTAGAAGATTGGAATTACTCCTCACCAATAGTAAAGACATTTCTTTGATTAAAATGGAAAGAAGTAAATTGGAAACCGAAATAAATTCTGCAGAGTGTTTACTCCGACCACTTGATGAACTACTAGAAAATGAGGTCGATAGTCCTGAAGAAAGTAGATGGAGAATTCTTCAAGCTGATCATTACTCTCTTGTGACGAAGGATGGTGACGCAATACGGGAAATTAAGTCTGGACAAGGTCACGTTGGTTCTGCAGGGTCCATATCCATGTGTTCTACAAGGAGGCTAGAAACTTGCTAGATCACCGATTTGGCAATTCCTATATCATAGCCAATGCATTTCGGGATCGCCTGGAGTCATGGCCGAATATTCCTAGACACGATGGTAATGCCTTGCGTAGGTTCTCAGATTTCTTGAGACAGTGTGTCATAGCTATGGAAAGTATACCCAGTCTAAATGTTTTGAATGATGATCGTGAAAATCACAAACTTTTGAAAAAGTTGCCAGATTGGATGATACCCAAGTGGGGAAACATTGTTTCCAACTATCAAGAACGACTACACACTTTTCCACCATTTAGTGAGTTTCAGAACTTTGTAATGAAACAAGCTGAGTTAAAATGTCATCCCGTCACCTCCTTTCAAGCAATCAAACAGAAATCTGGCTTAGGTCCTAAGAAACCAAGCAAATCTGAAAACACTGCTAGTTTGTTTTTCGCTGGCAGCAACTCTGATAAAACTAAGGATGGAAGGAGCAGTACTCCTAGAAATTGTTTTTTATGTAAGGGAAAACATAATTTAGATTCTTGTAATCAGTTATTCTCAAAATCCCTCATTGACAGAAAATTATATGTAAGAGAAAACCATCTCTGTTTTGGGTATTTGAAAGTTGGCCACAAATCGAAGTTTTGTAGAAATCGAGTATCCTGCAAGAAATGTTCGAAGGGTCACCCTACACCATTACACGGTGATTTGAGAACTGCAGACAATGTGGTACATAGAGATGCTAGTATTACCACAGAGACTAACTCAGAAAATTGTGCTAGAATCGATCGTGATTGTGAGAGAGAAGACCAGTCAACCACAGTTAACGTAAATGTAACTTGTAACTTGGTTGAGTCTAAGACTAAGGTAAAAACGTCCATGATCGTACCTGTGTGGATTTGCCATGAAAATTCCAATGAAAGGGAAATTTTAACATATGCCCTTCTAGATACGCAATTGGATTCCTCGTTCATGCTTACAGGCACACGCAACGAGTTGGCTGTAACAGGTACCCCTACCCAGCTCTCGTTACCGACAATGTTGTGTTCCAATAAAAAAATCGACACGTATGGTGTAAGCGGGTTACGGCTTCGTGGGTACGGAAGCAACGAAAGTATTTCCTTGCCTTTGGTGTATACGCGCGATGTGATACCCGCGAATCGCAAACATATTCCGACACCGGATGTCGCTAACATGTGGCCGCACCTGCAGTCTATAGCTCACGAATTTAGTCCCATTCTTGATTGCGCAGTTGGTCTCCTTATCGGTTTTAACTGCCCCAAGGCCTTAGCACCTTTGCCCAGAAGACGATCCTAGGTTGGGGAATCGTGGGGGTTGACGATTCAGAATATGACTATTGTGACGACATTGGGGTGAGTCATAGAGTACTTGCATACGAAGTTCCCAAGTATGTTCCTTACAGTAATTCTGAGCCTAGTTCTACAATGACCCATGTTCATTTTGCATGTAGGAATAAGGTTAAGGAAGTGGTTACTCCGAAAGAGGTCATAAACATGATGGAGCTTGATTTCAATGAACGTAAGGTTGGTAGTTATTTGCAAGATGACCTCAAATTTCTCTCAATTTTGGAAAAGGGTATTCATCAACTTGAAGATAAACACTTAGAGATGCCTCTTCCGTTTAAGAACACAAATCCCATACTCCCAGATAACAGAGCCTTAGCTCTCACTCATCTAAATCAAGTTGAAAGACGTTTTAACCGTGATCCTAAGTATAGGAAAGACTATGTCCTATTTATGGAAGAAATTATTTCAAGGGGCTATGCCGAACAGGTCCCAGAGTCCGAACTTGATTTCAGCAATGGTCAAGTGAGCTATATACCTCATCATGGTGTTTACCACAAGAAGAAAAACAAAATTAGTGTTGTTTTTGACTGTAGCGCCAAATTTAGGGGGGAGTCTTTGAATGATCATCTGTTACCGGGCCCCTCACTTACGTACACACTCTTAGGAGTCTTATGCCGTTTCCGTCACGAGTCTATAGCCATCATGTGTGACAACGAAAAAATGTTTTATCAATTTAAGGTAGATAAGGATCACCGTAATTTCCTTTGGTTTTTCTGGTGGGAAGGTCGAAACTCCGCCTATAGAGTATCGTATGACAGTTCGTTTGTTCGGCGCAGCTTTGTCTCCCGGCTGCGCAAAGTTTGGACATAAGTACTTGGCTTCTAAAAATGAGCATAAGTATGGCTCAGACGCTTGCTTGTAATGTCATCCACCGCAATTTCTATGTGGATGACGGTTTGACGTCTGTCCCCAGTGAGGACGAGGCCATTGATTTAGTGAAACAGGTTAGAGACATTTGTTCAGAAGGAGGTATTCGTTTGCACAAATTCGTATCGAATAGCAATACTGTCATGAAGTGTCTAGAGACAGATGACTTAGTCAGTAGTAGCCGAGATTTAAATCTCTTAAAGGAAAACGATCATGTAGAGAGGGCGCTGGGCATGCACTGGTGCATTGAGTCAGATCAGTTGACATTTCGCATCACTCTCAAAGACTATCCTTGTAATAGGCGTGGCATTCTTGGGACTGTGACATTCCGTGTATGATCCCTTAGGTCTGTTAGCACCTGTAACTTTACAGGGAAAGCTTATTCTCCAGGAAATGTGTCGAGATCAATTAGATTGGGATAGCCCTATTCCCGATCACCTGAAATCACGTTGGGAATGGTGGCGAAACGGCCTGTGTCATTTAGAGTCACTCTACGTAGCTCGCTGCTTTAAGCCGAACAATTTTGGGAAATTACATAAGGTAGAAATTCACCATTTTTCCGATGCGAGCAATTTAGGTTATGGTCAATGTTCGTATTTGCCTGTAGTGAACAATTCTGGAAACATACATTGCTCACTGATAATAGGCAAGTCTCGTGTTGCCCCTTTGAAGGTAATGACAATTCCACGATTAGAGCTAACTGCAGCCCTTGTGTCGGTTAAGATTAGTGCTTTTCTCAAAGATGAGTTGGAGTTTGATAATGTGACAGAGGTATTTTGGACAGACAGTAAAGTCGTTTTGGGCTATATCGCGAATAAGGCATGTAGATTTCATGTTTTTGTCGCAAATAGGGTCCAACAAATTCGCGATCACACAAATGTTTCGCAATGGCATTATGTTAGGTCGTCTGAAAATCCGGCAGATAAGGGATCTCGCAGCATGACGGCTGAAGAGTTTGTAAGGGACACTGTGTGGATTAATGGGCCACAATTTTTATGGGAAAGGGAAATAGTATTTTCTGTCAAAGAGCCAGACTTAGATATTGACCAACATGATCCAGAGCTTAAAAGGATCCAAGTTTTCTCGGAGCAGAGCAATTCGCCAGGGTTAGAGTTAGATAGGTTCGACAGCTTCTCTGGTTGGTTTAAACTGAAGCAAGCAATTGCAGTTTGTTTAAGATTTAAGTCTCTCTTGAAGGATCGCAAGGTAAAAGGAAAAACTAAGCGTCCCATTGATTTTTCCAGTTACAAACCTATCAGAATTGATGAACTGGAAAGTGCTGAGGACGCCATTCTCAAAGTTGTACAATTAGAAGCATTTGGAAATGAAATTCCTACCTTGAAATTACTTGCAAACCCCATAGATTGGAAGGGCATCAGGGAAAGAAATGACACTTAAAAGCAAAGTAGCGCGCTATTTCAGCTCGACCCTTACGTCGATGACAAAGGCATATTACGTGTAGGTGGTCGGTTAAGACAATCTAATTTTCCTTATTGTGTAAAACATCCAGCAATTTTGCCGAGACATTCTCATATATCTAGGTTACTTATTGCTCATTTTGATGAACATGCAGGTAGCCCACCAAGGGCGTAGTACTACCATTGCTTCAATCCGCAATAACGGTTTTTGGATCATAGGTTGCAGTAGTGCAGTCTCAGAGTATATTCATAACTGTGTGACCTGCAAGCGACTACGTGGCAAATTTGAATGCCAGAAAATGGCAGATTTACCCGTTGACAGGGTCCAGCCATCTGCTCCATTTACCTATGTGGGTGTTGATTTGTTCGGTCCGTGGTTTGTAAAAGAAGAAAGGAAATTAAAAGATATGGTGTTTTGTTTACATGTTTGGTCTTAAGGGCAGTCCACATTGAAGTTGCAGTAAGTCTAAGTACTGATTCATTCATGAATGTTCTCCGTCGTTTTTTGTTGGTTCGTGGGCCAATACGCTTGTTAAGGTCAGATTGTGGAACCAATTTTGTAGGTGCTCAGTCTGAGGCAAATCGTGAATTAGATGAGATTGACCAGAGTCGAATAAGAGATTTTTTGTTTTAACGTGGATGCGATTATGTGGAACATAAGTTTAATACTCCTACAGCGAGTCATATGGGCGGCGTTTGGGAGCGCCTGATAAGAACTGTGCGTAATATTTTGAATGCAGTAATGATGCAATGTGGCAGCTACCTTGATGATGATTCGCTTCGCACACTTATGTGTGAAGCTGCAGCAATAATCAATAGTAGACCTTTAGCTGTTGAGGCCATCAATGATCCGTTGCCTCCGTCCCCATTGACCCTGAATCAGCTTCTCACCATGAAATCTGACTTGTATCTACCCCCACCTCCGGGAAATTTTGAAAATTCAGACCTGTACTCAACTAAGAGGTGGCGTAGAGTAGAGCATGTCGCTAACGAGTTTTGGAAGCGCTGGAAAGGAGAATATTTATAAAATTTGCAGGTTTGTAGGAAATGGAACCGCCCCAAACCCAATTTGCAGGTCGATCACATTGTCATCATTTGCGACAATGACCTTCCAAGAGGTCCATGGCAGTTAGGCAGGGTTGCTGAAGTTTTCCCCAGTAAGGATGGGTTGGTTCGCTCTGTTAAGGTTACTGCTGCTACTTCAGCCCTTGATAAGCGTGGAAGGCCTTTGCGCCCCACTTCATCTTTCAAACGCCCAGTAAATAAACTTGTATTATTGATGAAAGGAGAAAAATAAGGTTGTTCGAATCCCCATCGGGGAGCCTTAATTTGGTTTAATGTATAATTTTCAATTTATGTGTTTACATGTATTAGTTCCATTCGTATGTGTTATGGTAATGACTGTAAGGTATTAATGTATTGGTTGATTTCTTACCGTCACATTTGATGTAGTTGGGTGCGTCTGGCCTACGCCTGTGCGTTAAATGTGATACTGAAATAATTATTGAAAATTTAATGTAAATTTTGGGGAGCCATGTAATGAAAGTTTTAACTTTTTGGCTACCGTACAGCCCGAAGATTTTGTGCAGTCCTTTGTATGTGCAATCATGCGTCAACAGTAGATTCAGCTGGCTATCGTAGCTCGTTGCGAATCAGCCCTTTAATTGTGCTACGAGCGTGTCTTCTGCCTGCCTGTACTTGTACCTGTATGTGTTGCCGTTAGAGCCAGTGAAGGCGAACTTAAGCTAATAAGGTGAGATGTACCTCGACTTTTTGATATTTATCTGAATTGTATTTTTTTATTCTATTTTTGTATTCGTATTATATATCTCTTATGACTTAGTTTGCATTCAATGTATATATGTATTGTTTAGAAACTTCTATATTTCGTATTCGTAGAATTTATGTGTATTTGTATTGCAATGTTTATACCTGTAATTTGTATGGGAATTAATTCGAAATTTTTGTATAATTTGTAGTTTTCACGGAACGAACCCAGATCTTTGCGTCAAAATACTTTCTGCGGAATAAAGTTCCAGTAAGGAAACAACCACTTGTGTCCGCCTTTTCCTACGTTGGCATTCTACGGCAACAACACTCACTGACTGCATGTGACATATGTGCAAGTTTCTCCTCTTGAGATATTGTGTTAAGGTTTTCACTATTTGACCCCATTGAACCCAAATGAACTTTGACCTCCACCACAAACAATAGGCTTCTTGTGCTCAATAGGTACACCTACATACCAAATATGAGATCTGTAAAAGTGTCATGTCTTGAGATAATGTGTTCACAACGTTTTCCATATCTAACCCCTATGTTGACCCCAAATGACCTTTGACCTTCACTAACAACCATAGGCTTTTTCTATTCAATAAGATATACCCACATACTACATATACGATCCGTAAAAATTTCCCATCTGAAGATCTTGTGCTTTCAACGTTCACTATTTGACCCCTACTGATCCTCAAATGACCTTTGACCTCCACCAAAAACAAAAGGCTTCTTGTAATCAATAAGGTACACCCATATACGAAATATGAGATCTATACGAGCTTCGCTTCTTGAAGTATCATGTCTTCAAGGTAGGCATCACCAACACACACACGCACCCGCCTGATTACAAAGGTCACAAATTTATTGAAACCAAACATGGGAACCTGTTTTCTTTAGTGAGCTTAAGGCACTGATACTTCTCTAAAAACACCAGAAAAAATCAATGGTCACCTACGTTGCACTCCCCAATGGCCACTGCAGAATCACACTTTCATCTACCAAGGGTGTGTCATATGTAACAAAGACTTTTTGCAGCACCCCGCCGTTGATGGCTAAATACGGTGACAGATATCCATTGTTGCACTCTTCATTGCCAATCAACATCAGAAATGCTGTCTGCAAATGAACCATAGAGGAGAGTTCCTCTAACCAAATCTTGGTGTACGGCAGCCTCTCTTCCGCCCGACCATTCAGTACCAGCAGTACATGCTTTGAGTCTTGAAATTCCTCCATATTAAAGCCTTTACTGTGATATCTGGGTGATTCAAAGAAAAGCTATTTTGTTACCAGACTGAACACTGTTACCAGTCAAAACACTGTTTTCACATCACTTGAGACATCACACCCTTTTTTTCATTATTCAGAATACAATGAGAAGCATCACTGTAATACAAAAAGGTAAGAAACAATTTTTAATAACATTGAAAATGACTGACAATATGGAAAAAATTCAAATTTGTTAAAAGAAAGTAATATTCACAATATTGCATACAGTGGAAACACAGTATGGTGGCCATACTGTAGGTTCAAAGGACACTATCATTTAGCCAAGATTCTTCCACTACTGCCACATCCAGTAAAATCTTAATAAAATGTTGTCTGTTTACTGTAAATATCTTTATTCTTCATCCACTTTCACATCTGACATTCCAAACTTCATTTGTAAGTTCCATTCCTTTGCAGTTGGAAGTTCTGTCATCAACATGGAATCTTTGTTCTATTGTACTGACTGCAATGTTTGGGAAATGCAACCCTTTACCAATAATTTTGGCAATAAAATCAAACATAAATACAAAATTGCACAGAGTTGCTATAAGTCCTTTGGAGTATAAAATGAGTATCTAGTAGTAGGGTAGTATCTAGTAGCAGTATCTAGTAGGGTAATTTAAAGAGCTGAAAGGTGATGAATGTGGCTTTAATCATCTCAAATTGTTATAAGACTTTCTCAAAGTGATTAATATTTGTGACTGATGAGCTGACTATAGCATCTCATTTGTCATCTGTATGTATCCTTTAATGAGACTGGAGAAAAAAAGCTGCTAGCTGTGGAGGCTATACCTGACCTCTTACTTACCTCAATAACATACTGCCATATGTTAGTTCAGCAGCTTCATCTCCACCAGGCCTTTTACTACCGCCTAGGATATGTTCCCAAGTGAAGTCCCCTAGATATATTTACAAGATGAAATTAAACCCACCAGTTATCACATGCATTGAAATCACACTTTGTTGTTTCCTAGAGATGTGATTGTTCAAGTTTGGTGATAGTATCCAGTACATGATATGAAGAGCAAAGATAGAGTAGTTTTTCATATTATAATTCTTGGTTACGTCTCTTCCATGAACTTCAAAACCATTGATGAACTTTAGTAGTAGAACTAGAGAAGACTTGACTTTTCAGGACAGCAAACTCTTGCGGCAAGAATTCTCTACCAGAAATCAATCAATTAGTGGCTTAAATAAATTGAGATGTTACTGTGAATATATCTGAACAATGTCATCAAATTTGACAATAGAAGTGCTCTGCAAACAGCACAATATCAGTGTGTTGAAGGTACAGTAACTCAGAGAAATACCTTTGACATTAACTGCATGACAGGAAGAAATTTCCTGTCAGACAACTGAATTTGAAAAAGCCAACCACATTTTGCCATCAGAAAACTAGATGAGATTTCTTAACTTTTAACTCTTAAACTGTTACATATGCTTGTAATTGATATCTTTTTCTGTAACATTTCAAGAGTTATCCAATGTATATTATATTTTTATCACATATGATAGTATTCAGTGACTGACCTTGATGAACTCTCTAGCAACATTCCACAGTTTGTGATTTATCTTTAAAAGTTACCTTTTGGTAATACAGTACCTTCCATTGGGCTTAAAGTGCATTTTATAGTATGAGTTTGTACTGTTTATAGAAATATTGTCTTTTTTCTTTTGAAATCTTTGACGTGCACTTACAAGCACCTGTTGCAAGGGGACCAAAAAGTAGTGACTTCTGTCAAGCTGAAGTTTTCATATTTCATCAGTCTCTGTTTTGGACTACTATTAGCTACTCTGCATCTTTCAAATTTGCTGTCACATCCAAGCAAAATCAATGGAGACTTTTGCTTTACCCCTGGCCAAAAATTGGTTGGGGTGATGAGTGGCTGCCTTTAAAGATAGTCACAAACAAAACACAATCACCATAATAGCAAATGTAGTAATGGTTGCTGCTGTGTATTTTTGTGATTTTGCTTAATAGTTAGAGATAATTAACATGCTTACCTAATCCCACTGTGCTCCACATATCAACAACCTTGGAGGGTCTCCTTATGGAGAGATTTTTATGTACTTCATTTTGTTCCCGCCCCAAATTTATCTGCCTGGGTTCTTGTTCAGGTTTGTGGTTGAGATGATCTTCTCTTGCTATTAGATCTTCTGAGGATAAGAAAATACAAGTCAAATGAAAGTTTAAAATTTCAGAGTGACAAGATAAATTGTTCACACACTTGTTACTAATGGCCATTTCCAGCATGACAGGCGGGACCTAGATAAATTTGTTGAAGATTACTTTCTACATTAAGGAAAAATTTCACAAGTGATAAAGAAATTACTATCACTGTATTTAAGGTAAACATCCTTCTTTCAAAAAGTCCAAAACAGTTTGTTATAATCATTCATCATAGTGGAGAAGAGACAGGCTGGAGGCACTGTGACAGGAGGGACTTTGATTTAATACCAAAATTGACACATGTTATTGAATTGTTATCAGCTATCTCAATGTTGGAGATATTTCATTAATAGTCCAAAGTGTAAGAAAGTACACTTTACTGATTAGTATTGTCCATATTGTTGTAAAAGCGGTCCCAGAAGCAGCTTTGGGTTTGAAAGTTTGCATTGCATTGGTGATCCTGTCTGGTTTCATCCTTGCCTCTGGCCACTTATAAAAAAGAGTAGGTGCGAATCTCACCAGTGTTAATCCATGATTAATATGGTGTAGTGTCCACTATTTGATGAGCCCATATGGGCTTCCTGATCCTCTAAGTTTCAAATTCAGATGATATTGTCCTATCAAGCAGGTGGATCATCATTATTACTGAGGTGCAGCATTGTTTCCAATGTAGGTTGGTTACTAAATTGGTAGGCCAAGAAAGCATATAGCCAATGTGGAGTCAATAGGCAAGAATGCGTAGAGCTTAAAGAACCACATAGTTGACCAGCATGGCACTAGGCTCATTTTCAATAAAAATGTCACTGTATTCACAATGAAATAGGGTAGCTTTTGTTGGCTGAAGTATCACTGCAACATCAGCAATAGACAGGCCAGGTGTCAATTCTAGGTGGTATGTAAGAGTAGGACTTAGCAGTCATTACTACACATTTCTCAATGTTAGTGTAAGTTAGGATGGGTCTCGATCCCATTTTCTGTAATGTGGGCAAGACCTTCATTGAGTGCACTCTTATGGGTTCTTTACTGTGTACAACTTGTAGAATACCCCACAAATATGAGACCTCACTGAGCCTTCAGAGATGCAGTCACACATCAAAGCACTGCAAAATATCACACAGTGACAGTGAGACTGCACCGACTTTGAGGCTCAGTAGACTTCGAATATATTTTACAAAAGAGAATCTGCAGTACAAGCCATGTACTCAAAGTTGTTCTCAAAACACACACAAGTGTACATGGGGCCACAGCAACTGCGCCTCCACCCGGGACTGGAGGGTCAGTTGACTTGAAATATTTTTTTTACAAAAGATAATCTACAGTACAAGCCATGTACTCAAAGTTGTTCTCAAAATACACACAAGTGTACATGCATACAAATCGTAAGTCAACATCATATGCAAACAAAAAGCTACAGTAGCTACAATGTTCATACACACACACACACACACACACAAAACAAACATTAACTCACCAACAGAGGCAGTGTCCGTTAAAGAAAGACACAACAAGCAAAAATCCATGCTAGAGCTACTGCAAACTATTTCCATGAAGTTCCAAGATTACAGTGGGCCCACTGCAGTATTGGTTTGATGAATCCTAGCTGAATGAGCAGCAGTCACTTTTCATTCTTTTTTACAGCTTATAAAAATTTTTTATCCTTCAGTCATGACAAATCCGAGATTTACGAAAAGTCATGTGCAAAAAAAATAACAATACAAATGCTAAGGGCTAGATAGCGTTGATTCTTTAAAATTTAAACATACTCGATTGAGAAAGAAATACAATGCCACTTGCCACCTTGATACTCTTTAACATGTATGTATGGCTCTGGGACATCCCAAACCCTCTGCTGTGGCCAGAAACAGCCTTATCTTGAGTGAGAAAACAAAATATCTGTAGTAGTTCAAGAAAAAATACCACCAAGTTTCCACCTGTGCCCAGTACTGTACTTGCAAACATTCAATTCACATTTGCCAACTTGCTGCATCCCTTTTTTTCTGTGAAACATGAGCCTAGCCGAGTTTTTTTCCTTTTTTTCTGCGTTGCTGTATGTTTTCTTTTTCTTTAGAACATGTCATGGGAAAAAGTAGGCCAGAACTTTATCAACGCACTGCTTTGCTTACGTCATTCCCCCCCCCCCCCCAACAACCTCTTTCTGTTTAAATCACCAAGGCAATAACTGGTCGTGTGCTCACCTGTCCCAGTTCTTTTGTTTTGCCTTTTCAATAGAACAGTCTTTGCGATTCCTTTTATTTTACTTTTTTTCTTTTACAATATCTGAGTCAAGTCTCTAGTGAAACACCTAGTTGAGCCTAGAGAAAAGGTACTTCAAAAACAGGAGCTAAAGTCATTTATGCAACTTCAAATGTTGAACGAGGTGGGTGAAAAAATTTTTATGTGTAACTGCAAACAGCCTTCACGGCTAGGAACAAAAAGTACTTTGCTTCAAATGTACCCTTCTTTTTGTAGTAGAATGCTGCAAAGTATTTGGACTCAAATGACATATTTTGTCCTAAGAAACACAAGGTTGATAATTATTATTTAAAATATCTCTTCAATCCTTCAAATTGTTTATATCTTGTCTAAATAATCCTTTTTTGGTTGGTGTAAAAGTTTTGTCACATAACTCAACAAGTTTTATGCAACCTACTCTTACTACATTATTCATGTGAGATTGCTGTTTTAGTAGTAATGTTAATATACAGCAGCAGATGATAGCAAGGTGTAGGCTTAGTGTAGTCTGTAGTAATTGAATGAGCACTTTATGCCTACATATTGTTAACTATTGTATACCTTGGCAATTAAACACACAAGAAAGGATCATCGCAGCATCAGGAATTTCGATGATCTTTTCATTACTTGGATAACTTGCAATATAATCATCTTATCAACTTGCTGTCTGTGTTAGGATTTCTGAAGTTGGTTTTAGGACATACAAAATTCTACAAATCTAATTCTAGAAATGCAAGCTACTTACGCAATCCAAAGTCACTTTGCAGACAGTTTGTATTTGCAGGTCTAAGCTGATATTTTTCCGATTGATATTGAACGTTGCATATAGGCAAAATGTAGAATCTTGTGAAAACATTTTAGCATTTCTTTTAATACTACATATAAAAAAAAATGAGCATGCATTAGAAATAAAACCAAGTTAAACAACATGAACAATTTTACTGTAACTTGCAATGCTAAAGATTAAATGTGGATGTGTGATTTTGGATACATGTTTGAGTGGATGTGTTTACGGATGATTTTCCAAGGTGACATTTTAGAAATGCATGTGTGCACGGAGGACAATATCGGTACCAGTACTGATACCAGTAATGAGGTGGGGAAAAGAACCAGTACCGCCCAATCCTAATTAAGTCATTCTCAAAATAACACCATTAAACAGTCTGTTCATTCATGATCACTCCTTTTCAACAAATAAACCCCCAAAATTAAAATTGTTACGTTCATAGTCGAAATTCAGAATACTTTCATTTGAAAATCCCCAGACCCATAGGCCCCGATAACTAATTTTTTTGATGCACCTTACCCAAAAATGTTCAATTTTCTTTCAAAATTTCGCTCCAAAATTGCTCCAAAAAAACTCAGACAATCTTGGACATAATATCTTGGGACACCCCGCGCCCCCGTTCAATGTTGGCTATAGGACTGCTGTTCAAAGGGTACATTTCACTTCTATAGCGCAACATTGGAAAGGGGGGCGGGGTTTCATGTTATCCTCTCACCTAAAATTCAGTATTACATTTGCAACATACGACAAAGTGTCCCAACAATTTTGTCCAAGATTGTAGGTGCATCATTTTCGGGGATGTGTCATTCTATGTGTAAGCTACTTGCTCTAAAATTTATAAAATTAAAGGCTGTATTGCATCACCCTAAGCTTTATTTTTACCTCCCTGAAAGCAAAATTCTCAACTGGTTCTAAGTTACAGTATAGTACAGCCCCCGAAATTGGCGCGCACCCAATATTGGCGCACCTGCAAAAATCACGAACTATCACCGTGGCAACAATACTAAAGCAAGCCTAACCTACTAGAGCCTAACCACAGTTACGTTTTTCACCATTATGAATCCATTTCAGGTACGTTCCATCTAAATTATGACTCTGTCAGGCACGTTTTTAAAGCCCATCATAATACTGCAAGAATTGTAAGATTTTGTGAATGACATTCCCCAAATTTATCTGAAATTACCGCCGCATGAGCACTCGTCCTTCCCGGTGTCGTTGCACCCGGTGCACCATCGTGTATGTAGTGTATGTATATGCATAACCTAGGTTAAAGGTCACCAGACTTTGTTTACGTTTCCCCTAAACTGCCCCAGTTTTCTTAGTTAACTTTAAAGTAGTAGTAAGGATTATCGATGTTTAGCTGCAACTTACTGCACATTAAGATTTCATACTTATGTTCAATTTTTGACAATTTGGAGAATGGGAAAGGTACAGGGCTACAGACTTTTTGTTTTAAAGTTCACTGTAACCTCCTAAAGTCTTTGTTTTCACATTTTGTCCCTCAATCAACTTACTGGAAATGGCTGCTTGTCTCAAGAATGATGAATGGTGATGAAAAGGATTGAGTTACATGGGCTACAGCAGAGATGGCATTGATATGCAGACAAACTGCAAAGATATAATTTGAGTTCGTGCTGTATTTAGTTCATTTTTTTCTTTTTTTTTAAATAGCCTTTTTTTTTTCTGTTACTTATTTTCTTTCACATAGGAGAAAGGATATCGTTTATACGATTAGAAGATGATGAAGAGGGCCTATAACCTAGTAAGGAAAAAGAGGTGGTCCCTCAGAAAAGCAGCAAAGATCTGTGGTGTCCCGGAAACTTCCTTAAGGAGAATTATATCTAAAGGAGAAGACAAAATTGACTCTCCCATGGGGAAAAACTCTGTCATCCCTAAACATCATGAGGAAAAACTCAAAGACCACATCATCCATTTGGCTAAGCTGGGTTTTCCTATGTCTCGATTAGACATCCAAAAGTTGGCAACAAATACTGCCATTTTTTTGGGAGTAAGGCAAAATGATAAGCTATTGTCCAAAAACTGGTTGGAACGATTTCTTAAATGATGGCCTGAACTCAAAGTTGTGAAACCGCTCAAGCTGAGTCTCAGAAGGGCCAAGGCAACTAGCAAGGAGACTGTTGCCAAATATTTTGATGAGCTGAATAACATCATGGAAAAGTACAACCTGAAAAAAAAGCCCCACCTAATCTTCAATGTGGACGAAAGTTGATTTCAGGTGGAGCATACTCCCCACAAGGTTGTAGCACCAAGGGGGATGAAAATGAATTCTATTGTCAGTGACCGTGGTCCCATGACCACTGTATTAGCTGCTGGAAGTGCTACTGCAGGTCAGGCAATTCCCGCTTTTTTCATCTTCAAGGGGAAACAAATGATCTCTTGAAAAATGGCAGTGTCCCGGGCAGTGGTTTTGCTATGTCAGCAACAGGCTGGAGTAACAGTAAAATCTTTATTGACTATATAGAAAATCACCTGACAATGCATTTACCACATCGCAGTCAAGGAGAACATGTCCTCCTTTTATATGATGGTCATGCTTCACATATATCCCTTGAATTGATTGAGTATGCACAGTCAAAAAACATCATTTTGTTTGTGTTACCACCTCATTCAAGTCACATTCTTCAACCAATGGACATCACTCTATTTGGACCTCTGAAAACGTACTATCACCAGGAATGCCAAAGGTTCATGAGAGAACACCCTGGAGAGGTCATCACCAGATATGAAATTTGCGAACTCATTTCGAAAGCCTTTATGAAATCTTTCACACCACTTAATCTTGTAACCTCCTTCAGAAAGACAGGCATTCATCCAATTAACCCTGGTGCTATTGACAGACTGCATTTTATTCCAGCTGATCATCTCAAAGTGGCCACTGCTGTGACAGATAAGAACAATGAGGGAAGAACACCAAGCACAAGTGATAAAGTTAATTACACTCTAGATGATTTTCTCAGAGAAAAAATTTCAGTCCCTAAACCTTCCAAAACTACTAAATGAAAATACAAATACAGACCTGGAGATGTTGCAATAACAGAAGATAAGATTGTTCTCAAAATCAGAAAAGTATTGGAAACATCTGAAAAGGAGCCAGGTTTAAAAGAACCTCAAAACACAGGACAAGCTTAAAATTCATTAGGAAAAACAACCCACAAAACAGATGAATCACAAAATGACTCTGATTACAACCAAGATGATCATTGTTGTGTTTGTCAACGATTTTCACCACCAAACTTGAGGGACGTCTTGAGAAATGAAGTAAAGTTTGTCGACTGGGGACAATGTGACAGCTGCACCCACTGGACCCATTTAGAATTCTGTGTTCCAACCACAAAGGAAGACATTCAAATTGATAACAAATTTTTATGCCCCCATTGTCTGCAGGAAGAATAATAATGAGTATTGTCAGTGTTTAAAAATTTTCATACCCTCAAATAGTCCCTATCTATTCCTTTAATACAAGTTCATCGACCTTTCCTCACTCGACTGTGATTTAACTAAAGGCACGAAGCACACTGTGTACAAAGTCAATGCAGCATACACAGGGATCCATTGTTTTGATTACACATATGGAGGAATTTAAGACAGGCTGAAGGAGGGACTAGAGGTAGGTGATTGGGAGAATTGAAACTGTCTGGGGTGATGAGTTTGTCTTTAAAATTCAAACATAGGCCTATATAGTATATGATAATTATTATAAGAAGAAAACATAAGACAGTGCCTCCTCTTTAAAAAAAAAAGGGGGGGGGGAGTTGTTCGTCGTTAGTAAGGCCCGCTACCTCTACTATGGTTTTGTTACCCTTTGTTACTCCAATACCTTTTTCTCCGGAGTCTGACTCTGGGGTTGTAATCATAGTGACAGACAACACAATCCATGACATCGTGGAAATGATCCCAATACTTAAAGCAATCAATATCAGTCTTTTCTTTAGATGTCGTTTGTAGACGTACTTTAACACCATTGTTGTTCAAGCACTTGCTTCATTCAGTTGCTGTATAGTGCCATGTCCAGACGTTAATTATTCTCATAACATTCCTTGGTAATTTTGTAGATGGTACACTCTGACCGAGACGGGACAGTGCGGCACTTCCATGCCCAGGCATTTCAAATTTGTAACTCACGATACAGTACAGCAGCTATGTTTGGCCTAACATATACAGTAGTAACGCACATTGACTCCGTGAGGCCAGAGCCATGTCTGCTGTCTGCACTGTCACTTATCAATAACACAAATTGTTGGTCAAGATCAACAGGTAGATTTGGAGCATGTCTGTCACCTGCACGGAGATAATGACGGGCTTCCCCTACCCCTCCCACCCCCTAATAACTAACTTCATTCGAAACTGGGCTAGATTTTCTATGTCAGGCTTTGACATAAAGGCTAGGTATCTGGCGATCAGGAAACGACTACAAGCAAGTTCGAAGTTTGCGCAAGCGCAGCGCCCCGTATATCAGTAATTTTCTTGCAGCCCTCTAGCTAGCTGGCTGTATTGCTGTGCGAAACGAGGGCTAGTACAAGACCAGTGATATCAGGTAACTTTCCTGCAGTAGAATTATTTTTCTTACAAGTCATCAATTCTTCAATATATTATTGGTCGTTCTGATGTTCATCTGATGTTCGATACTTAAGCTTCAGTTCGAAAACTTTACTGCGTACATGTATTTTTGGAAAGTGACAAGATCATAAGCACAACGCTTGCTGTACTGTCCTAATGTTATGAGTTTAATATTACGTTGCCCACAAGTATCCTAACATAAAGGCTAACCTGATACCTGGACTTCGTTGAACTAGTAAAGTAGTATTGTGATCCTACGTTAGGCTGCAACTTTTACTTAGGCTGGTCCAACTTTTCCTGGCTTTACAAGTCCAGGCTTAACGAATGCGTATCAAATATTGACGTATCGTTTTGATTTGCTTAAATATTTGCTGTAGGCTAGTCATTGCCATCCTTTGAGTATAGCAAACCCATACCCATAGCTGCTCTACCGTTACAAAGCTTTGGGACTGGTACAAGTGAATAAGACTGGAAGAAAACATAAGCCATAGTGCCATACCAGAACTTTGTCCACTTAATGATGATTGTTAGGGTGGAGCATTAATTAGTGTAGTGTTAGCTTAGGAGATGTGATTCACACATAGCCTGTTGTTGTAGCCTGTTCATGATTTTGTGTTAAGTTTTGTCACATGCTATTTTTTTACTGGCACAGGTTTGGAAGTATTTTAGTTTGCTGTGTTGGTTTCTCTGTGTAATAGCAGGTTTCACTGTTGCTAGTTTATCAGTTAAGCTATTAGGTGAACTTTTTTTTACAAACAACATTTACATGCATTACTTTTTTATCCCTTCTTAGCCAAAGAAAAGGCACCATGGCAACCTTGAAAAGGAGTAAGTGTTTGCACTTTAACCAATTTTTTTTCTTTTCATGTTTATTTTGTTGTAGTGAGTTGCCATTGGGAAAGGGGTCCACAAAAGGTCTGTAACAAAAGAAACTAAAATCGTTTGTATAACCATTGAACATCTGTTAAATTGGTGAAAGTTGAATAATTCCATGGTACATGTTTGTCTTATGGTCTACAGTATTTCTGTCATTAATAACAGATATTAGTTTAATGATATTCGTTACAGAGGGCTTATAATAATGTGGTGCCCAGTTTTCAGCACCGTCTTCCTTGTGAAATGTAAAGAATAGACCGACAGAACTATTTAATGAGAAATGTGATGAAGACAAATATTCATAAATTTTTGCATTGGATACTCGTAGTACCTGACTGACAATTTCAAAAACTGGTTAAGAAGTGATATACTACTCTTTTTCTTCTGACTTTGACCCCTTCAATTTATCTACAGTTTTCTTCTTTGTGATCTAGAATGGTGATGTCTTTGACAGTTTCAACAACAAAATAACAACCCACAAAATTTGGCTGAATCACAATCTGACAAAAATTATGGGCATCTAGGCTATTGAAAATTGAGCTGGAATCATATTTCTCCTATTGAATATTCCATCTATTTCAAAATTAGATGTATTCAACACAGTCCAGGGGTTGGGCTGTGATGCAGTGAAAAGTCATTAAAGATTGAGTGCCAAAAAGCTCTCCTAATATCCCTTAGAAACATGTCTTCCATGAGATTAAACTATTCTCACAATATAGTGGGACTAGTGCAGTTTTCTTTTAAAAATATTTTAAGTCCACTGAGCCACCAATCCTGAGTTGAGGGGCAGTCGCAGTGGCTTCTCATACACTTGTGTGTTGTTTTGACTCTTTCTTTTAAAAATATCTCAAGTCCACTGAGCCTCCAGTCCCGTGGACACATATACCTGTACATGTGTTATTTTGTAGTGCTTAACTCTGCTGGGGGCACAGTGAGATCTCATATTGGCATGGTATTCAAAAGTTGTAACATATGTTTAAACACCCTATGCATCTAGCAACCCTAGCAGAAAGAGAAAATAACTTTCTAGATCTTTCCAAATGATGTACAGAACGATGTCCTACCTCAAGTGGTTATTATGTAAATAACAAATATCCTAACTATGTCTATGGTTGTGTATAATTGTTAAAAATCCATTGACTATATGTGAAAATGTGGACTTAAACTATTTATAGGACCATGTAAATTAAATTCATATTCCTAGAAGCATGTTAAACATATGGATTCTAGTTCTTAGTTTAAAAAAAATTCTTGTAGAGGATCATGATGTAGCATTGTGTTGAATTTGCTGACATTTGCTGCAGTAGAAAGTGGCTCTCATACATAGTGTACATTCTTGCACCTTGCCGAGAAGTAACCAGTATGTTATATATTAATGTCCCATATGGGTGTGCCTAGATATGAGTCTGAAATTCCTCCCCAGTGCAGACACTTACATTGACAGTGACTTAAGTGGGCACTCCTTTCAGTTTGTGTAAGCACTTCCATTTTAACACATTTCCTTCATTTCATTTACACTAATAATGATCGAAATTTCCAGATGATTTTGAAAAACATTTGACATTAAACTTTGAATGTAAGATGTGTTTTAGATGCACAATTTTGTCTTGTATTTCTTTTGATTTCTAGAGGTGCACAATCTTCTTAACAATGCATCCAGAAATAATGTAGTTTCTCCAGTTAAGCAGTAAAAACATTAGCTCAGAAACTGTCTGAAATGTCAGATAGTGCACTACATTAATGTTTACCCTGCATCTTTGTAATTCTAAATCTGCATTAGTTGACAATTAGTGAATAGTAGGGTGCCTGTCAACTGTGTGGGCTAGTTGAGTGTGCATTTAGCCTAACATTCCATATGACAAACTTGGAGTGACAGATATCTTGAGTGCACATTCGGCAGTCACCCTATTTTACAATTCTTGTTGACTGACTTCAAAATTGTACATAAAATGTAGTTTGTAACATGATGTAGAAGGAGCTGGTGCATTATCTGTTTTTTTGGTTCTACTATTAAGTTATCTTCAAATGTTAGCAGAGACTGGAAACATGACCTTATGCAGTTGTTCCTTTTCTCATCAACTTTCTTACAATCTTCATGAGTGTACATGTACATATTTGATGTTGAAATCTTCTCTAACATTTTACAGTTCAAACCAGACTGAAGTCTGTGAAGAACATACAAAAAATTACACAGTCTATGAAGATGATAGCAGCTGCACGCTATGCCAAAGCCGAGAAGGAGCTCAAACCAGTCAGATTATATGGTGGTGGAGCTACAGGTAACTATCTCTTTGTCACCTGGCCTTGAGATTTTCCCTTTTTTAACCTGTTAACTTAAATGTCCTTAGATTTGTATCTTTTTTTGTGTTTAAATTATGTTTACAATTGTATGTTATCGCATATTCAGTGTAATTGTGGTGCATTTTGTAGTTTGATATGCCAATACTTGATAGGTTTCATTGCCAGGGCATTGCCTGCTCACTTTTTAGTACAGTATTGACTATCATCCAATGTCATTCTCTGGTTTATTATCTTCATGATGTAACAATTCAACTTGTGAACCCTTTGACATTACTGTATTGTCTCCCAGCTCTCTATGAGGCAGCTGATATTACTCCACTGGAGAACAAGGAAAACCACTTGATCGTCGCCGTGTCTAGCGATCGTGGTCTCTGCGGAGGTATACACAGCAACATCTCGAAAGCTGTAAAAGCATCTATCCAAGAAAAAAGTGAGACTAGCAATGTTAAACTGATCATCATTGGTGACAAGGCCAAGACACAACTTCAAAGGTATGTTGAGATATCTGAGATATGAAGCTGAGTCACAGTCATCTCAGTGTCCAATGTTCTTCTTGTAGCTGATGTCAACAGAGGGGGAGGGGGGGGGGGAACAAATGTGTCATGCCTCAGTTTTCATTCTGAGTGCTCTGTATGGCCCTGCTTCTGATTATTTGAATGTAATGACTGAAGTGCATAGACGGTAATCAATTATTGGAGTAAGGGGTAAAAGATTGTACTTTTGCAAGGGGCAGAAGGTTGTATTTCACCAGTACCATAGCCTGTTCCCCAAAGACTTATGCTTAGGTTGTAGTTACAGTTGCCATATGTACTGTAACAAATATATACTTGAAAGTGAGTGTAACTCTATGTAGAATTGGACCCCCTGTATGAACTTTGACAGACAGCAAGATGAACTGTTCCTATCAATGGCCTCAGTGTGGAAACAAGTTGTACAATATATGTGAAGCACATGCTATACAAGAAATATGTGTATATTTTAAGTTAAGATATGTATTGAATGTATCAGCCGTCATGATTGTGACAAGTAACTGGACTTACCTCTGTGCAATCTTGACAAAAAGCAAACTGAATGTTTTGCAACATTCCATGTTGTGTATAGGAATCTTCTAGGTTTTGACTTCATGTAGTTCTATTTTTGCCTTTATATGTTACATTTTTATTGACTTTCAGGTTGTACAGTGACAACATTATGTTCACCATTAACGACTATGGAAGGAAGACTCCTGCTTTCGAAGATGCTTCAAATGTAGCCTCTGCTCTCCTCAATTCAGGATATGAGTTTGATACAGGAGAAATCTTGTTCAACAGGTTCAGGTTAGGATAATAATAAACTGGTGGTTCTTTCCATTATACAGGGATTTGTTTTAACTTTGCAGTGTTAGTATGGTAACTAATGATTTCCTGCTGAGACTATGTTCAACTTTTTATACCTCAGCCTATGCTCTGTGCCATTCTCAGCCTAACTGATAGGCTGATGTATGAAAGACTTGTAGTGGTATGGATTTGGCAATAGGCAGGGATTCTCTAAACTCAGCTTGTAGTCTGCTCCTTGAGCAAGTAATATTCACATTAGCTGGTATTCTGCTCCTTGAGCTAGTAGTACTCACTTCAGCTGGTATTTTGCTCCTTGAACTAAAAATGCAATTTTACAGTAGTATTTGTGGTTCTTAGTGTCTGCTTTTAGGCACTTGAAGAGTCTTTTTGAACAATTTTGAGGTGTCTTGTCAAACTATGAATTATCTATTCTCTTCCAGTCAGCCTAATATTTACAGCATTGTGGGATTGGTTTCAATACTTCTTTTATGATGTGGTCATACACATGTTTGTTTTCTTTGTTTTGTATTTTCCAGTGTGTTTCTTCATTTCTTGTTTTCTTCCAGGTCTGTTATTTCCTACAGGACTACCTCCCAACCGGTGTTTCCATTAAATGTCCTCTCACAGTCAGGTAACTTAGACAAAAATTAAGAAGAAAAACACTCTTAACACTATTCTTAGCATTCCAGGCTGAAGTGTCCTTTTTCAAAGTGAAAATATGAATTTTTGTCAAAGGTACCTTGTTGTGCTGTCACAGAGTGTTTTAATCAACTTCAGTTGAATTGCATGATCAATTCCCTAGAAGTGTAACATCTTGAAAGATATTGTTTCTAAATTGGAAAAGCTGGAATATGATATGGACTTTTCAAAAGAGTATGACTCGATTTCACAAATGTGTTCTAAGTAGAAACTAAAACCTAATTCATTCACTCCGGTTGTTACAACAAAAATCTTTCTTCTCATTATTACTTGATTTATACTCCCAGAGAAAATGTCCATCTATGACGATGTGGATTCGGACATCCTGCGCAACTATTCAGAGTTTCAGCTAGCCAGTATCCTGTACTACACATTGATGGAATCAAACTGCAGCGAACAGAGCTCGAGGATGACGGCTATGGACAACGCCAGCAAGAATGCAGGTGAGTATCTGGGAACGTACACCTGTGTGTATCCAGAAATGAAAGTAAAGGTATGCTCAGATAAAAATGACTTTGGAACAAGGTTTAACTTGTCACCATTTTCCTGAGGAGGAGTAAGAAAACAGTAATTTTGAGGAGATACAGTTTTGAATAGAGTAGGATGTTGTAGTCTCATACAGGTGTATGAAGTATGAAAGATGTAATGTTAGATAGATGTATGTAAAACACAACTTAAATTTTGTTCACCTTTGCAGGTGAAATGATCGACAAGCTTACCTTACAGTTCAACCGCACCAGGCAGGCAGTCATCACCAGGGAACTTATTGAAATCATCTCCGGTGCCGCGGCTCTTTAATGAAGAAGATTTACTTCTTTTTTGCTATCACTTTTTGATTTTGTCGAAAGAAGAGGGAACAAAGTGTTTCCAATTGAAGGAAAAAAAAAAGGCATCCTTAGTTCCATAACAAATAAGCCACTGTCATTTCTCAAAACTGATAATACTAAAATAAAATACTTACAAATGAAATAGTTAACCAATTTAACATGACTAAACAGAATCAACAAGTCAGATGTGTGATCAGTATCCAGAAAAGGAAATGGTAACAGTAAATACATGCCATGGTATTGCTGCACGAAGTGTTAAAGACATTGGAGACCGTAGTTGTAAAATTCACTGTCCAGTGTGTGTCTTAAGTTGGCAGATGCCACATTCTTCAGATACCACTTTGGTTTTGCAGTGAAGCTGAAATTTATGTTTATCGTTCTCTTTTGTGATCTTGTTTCATGCTCCCATTAATCACTGTCATTTCTCGACCTTTCATGAATATCTGATTGCACTCCCTGAAAAATTACTCCAGTCATTCATTGGCGGTATGAGGCTTGATCTGAGGGGGTTCTTTTTCAATTTCCTTTCTCACAAGCCCATTGAATTACAAGCATGTTGTGAAAAACACCAGTGGTCAAATAATCTCAAAACATTTGAATACCAACTTCTCACTCAAGTTACTTGAAGAGAGTGTCAATACAATACATTTGTTTGGAACTAAAGAATATATTTATGCATAATAAATGCAGTGATTGAAAATAAGTGACTTGTTCTTGACTTTGTTGTGGTTGTGCATTTTTCCATCCGTTAGCTTCACTCAAGTGTTACTTGCCATGAAGATACCTCTGTATTACACCTTGCAGATAAGGCAACTTGCAGAGTAGCATAACAGGATTGGGGGGGGGGGGGGGTGTGACAAGGTTTTGGGGGGTGACATGGCAGGAGGGTAGCAATGGGGCAAAGGAAAACAGCAAGCTTCCTCCATTGACTGTGGAGTGATATGGGTTTGGAATGGCATATAAAGATTGCTGGAAATTGGTTACTTCCCAAAACTCAGTGCCTGGCAAGTCCATTATCATTTATTTGGTGTCACAAAGAAGTAAACTTACTGTCAATCACAAGAATTTGACATTTGGGGGGAAAAGGTTGGCTTGGAAAAATGAACTAAGTTTACAAATTCCAACAGTTTAAGAGGAAGGGACATCTTACACTCCACTTCCAAGATTTTTTTTGGTGGGGGAGGGGCAAAGATTTGAAAGTTCTCCCATTTGTTTCAAGGTTATATGGGTCTGGCTTGATCTTGAATCTGAGGGTGGCATGGAGGTTCCATAAGCTGGTCTGAGCCTGTATATAAGTGTGATGTTGCAATAGGATAGACCTGATGACTGCATTAATCCCCAATTGTGCATTATCCAACCATAAGTGCATTGTCCAGTGTTGATTGACCTTTCATTAAAGTAGGCCTACACATGATGTGAAATTTAGGACGATTGAAAGAGATTGAGATTTTTTTAGGAAACTGAAGAACTGTTTGGTCTGTGAGCCTTGTCAAGGGGGAGGGAACACCTCTCACAACTTTGACCCCTTCTGGCTTAAATCTGAATGGTCGACACACAAATATTTGTAAACCCCGTAATCGACCAGGCCATTACCAATCACATGATAGATAGGAATCTCTGATATGCCTTGAAAGCAAAGTTCGCTATTTTATGGTGTAAGTCAATGGAAGAGATTAATGGTGGCATGGGGTGCTTTAAATACGAAAGCCCATTAGTGTCATAGTCAATATGTACATGTGTTTTTGCTTTTTCGAGAAAAATATGTCGAACCCTTTTTTTTTTGCGAAAAGTGTCGAAGCTCCTGTATTTCTGGAAATAACAATTTGCTCAGCATATACTCTCCCATCCCCCCCCCCCCAAAAAAAAAACAGGTGGTCCAACATGCATTTCTCGGAAAGCACAGTTTTACCGAAATATATTTCTCGAAAAAAGAAAAACAGAAGCCCCAAAGTGTATTTGTCGGAAAAAAATTGCCAAAAATTTTTTTTTTTAAAAATGCTCTAAAAATACATTTTTATGTATATTCATATATGGCTCACGCAGAAACCGTCTGACTATTCACAGTCTGTAAGATTAACTTCCGAAGAAAGGGAAATTAAATCTTAAAGAGCGCCTCCCACTCGAATGTTGCTCAGGTTTGGAATGCACTAACACCACATACAAAGACAATACCTGTAACCATGGTAAAACCATTCGGTCTCAGCAATAAACGTCCACAAAAGGGTCATCTACTCAAAATATTAGCCGATGCCTATGCATGTGATGAGATTTGAATTGGGGGAAGTTTGGGTGAACAATTATGAGCAACAAGTGTTAAATAATTGAATTTCTATCTGTGAGAAACTTATTTCTTGAAAATGAATACCTGCCCTCCTCATTTGGAATGACCTGTCATTACTATAGCCTATCAACAAACATTGATTTTAAAAATATGATTGCTTTCTGTACAACAAACGCACTATTTCCCTTTTCAAAATATAATATTTCGCCCGTTCCTGGATAAATAGCTACCGTAGAAGGACGCTACTGTTTCGTATAAAGTCGGAACCCAAAATTGTATTCTTCAGCTCTAAAAGAGAAGCCAGTTTCGCGAATGACTACGTCATAAGGGTCAGATAGCGAGGATGGATCCAATAGATAACTCGTTGACTAACCGGAAATATGGTTATGTCTTGTGCTATGTCTTCAGCAAGCATGTTTTGGTCCATTTGGAGGACAGGAAATGTATGTACAGTTCTCATCACATGAACTTTAAGTCTGCTATCCAAAAAATGATTTGTTTTATTTGTGTGTGTGTGTGCGTGTGTGTGTGTCGGCTAAGTAGCGTGCCTTGATGTATTAATTCAAACCAGGCTCAAGAAATGTTTCAGAGGAGCGTAGATTGGTAAAAGATGGTATCTTTATACAGCTTAGCAAAATGTTCCCGCCTTTTCAAGTTTTATTAGAGTCACAATTTTGAAGCCACTGATAAGGACTTAATACTTTCTACAAATGAAGAAATGTCAACTGCCCTAGTACTGTCGAATTTCTCTCACCCCGTCCTCTTCCTTGACTCATTTCCTATGTCACGGAAAGTACAAAGGTAGGCTATATGTTAATTATGGCTGGTGTCAAAGCTTTAAGACAAAACAATTTGGCCCACCCATTTTCGTAATCATTTATCAGACATACCCACATATTTGTGTCACGTAAATTAAATAGTGGTTATAGTACGTATACGTACCCCTCGGTTAATGACTTAATCAACTTCCATCCCGTCCATGTAAATAAAGCTAACCAAACCAATTAAGTAATGACTATTTGTAAAACGTTAATTGCGCAAACAACTGACATGTGTGCATACATGCAGACATCAAATATTACTTGCTGAGCATTTTTTTCTCTTCAGTACAATGATAATCATGTGTTAGGTAGATATGCATATAAAAAATTAGCGAAGATAATTCTACCTACGGATGTACAGATCAATATTTATGTGAATCCTTTCGAATACTATTTTAACCCTAAGAGTCTTCTACGGATATATATATCATTAGTATTACTGAGGGACCTAGCATTGCATGGGAACACTAAAGAAGAAAGATATGCCACAGATCTGACGTCTTTTGTAACCCGAAACAAAATTTGTCACAGGAAACGATTTATCGAAAGTTATGTGCTTTCATTGTAAGGTTATAAACTGAAGATGAGCAGAAGCATAAGAACTAAAAAAGAAAATTAAATAAACAAAATCAACTTGTTTTCTCAGATTTGTTATCTCAAAAACAGAATCTTAACTGTTGTTGATCTTATATTACAACGTAGGAGTGAGGTGAATCGACAAATTTTGAAAACAAAACCTTTTCCGTACGCTAATGTGCTTTTTCCTATATGCTTGAATAACATGTTAGTCTTGTGCGTTTAAAACTGCACTTTCAGCTGGTTCGTGACATCCACTAATTTTTTTTACACACCTGTCAAGATTTTCACATTGCACATACAAACGCCCTCTGAGACAATCACCATATTCTGCATTAAGGAGAAAAAAAACACATGAAGAAATGAGTGATTAATTAGTCAATCCGGTTTTCAACAATTCGTGGCCACTGGCACTAAGACTAAGTTTGATTTAAAGTTTTTCTTAATTGTTAGATGTACTTGCGAGGTTGTTCATGGACAGAATATGTCATTCAGTGATCGAAAATAACAGTAACTAATTTAAATGCAACGGAAACTCCATTCATAAAAACGGTTAAAAAACAGAAATCATATTTGAAAATTAACGTTTCTTATTATAAGCGCGTACCTATATTCAACAGTGCATGTCTCACAGGTGTATCGGTACCTGGAATTGAAGTATTTAGTTAAGCAAGGCGCTGTAATTTACAATACACGTACAAATTAATCACCTCATTACACGCGATAAGTGATCAGTTGTTTGGACTGATTATTAATTACTACCATACTTCCCACTGGCTTGTTTAAAGAAATGCAAAATTAAGTTGAATGAAAAGTGTCATTGTTATAAGAATTGGAAATCATATGGCAGAATTTATCATCTGCAACCTATTTATTTTCCTGAGTTGTCTGAATGGTGCAATTAAAAGATATACTAAACTTTTGGACATGAAATTTTATTGTTTTTACTTTTTGCCGCAATCACCTTAAATTATGATTCAGTAACCAAACTTCAAGTTCAGCAGATGCAAGTTAATTATTTCATTTCTTTTTTATTTTTCACGATAAAATTTTTCATCAAATCAAATAGGAACACGAGAGTAGCAAATCATGCGAAAGAAGTGCACTAAGAACCCCTGCAGGGCTTATCGGGTAGTGAAACTCCATGAAAAAACCCAGAATAAACTCCTTAGAAAATAAACAGAAAACAGACAAAAACGGATAAAAACACACCCCCATAATTTATGTCATACCCGAATCACCCACCAAAAGAGAAGATGCAGGTGCCGGATTGATACATAAAATGGATAGAACAAATTGATATACTTTCTAGCGCATGCTCCGGGGCGTAGACTGAGGGCGATGCGGGGGTGCGGATGCACCTTCCCGCACCAGGTGGAGTTCCGCTTCAAATGATTCGACATAAAAACTTCCTTAAAAAAAAGATAACATGAGCAAAGTTCAACAAGAGTACCTGTAGGTTACTCCCTAACCGCCCCCCCCCCCCCCCCTCATCACACAAAAGTTTTGCCTGCAAGAGCATTCAAGTCGGCAAAATGTGAATTTATCTGAGTTTTCCTATACGCAACGATAAAAGCAATGGAGTAGGGTGAACAAGCCAGTGAGTCATAACTGGAAAAAGGCCATGGCTGGCTCGACTTGAGCCAATATGATGTTGGAAACTGGCCTCAAAACTCCATCTAATCTAACCTAACCTATACGCAACGACATGATTGCGTTTACTTAGTATTTGGCTGTGTACAAGGCTGTGTATATGCAGCTTAGGACGATCGGGAAATGCCATTTCGGCTCATCTGGGAGGTTTGAAAAGCTCAACATTTACTAGTACGCTCCGCGCCAACCGATGGTGGCGCTCCGCGGTCACACATGGTAGAGTACCTTTATAGGGAGAGTAGCGACAACTTAAAATTGGACGCCATTTTGTTTCCATTTCCTGCATATCTAGAGCACACTGCACATGACTGAAGGGTGCCCTTTAAGCGTTGCGGGTTTTCTTTTGTCGTATTTCTGGTCTCTATTGAACGAGAGGGGTGGGGTTTCGTGTACAAAATCTGTGGGGAGTCACTCACAATGATATGGGTTCGGGGAGGGGGTAATTTAATGTCACAAGGGGCCAGAATAGACATCCCATTTTGATGACTGCATGGTACATGGAGTACACTCTTGATTTTAAAGCAAACGTTTAGAATTGATATTGGTACCACGTCAGGGGGAGACAAACATTACTCGCTGAAGATCCCTCCGGGGACAAGGAGGAGAACAAAGAGGGGGCAGGGGCTGCAAGTGGGAAGATGCCCCTTGGCAAAAATAAAGGCCCGAAAGGTCAGTTAAATTCAGGTGAACTCATTTGGCTGGAAAATTTGTGATAGAAACATTTAGACTACATTGTACTAGTTTAAGAACCCTCTCCCTAGTTTGGGCCGGACCCTTGGATCCCGGTCCCACCAATCTCGAAGTAATACGAAGTATGACATGTGAGGTATCTACGGATAAAGCATTTGAAGAAACATACAAAAATGCTGTTCATGCTCACCATTGAATCTTGTCTAGAATCAGAGCTTTATTTTCGAGTTCTCCCAACATTGAGCCCTGGGCCCGATTGTCATAACATATTAGAAAGTACAGTATGAAAAGTAATTATGAATAACTAGTTTGAAGGAGAATATAAAACTGCAGTCCTTAATCCTGTGTAACTTGACCCCTACACAACATTTCAGTTTGAGTGAATAAACTTCAACATTTTATACCTCAGCTCAGGAATGCCCTACGAAGATGGGAGTTGCACTGTTAGAATTCATTCTTAATGGTCTATAATTTTGGATTTTTGACTGAAGGTGCACTTTCATCAAATTTCCAGCAAACATTAGAAATTTTGCCAGCATACACTGTATGAAACGTAGAAAGACGTAGCAAAAAGCCCTTGGGGAGACTTTGATCTGAAAGGTAGGTTATTGAGGTGAATCATGAAGGTAACTGAAGTTTATGCAACTGCCAGCACTATTAATTATTTCTGTACATACATACTAAATTACAACCAAGGATGAAACAAAAATAACAAAAAATAGTGAGTGAACACAAAACTTGAGAAAAATTAAAAAAAAAAAGACACTTCAAGAGTCATTTCACTTTCTTAGCTAGTGTACCCAAAGTCATACTCTTGCTGACAAGTTCACCATGTCTCTTCAGTCTTGCTGACTCCTTCAACAGTTCCTAATTTCCTTTTTTTTTTTTTTTGAGAAAAAGTGCAAGCGAACATTGATGAATTTACTAATGAGATTATGTTTGAGATTGTGGCAGGGAGAGATCTTGATATCTTTGGTCAGCTGTTCTGCTTCAATGACAAGAACATTTTTGATATTGGGTCCCTTAATGAGATTTCTTTACTAATTGCCCCTGAACAGAGTCTCCACTTTAACCAGCATTTAAAAGGCTTTTTCAGACACATGCTGCAAACAAGCGTGTCTGTACTCTTTCAAAAGGGTGAGCGTAGCTGCCTGATGTGGCCCATCCTCCAGAGGTCCACTGGTAACCTCACTCAAACATTCGTCACAAGTCTTCTCATTTTTCTTGATTGAATTAAGACAGTGCCCAGCAAGGTTATAAAAACCGTCACGTTCGACTTGGGGAACGTTTGAGAAAAGCTCCTCATCTGATAAGCAAGGTCCAGGAATTTCTGGCTCTTGTTGTAGCATCTGCAAATTCTGGTTGAAGAACTCTGCCAAAAACTTTCCATCATCTTGGTCATAGCTTCCTGCTTGCTTGAGAATGAGGAACTGTGCACTACCGATTAATTTCAAGGCATAATTGAATTCCAGTGGTGAAGGAACAGGCTTCTTCAGACGACTACTGAAAATAAATTCTCTAGGCAGTCCTGAGTAAGTCGAGATGTGCGGAGAAATTTGTTCCCAGCATTGAGCAACTGATGCAGAATAGCAGTTTAGTTGGTTAACCAATCCCATGAATTTTAGTAATCCAGCTTACTTTGCCAGATAAAGGCTAGGCGACGGTTTGTCCCGTCCCACACAGACTAGGGTTCCTTTATAGTGAAGGATCCTTAACACAGACGAGCCTAAAGTTAGGCTTAGCTACCCTTGTCGTCCTATTCACAGTACGTTAGTAGCCTATGCCTCTGAGTGTTGAGTCGATCTACTACCTATAACTTAGTTCTAACGTTACATGGCAGAGAAACGACGTTGGTTGGTTTCCAATGGACACGGCTGACTTTATTCTCCCAAATCTTTCTTCTCTTAGTATTTGTGGAAAATCTGTACATCCTACACCATTTCTCGGACCGATTGTGGCAACTAAATGCACAACAACCCGTCCTTTTCTTGGAGAACTGGAAAGTTTACGTGTAGTCACTGTCATTGACTGCGTGCGGTCAAAACTTTTTGGAAACAAAATGGCTCCTGTAGTCACATGACCTGTAATTTTTGGAACGTCAATGTCGCTACTCTCCCTATAAAGGTACTCTAACACATGGACTCAGGCCAGCCTCCGTCCCCGGGGCCCTGATTTGTCCTTTTATAGACTTTTTAAAGTGCCTTCAATCACAGACCCTGGCGGTCTCCACCTGTCAATCATTAAATTTATCAATTGTGTTAACATATGCAATGTCTGACCAGTTTTGCCCCTTCAGTACCGTTCTAAGAAACAGAATCCTTCGAAGATACCGAACCCTTCATCCAAATGCTCACAATTCTGCAAATACCTCAAAGCTTCCTGGCTTTTTCTTCTGATCGCGTTAATGGATGTAACCCCAGACCCCAGGGGCAAACCTATTGGACCTTTCCAATACACCCAAAGCCATCAAAAGTGAAGTGCGTGGACCCCTGATGGGGCAGTTTTAATAATTCAAACCTGTTAGTTAACACATGCCCCCCCCCCAAAAAAAATTCAATTTTGACTGACGCCCCTGCTTAGACGTCTTCACTCATACCTTCCTGCCACCATGGACCAGGAAAGATTGTGTTCTTTGGACCTTATCCACGTCCACTACACCTACAACGTAGATTTAGACCGTGTTGTAGATATTTATGCTTCCCTTCATCCAAGGAGACTGGAGCTGTCACCCATTATCAGGCCTTCGCGTAAGTTTGGCGTTGGTTAATGATCGAAGAATAGAAAATTAATCATTGATTACCTAATTGTTTTAATGCCAGACCCAAGTGTACAGGCATGGGATGGGTGGGAACCTTTCCAGTGACAAAATGTAATTTGATGAGGACAAAATTATAAAACGCTATCACCCCCTTAAATATCTTTAGAATATTTCCGCTGTTCCCATAAATATAGAAGTCAGAGAACTTGGAAGCATTTCGTGGAGAGAACGATTAAACAAAACTGTTTATTTAAAGCGTTGGTATGATCCCTTTGTGTTGAGAAAGTTATATATGTATGAGTGCCTTTTTCTGGAAACATTTGGCTTGTGTAGCAAAAAAATTACTAGTACCAACCAAATAATACAACAGTGTGGTAAAACCGGTGTTTGATAAAGAGATATAAGAATTCTCTTAGGAAGGATGCTCAGTTAAGTTGAAAGTATGTCAGTATTATCTCTCGCTACGAGGGTGGAAATATAATCAATGTGCTCAAGTGAGTTGTGAGGCTATAAATACACATAAAAAGTTAACACAACCTACCCTTTGTATCGCTTTACCCTTAATATCAATATTTAAATTAGCCATGGCACGGCATTAAGTGAATAAGATGCAGTCAGATCGAATGATGTACAATAATGAAACGAGCAATAAAATGACGAGTTGAACTTTGAACAAAGTACTTCTCTTTGATGAAAAACAGAAGAACAAAAAAGCAGTACTGTTACAAGTTTTATGAGATTACTGCCTGCACTTTTTTTTGACAAATATTTGCAGAAGGTCAATAAATGGTTTCGAAATCAATCAAACTATACAAACAACACATACAACAAACAAAGATCAGTTGTAACAACACATTTCTCTTCGAGCAAAAAGAGAGAATTCCACAGAAACGAAAATCACAGATTTATGCCATGTGAACTATATATTAATCACACACGTAAGTTAGCTGCAGTTACTGATACCGAAAGGGAGTGAATACACATGGCATACAGTGGGGACTACATCTAACTAAAATAGCTCGAAATATTTGGGGTGGTCATGCTCAGTCGGTGGAGAGCAAAGTAGCAAGTAGACGGTCACGTGCAGCCCTCTGAAAACTGATAGTGAAAATAAATAGCAATTCAAATACACTTCCAAAAGTAATGTGCATCCTGAGGGTACGAAGACATACAACCTGTGTTGTATCGAAATCTCACTCCCTTTTCCTTGGCTTGACTTAAGTTGATAAACCTACAACAAGACAGGTAGACATCCTCTGAGAATATCATATAATATTTCGTGGCTTTTGACATAAGCATACATGAATTACATGGTTAAATCAATTTGTACTGGGAATATCCCATAATCATGATTAAATATAGAGAAAAGTTTCAAAATAAAAAAAAAATGATCAAATATTTGTCTTCATAAATGCGATGTGCATTCAACGTCGAAATTTAAATTGTTACGTAATTTTGTTCAACAAAAAATTCTCAAAATTACATGTCAAAAAGTACCGTACGAACCATAAGTTAGGCATGCATTGTCACTATTTCGAATTTTTAAAATTTTTATTGTGCACTTATTAAACACTGCATCTAACATGTGTGGTTTCAGTGCATGATAAAACATATGACCAATCGAAGGTGGCTTCTGCTTCTATAAGCGTTGGGTTTGAGATAGTGGTTGATAACCCATAGGTCCTAAATGTAATATACGTGGTTGAAACTATTACATTTAAGGTGGGGTTAGTTATTACATATGGTTAAAATTAATGACATTTGTCGTGAGTATCACATTTATGGTCGTTATTACATTTTTGGGTTATACAGGGGTGAACTAAGCTCCTCTATGAAAAAGTTGGTTATACAACCAGTAAGTCAGAGGACTTTGTGATTTCCTTGCCAACATTTATGACGAAGAAAGGATAACCAACATACCAATTTTCACGTTCACTGACCTTACTTTCCTTGAGATACAATGTCTACAACAAATCAGTCACTGAAATGTATCTTCCGTACAAGGTCTTCAAACTCTACTGCTGATAACCTCAAAACACCTTTGACCTCCATGAAAAACAATAGGGATCACCTATTCACGATGGACTACCTACATACCATCTTTGAACTTCAAGCAACGCTCCTCATTGAGATAATGCGTTTACTATAGGTTTTCAAGCTATGTCCTCTACTGACCCCATGTAACCCTTGACCTCACCAAAACTCGACACAGATCATCTACTTATTAAATGCTATCAATAGTATACGGTTAGACTTCCAGCAACTTTCAGTTGCTGAGATGTCCTAATTAATATGCTTTCAGACTTTCCCCTCTGGTGACCTCAAATGACCATTGACCTACCCCCCCCCAAAAAAAATAGGGACAATTTACTCACAATGGAGTACCTAAGCACCAACTTTGAAGTTCAAGTAACTTTCCCACATTGAGATAACGTGTTTACAAGGTTTTCAAGCTATGTCCTTTACTGACCTTATTTGACCTTTGACCTCATCAAAACTTGACAGAGATCATCTACTCTTCAAGTGCTACCAATGATTTAAGTTTGAAGCTCCAGTAACTTTCAGCTGCTGAGATGTCCTCCTTAATAGGTTTTCAGACTATCCCCAACGGTGACCTAAAATGACCTTTGACCTACCTGAAAAAGAATAAGGACCATCTACTCTCTATGGACTACCTACACACCAACTTCGAAGTTCACACAATTTTCTCTCCTTGAGATATCGTGTTTACAACAAGAGGCGTCACACACGCCATCATCTCGCATAGATTCCTTGCCTCCCTTCGGCAAGGAATCAAAAATAATCTTTGCTGCAACACTACTTTTCACAAGGGTCAAGAACCATACGCAGAAACCCTTGTTCGTGGAGAGATCTTAACATTTTATGCTCTTTGTCGAAATCGTGAGCCGAAGTGTGAAAGTTTGTCAGGTTTGGCTCGTAGTAATGTTGTAACACAGGAGCTCCTTTCGAATCTTGTTGATAAGGAAAAAATCCGTAAAGAGTCATGTTTTGGCAAAACGTCTCCGCAATGGCTAGCATAATCAATCCAGAGGATGGAACTTTCTTGGTCCCCCATCTCCTACAGTATCGACGAAAAGACACAAACAGAAAATAAAGACTTATGTGAACTTCTAAATAAGTTTGTGAACATCCAGTTGAAAGGTTAAATCTTCCGACTTTAAGATATTTAAAAAAAGCTGGAACTTTCGATTATAGCATTGATGCAAGAATACATTGTAGTCTATAGCTGGGATTTGTTCAGGATCTCAATTGCCTTATCGACTCATAAGCCACGATGTCAGATCACTTCAGATATTAACTGGCCTGTAGTTAAGACAGAAGGTCAACGAAAGGATTAGTAAACGGTTCGTCGTCTATTTTGAAGATTATTTACTTGTTGCTTCTAGTTCTATAATTGTTCAGTCAATTTTTACAAATGTCAAAAAAAAAAAAAAAAAAAAATACGTAGGTATAGGTTTGGATATAATTAAGTACATTTTAAATCTGGATTGGAGCTCCCTAGGTAAGGGCTTCAATCGCACATGACAAACCATTTTTCTTTTTATTCACGAACTAAGAATGTCTTCATTTTTTCAAGATTCACCAGACGTTACCTTTCAAAAACTTCCTACCACTCAATTAATGTGAGGTACCACTTATATATACTCTGAATGGCCCAAAGTGAAACTGAATAATGTACCAGGCACTTTAGTATTTGACCAACAGGTCATGGGATCAAAGAGGATCCCAAACAAATAAAAAAAAATGCCAATGATGTTTCAAAACTTTTCTAAAGTTTTTAAATTTTTCAATTTCAGCAGAGCCCGGTATCACACTGAATAGAGAGTGCCAAGATTAATGATAAAATATTTTGTTTTTTCATCCATCAGCACTTTCTGGTAGATATTTGACTAAAGTGGACAAAATCCCAAATAGTTGTCACTATACAGAATGTTATTCACGAACATGCAACATATTTTGCAAGCACAACACCTCCCCTTCATCAAGCAATGTTGTCATGGTATTTAGTAATCCTAGTCATGTCACAGTGTGCAATCATAATTCAGTCGTTACACCGTGCAGTCATGACACAGTAGGCAGTCATCTTGCAGTCATGCATGTGACACTATGTAATGATCGTAGGGTCATGTCACAGTATGCAATTATCATGTGGTCATGTCGCAGTATGTAATCACCATGCAGTCATGACACAGTAGGCAGTCATCCTGCAGTCATGTGACAGTGTGTAGTCATCATACAGTCATGTGATACCGTGTAATCATGGTACGGTTATGTCACAGTATGCAATTATAATGTGGTCATGTTGCACTATGTAATCATCCTGTAGTCATATCACACTATGTAATCATCCTACAGCATGTGAGAGTATGTAATCATCCCGCAGTCATGTTACGGTATCATCATGCAGTCACATCGCAGTCATGTAATCACCATGTAGTTCCGCTCATAATTTACCTTTTGGTCAATCCCATCGTCGAGACATAGCTAAACCCAAACTTTGTTGTTATATTCTCCTTTTTGAATAAGATCGCTATCGTCTGCAATTTCTTCCAGAATGAACCAGTGCTTTTGGCCATCCATAGGATACCATTGCTCATGTACCGGAAGTAATCCAGAGTCTCCTTGTACTTGATTTTGGCTGCATCAGTACTTTGCTTCCCCAGCAAATAGCCGGTCAGTTTAAAGACTGCAGCTCTGTTCATCAACATGAGCGTCGTCCTGTTGCCCACGTCTCTGTTGTAATCCTTTATGAGAGCCATGTTGGCTCTGATTACGTAATCGTGGGAGTCTATTTCTTTGCCGCATTTGCTGTTTAAGATGATGCCGCTGTTACCGATAATGGCACAGGTTCTCTTCATCGTCATTGTCTCGTATTTGTCGTCTAACTCATCTGCTGTACATCGCTCTCTTTTCAGGTACGTTTCGTTTGTCAGACTCTCCCCGATATCTTCTTTGCTCATCTTCCATATGTGGGTTGTAAATGATTGGGAGAATGTCATCTGCTCTGGCGCCGTGTCATTCTTGTACACTAATACCGTTATCGTAGGGTCGAAACAAGTAGTTTGATCCCTGCAAACAAAGAAGGAAAAAAGCACACGTAGACATCATATTTTGTAACAAACACATTGCATGCCTGTCAATTTTTAGTCAATGAAAAGACAGTTGTATGTCTTCTCCAAAACAAACATTGTTTAAGGATGCTCTATATCACGTACCAATTAAAGCGGGCACATTTTGACCTTGTACACAGACGCATATACATTTTGTTCGGAGTTATGAATAACTGTAGATGGAGCTTACGTTGCATGTGATGCGAGCCGAGTAAAATGACAGGAGAAAAAGTAGCGTGTTGGTTAAGAAGGTATGTTAAGGCAAGAAGTCTTGATGTATTCATCGGCTGGAGATGGTCTCTGTAGTGAGGTCACTGCACGTTATATATCAGGTCTCATATAACATCAGTAAGTCAAATAGTTTTGTGGGCCAGTTTATTTTTCACCTTACTGTAAGTGACTTACAAGCAGTCATCGAATTAAGCTACATGTTATGGAAAGGTAAAAAACAAACCATTCTGTTGTTGTTGAATATTGTTGATGTTATTTCTCTTATACTGGAAAATTATTGTTGAAATGTTGTTGCTGTATAACAAATAAACTAGAAAACAGAAGCAGTAAGTCAGACAACAAAACTGTTCCAGTGGCGTTCCATAATGAGTAGGAAACAACGCAACTGCATTTCTTTCAAGTTCATCCAAGTTCTTCCAACTTTATTTTAATCTTTTTCATATAAATAATATCAGTTATATGGGCAGGTCCAAGCTGTTCTATTCCATGAAGGCAATTTTCAATCCTTATGGGAACACTTTGTATGTAGTTTCATTTTTATAAAGAAGACTATAGTTGAAGTTTCTTATGTTGGTATTTTTGTTTCAAATTTTCCAAATTCTGTTAATGACAGAGATCGCATTTGCATTTAATTTATTCATTAGAGTGGGACATTTAAAAAACACTTGAAATCTTACTTGCTGACATTACATTTACTGTGAATTCTGCAATCGCATTAAAGAATGTCACGTATGAGACAATGTGGAGGAAAACTATTATTATTATTATTAAGTTTATACAGCACCTGTAAAACGTTGTTCAAAACAGTTTAAAAGTAAAACGTTATTTAAAAGCGCTTTACAATAAAGTGAAGGTAAACGAACACCGAAGAAAAAGAAGTAGATTCCGTTGTGACATCGGTGGAAGTAATCCAGTGCTTATAAATTGTTTTGAGACTGTGCATGCCATTGGTGGCCCTTGCAGTATATGCCAAATCAGCACAAATCTAGCATCAGTTAATCTTTTGAGTTACGACCAACACAACTGTTGGGTAAACTGCGAGTGTAAATAAACACCAGGAGTCATTTCTTAGTCACGTTTTCCTGTTGTAGAATTGGAATGCTCACTGCATGAAGGTCTTATTAACGGGTACCGAACATACCAAAGCAGTTATTAATTGACTCTCATTCAGTTTGTGTGTATCTACAATTCACCATAATATTCATTGGCAGTGAAAATAGTGCGAAAATGCTATGTGTAAGGTAAGACTTCTTAATGCAAAGGAAGTCGTTGCGCCCCCTTCAACGACACTGAGTGAACATGATTTCAAGGATGTGAAATCCACTTTTAACACAAAATATGCTGACCTGTGATACCACGGTTGGACTTACGTCAATGCACTGTAGTTCAGGCTTTAGAAAATTCGCCTTCTTTAATTTTGCTTTGCAAGATTAAGAGCATGCTGTAGGTAGGATTCATACTTAAGAACGAATTCTTTTGATAATATCGAGTGTTTAGTCTAAAGGGCGAATAATTATACCATTTGGACAGAGCAAAGGTCAAAGCTGTTTCAGAATGAAACCATGCATGCAGTTCGTCTAGATTATTGATGGCTGAGTTGTACATGTAGCCCAGTAGTGGCTGGGGGTAGGGGGTGAAAAGACAAGGCATGTTTTTTAATTGTATTTTTAACAAAGAAACTGCAGTATGTATAATTACTTATGCTCATAAAGAAGTCACGAAGTGTGTTTGTGGGTGCATTTGCAGCCGGCTTACCTTTCTTCGGCCTCTCCCGTCCGTCGTCCCTACTCTAACCACCCTAATGTCATTGTAGTAATAGTGAATATGCGTGGGGAGGTCTGATAAGATGTTTTAAATAGAAAAAAATACAAGAGGAGATTAAAACATTAGACATCAATTTTTCGCAGAACATCTCTATTTGAACAAACTATCAAGTACATCAAATGTCCCGTGTCTCGCAGTGATCAGTTGATTTTTTTTTTTTTTAGCGGAACTTGACATTGACCCACAACCACCTAAGATTTTTACTTGGTATTTAAGTGTTTGGACTACTCATATTATAGTGGTATAAGCATTATCGTACGACTATTACTTTCAGAGAATTTTTGATTCACATTTTAAAGTGCAAAAACACATTTTTTTTTTTTTTTTGTGCCGTAGGCCTATGTCACGGTTCATTATTCATTCAGATATTTCCTAATTTCCTAATTAATATCAGTTTCTAATCTTGTCGTTTGCTTTGTAATAGAGTATTAGTCAGTGCAATTATGAAGAAACCAAAAGATCACATAATTTCTCTATTGCTACAAGCCAGCGACACTTTTCAATGTCTGAAATGTCCCAAACATCACAAATTGTTTGGACCTGCCTATATAAAGAAAACAAGACATAAGTGATTAAAGAAAGAGACTAAGTGGGTGTGTCATTTGTTGCTCAACACCAATTTGTTCACCCAAACTTTTCAAGATTCAAATGATTCCTCTTCCGTTACTCATCACATGCATCATGTTTTGAGGAGAAGAAGCTTTGGCAGATGTTTATTGATGAGACTGAATGGTTAAATAATTATTAAACTATTTTCTTCCTATGCCATGTTGGTATATTCTAAACGTCCTATTTCCCTTTAACGCCAACTATTCCGGAAATGACGTACAACAAACATGCAAACACAGATCAAGATCCCCCTCCCCACCACCACCGGGCCCCTCTCTTCTTCAGGACATAAAATTGAATGGAGACGGACATTAGCTTTCATCACACACGGGGAACCACTATGGACAGTAGAGGTGCACACACTCACATTACGTACAAACCAACTAATCAACAACATCCACACAAACAACATGATGGAGACAAATGAAGTCACATATATGTTGCAGCTAGGACCTGAACATAGTTCACCTCGACAAAGAAACCAAACACGAACATCCAAGACACACCAAGTTTACCAAGGTTACAGAAACAGACGGCGACAAGTATAATCACACGACTCAATGTCAGAAACGAGATACAAGCGATTAAAACGTACGAAATACCATCCGAATCACATACACCGCAGGCATAATTGTCTGCAAACAGAACTAGAGCAAGACAATGAACAGGATATTTATCACATGATATGTACATATCCTAGAAAGGACGGGGGAAAGAGACTGAAGGAATCTCAGTCTGCCAGGACCTCAGGTGTAGTCTACATCACATCAGCGAAAGACAGTCTGGGAAACACAACGCGATATAAGCCGGTATAACTCAAAGAAAGATGACATGGAGGGAGTGGAGGAACGAGTACACCAACAAGTGAAAACACAGAGAATGACTGCGCAAGACTAGGCCTTCAATACTAAAAGACACCAACATGTTGAGACATGTTGCGATATTTTCAATCAGTTTATTGTTTTTACTTAACAAAATAGACAGAAAGTGCCATACAATAACAAACAACACGTATTTCATGAAATGTTATTAAAACAGGAAGAGTTAATATACCTGCTGTAGCCTAAATGAAGTAACGCGGTCGGGCAACGCTCATGAAATGTTTATTCCAGGTTATTCTCTCATTAAAAAAAGACGTGAAGCATATGCAATTCGATGGAATTGTAACGTAGCCTACATAATTTACAAAGCATGACTCATCCTTTGAAAGAAAAGTAAATAATATATTATGGGAATGAAATAGAAGCTGTTTTGAGTTGAACATATCATGACATACCAAAATGTACGTTATCCGTTCTTCTACCCCACGGAATTCTAAAGCCGATTGGGTAATTGTTTTAGATATGTTTTGTCTGCCTTATGCTGCACTGTGTTACAAATAAAACAAGCAGACGCTCCTGATACCGTTGTTCTATCTTTACCTTTTGTTTCTAATATAAAAGAAAGGTTTGTATATTTACGCTAAATATGTTTGTTTAAATGCTTTTAGTTACTTTTAAATAAATTTTAAGGTGTCCTTACGTTGAAATGTCTTAAATAACGTTATACTGTACCTAACGCTTTGTATTACAACTTTTTATGTAGCATAAATTTAACTTATATAACTTTTCCTTCTTTTAACTTTTGTGATTTCTTAACTACTGTTTAATTTTCTGTAATTCGCCTTCATTGTGTTGAAGGCCTAATGTAATATTAGCAAGAGCTAAATGAATCATCCTCTTTAAATAAATTGGAATACAACCCGAAAGTGCCTCAGTACTGTAGATTTGAGTACATGAACACACAGTGATCTACCAAGTATTTCTTCTTTGTATCCTCTGCTTGAGACACACCTCTCCTCAGTATAGTTCTCACGCTACAAATATTTGTTGTAAATCATACCGCATTTGTGTGATAAAATCCACTGACACGGAAATCAGAACAAGATGAAATCAGTCATCAAGTTCGAAAAATGGAAGAATGGAAAATAAAAGGATTCAGTGGCGGTGTTTCTGAGAGCTGCTTTTTTCATTTCCAAGCCAAGTCTCGTGCTTTTCATTTTAGGATTTGAGCAAAAAATAAAATAAAATTGCCTGAAATTCTAAAAGATCACTCTTTTTTTCTGGGAATTCCTATAACTGTCGCAGACAAACCTTCTATAGGCGTTGGACAACAAATAAAGTCAAACAAAAAATTTCCGGGGAGAGGATGCGGTGTTTGTTTCATCTAATTTGTTATACAAACAGATTGCATGTGAGACTACTCTTAGCTTTTTTTTTATTAGAGGACAAATAATACTACTACCACTATTGCTTCTTACTACCACAACACTCCGAAAAATATCTGGTGAAAATATCCTGGTTAATTCAAAACCGCCATTTTCCTGGTTATTTGTACCACTCTCCTGGGTGCATGTTCCCAGTGTAGTACAGCAGGCCCAGTTTGAGTCAACACGGAATCTGTTGAAATTTCATCTTCACCCTTGTTTACTGTTTAATCCGTGTTCATACATACTTGGAAAGAATCCTCAACTCCTATTGGCCCATTTCAGTCAGGTGACCGTGGGTTAATCGCTTCGCGGATAACCTAACTCGGTTAAACCACGGTCAATCACCGGTGTGTAGGCCTTTTTTCCCTTTTACTTAAGAACCTGCGAAAGGTCCGTTCAGTTGGCAGCAAAGCAAATTGTTTTTACATGCCTCATCAGTGTATCAGTGAGTGATATGCTGCAAAGACATCACTAAAGACTTTAAGAGATGATTTCCATGGTTGAGACAAGACATTTTCATTAAAATTATACTTTTGACAGTGTTCTAAAAAAACATGCGGACAGAAGCAAAAAGTTTTTCTTTTACTTGGCCTTATGAAACGCATTAGTAGCATAGTCTACTGTACCTAGAAGTCTGAGAGAAGTCCTCCACTCTAGTGGGCCAGTCGGCAACTTAATTGTACCGTAAAGGACTGTATATAGTGGGCTCTAGTCAGAACAGGGAGCTGCAGTTTTGGGCTAGTAATGGTAATCTTAGTGTCTTTCATACAAGTTTTCTTTATTTACAGGTTATTCAGCATTAATGTATACAAAAATCACAAACAGCTATGAATATTTTATTTTGATTTGTACAATTATGTGATATGAAGCCTGGGATTAAGATTATCCTTTTTTGAACATATGTCATCCATATTATATTCTGTTCTTCCTTTCTGTAATACCTGTAGTACAAAACACTTTTTTTTGGAATAGTAGATTTCAGATTACAAACTTCATTTGGGCATTTATTAGAGGGAAGGCCATTATTAGGGATTACACAGTGTATCATAAACTAAAGTTTGTCCATGTATTAATTGCAATTGTGTTTATTCCTTCCAGAAAACTTCATTGATGAAGAGGCATTCATGCTCCTGGATGTGGATACAGTTACAGAGCTATATCAGGTCGATTGGACCAAGGATGAAGTTTCTTGCCAGTCTAAGAAAGTTGAAGAATGATCAGGTACTGATACAATTTTGCATTTTTTGTTGAACAGCTAATTTGTTCATCATTGACAGTTGCAATATGGGGTGTATGTGCCATGTTGTAAACATCTTGTTACTGGGAGTGCCAGTAAGCTCATTTTCCATTTAAAGAATGTTCATGCCCTGCTGTTTGGGCGCATGTTCATACGTTCAATAGCATGCTCACAGGATGGTTGTAGGTGCACTTTTCGCTACGCACATGCCTTGCAGACACATATTGAAAAAAAAAAAAAAAAAAAACACATGTTGCAAGCCGGGATGGTGAGCCAGAGGAATATGAGGCTGGAGTTGTTCAAGAGGCAGTTAAGGACAGTGAGGAGGATGATGATGATAATTCAGATGTAAACAGTGATGTGATATTGATGTGCAAGACGAACTCACTCAAGAGAAGCTGACTGACATGGTTGATATATAGGAATAGCTAACATCACTGTATAGTCTACTATAAAGACAGTTATTGAAGATGGGTCAGGTGGTGTAAGGTGGGCTACCATTTAAGTGTCATCCTTGGCAACTTTGATGGTAGCACAATCTCTCAGAGGGTGCTGCTGGTTAAAACAAATGAGGTTAGAAGTTGAAACATAAAAGCCAATGCAAAGGTGCAAACCAATACAAAATAAAAATATCAGCTTTCCAATGTTATGAAAGTAATCGGTTTTCAGTAACGTATGTTCAGTTTCCCAGATTGGATAAAGGCAGTCACCTGAAATTGTAACATAGATTTAAGGTGTCACGATATTGCACCATGGGTGCTCATGCTAATATTTATATACTGAGTCCTACTAGTGGGCAATTGCAATACCTATTCCTTGATCTGTGCTAAACGTGTAACTTATGTTCTTCTAACACTCTCCAGAGTCAGACACCTCATTAGATAAATACCAAAGCATGACGGAATGGTCAGCAGATGACATTGTGTGTACGGCGTTTGTTACATGTCAACTGGTGACGTAAATTACTAATGTTGCAGTGTGTTATGTATCCTTGCCTGATGCAATGTCAGATTCATAGAAGATACTCATAATTACAACATCGAAACCACTGTGCATTTGTGTGTTCTGATTGTTTCATTTTGTCTGTATTCACTCAAGAGAGGAATATTGATTTAGTTGAATCCAAAGCGCCTGCTGTTCTATTTGTCTGCTATTAGTCCTTTATTTGTTACCGACAGAAATAAACCTGACATCTGGCATCGACCTAATGCAACTCTTTCATCTGTTAGCGAAGTTTCCAGGTCTTTTCAAGTGAGGAAGGGAAGCCCTACGAGGGGGAAAGACAATTTGGTGGAATGCGGTAGAATGACCCCAGTAGGGTAGTCCCCCCCCCCCCCCCCAGTGAATACTACCAAGACCCAGTCGGTTTCACTGCTAGTCTGGTGAACAACTGACAAGAATTGTGTTGATCCATGTTCTTGCATTAGGATAATCAGATGCGTATGTTTAACCCCATTTTGGTGGTACTCCTGACAGCCTACAACATGATAATCATGGTGAATTTTACCAGGATCCATGTTCTTAATTTCACCCAGAGTGTGGTTATTGTCACCCCTATCTGAGCTGAAATTACTAGGGAATTGCACCAAGCATCAACCAGGAAATGTGGTTAATGTAACCAGGATTAAAGATGGAACACACCAGGAAATCTAACCATATCTCCCTGGTAATAATAACCAGGAATGTTGTAGATCAGGTTCACCAGGAAATCCTGGTGGTTTTCACCAGAGTTGTGTTGGGTACATATAAACACGGTATCTGGTGAAAATTCCACCAGTTTCTAAAGAAATTTCACCAGAATTTTTTTAGAGTGTATGTATGTATGAACATGGGTGTTGTAAATATTTGCTGCTTTATCTTATTTACAAGATATCTTGAGAGGTAATTAGGTATGAAAGTTCTCATACCTGGAATGTAGATGGCCCATATCAAATAGAAGAACTTAACTGTTTTTGGCGTAGTCAAAGGTACTTTGATGTCTCCAGAGGTCAAACATTCAAGACTTTGCTGACATGATATCTCAAGATAGAAATCATGGAAAGTTTTGATGCTTATGTGTGAATGTGTTATACTGTATCAATTAGAAGGAAGATATTTCTTTTTGTGGAGGTCAAATGTTGCTTTAGTTCACTGAAGGTCAACTACTGATACTATTGTTAGCATGATATCAAGATTGACGATTAAGGTGGGTATTTTTTCTATCTGACATGAAGATGCTCCATTTTAACTACAAGAACCCTATTGTTTCGATGGAGGTCAAGGGTCATCTTAGGTCACCAGAAGTCAAGTACTTAAAGACTTTGTGAACATGACATCTTAAGATAGGAATCATGAAGACTTTTGATACTTGCATGTAAAGGCATTACAAGTTAAAGAGGCCTGTCATTTTTGGTGGAGTTCAAACGTCATTTGGGGTCAAAAGGGAACCTTGGACAGATCAAATGTTTGGTATGTAGAAGAAGAATCTCGCTGTTTGTGGTGGATGCTAAAGGTAAACTGAAGTAAACAGGGGTCAAATTGTGAAGGCTTTGTATACATCGAATCTCAAGACACGAAGCTGGGACATTTCTGTTGTTTAGTATGTTGATGCTGCATGATGTTTATCAATCATCATCTTAGGTCAGCAGATGACATTGCTTGTATAGCGTTTGTTACATGTCAACTGGTGACGTAAATTACTAATGTTGCAGTGTGTTACGCATCCTTGCCTGATGCAATGTCAGATTCATAGAAGAAACTCATAATTACAACATCGAAACCACTGTGCATTTGTGTGTTCTGATTGTTTCATTTTGTCTGTATTCACTCAATACAGGAATATTGATTTAGTTGAATTCTAAGCACCTGCTGTTATATTTGTCTGCTATTAGTCCTTTATTTGTTACCGAAAGAAATAAACTTGACATCTGGCATCGACCTAATGCAACTCTTTCATCTGTAAGCGAAGTTTCCAGGTCTTTTCAAGTGAGAGAGGAAAGCCCTACGAGGGGGAAAGACAATTTGGTGGAATGTGGTAGAATGACCCCAGTAGGGCAGTGGCCCCCCCCCCCCAAGTGAACACCACCAAGACCCAGTCGGTTTCACCACTGGTCTGGTGAACAACTGACACTTATGTTGATCCATGTTCTTGCTTTAGGAGAATCGGGTGCGTATGCTTAACCCCATTTTGGTGGTACTCCTGAATGCCTATAACATGATAATCATGGTGAATTTTACCAGGATCCATGTTCTTAATTTCACCCAGAGTGTGGTTATTGTCACCCCTATCTGAGTTGCAATTACTAGGGAATTGCACCAAGCATCAACCAGGAAATGTGGTAATGTAACCCGGATTATGGATGGAACACACCAGGAAATCTAACCATATCTCCCTGGTAATAATAACCAGGAATGTTGTAGATCAGTATTCACCAGGAAATCCTGGTGGTCTTCACTAGACGGATGTGTTGGTGGCATATAAACACGGTATCTGGTGAAAATTCCACCAGTTTCTGAAGAAATTTCACTAGATTTTTTTAGAGTGTTTTTCTACTCACTAAGACAACTACTACTCACTAATGCAACTATATTACTACACACTAAGACAAAGACTACTAATACTACTGGCAGTATAACTATTACTACTACTGCTACTACTACTCTTGCTACTACTACTACCACTTCTACTAACACTACTACTAACACTACTAGTACTATACTAAGAGAGCTAAGCCTACTAGGACTACTGCTAGTATATCTACTACTACAACTACTGCTACTACCAATACGACTGCTGTTAGTCCTCCTCCTACTACTACTATTACTACAACCGCTACTATTGCTACTACTTCTATCACTACTTCTAATACTGCTACCACTACTGCTGCTACTACCGGCTACTCACCCGGTAAAACGATCTACAATGAATTTGCAAAATGCAATGGCCTTTTCAACGACTGATTAAAGCTTAAACAAAATAACATTTTGAATCCGGAAATTGTGTACCCAAGAGGATGTACGTGGATGTCAAAGGCTAAGGCTGCAGGGGGGAAGGTCCTTATATCAATCATATCAATGTGTGCATATGAACTGAGTCAGTTCTCTGAATCTTAAATAGTCTGCTTTATATTCGTATCATGTTTAAAATAATTGGATTCAAGCGAACGGTTTGTTGGACCATGACTCGGTCTCAGATCGACTATGAAGCTGAATTACAATGAACAGTGTTTACCTTTTCACTGTTTATAGGGTGCACACTGTTTCCCTTTATTTAAAATTCTTTTGTGAAATATGCTGGTTTATTTGTTTGTGTTAAATAAGGACCAATAAAATTTAGGCAATATAGCAGTTGTGGTATGCACGAAGAACTGGTATGGTAAGTGTAACCCACAGAACATATCCACTGAAGTGTGAGACCAACCCCCGTCACCCACCCCCCCCCCGTCAACTCCAAATAATTCCCCTGTGAAAAATTGAAAAACGTGTCCTTGCAAATATATTTTAGTGCAATGTCAATGCACCTAGTACACTTAATTCAGAGTGTGGAGAATATTGTCATTACTAGTATCATACACATGGCAGCTTGATGGATTTTAAACATGAAGTGAGCCGAGGGTATAACATATGTACTGCACGGAAAGATGACCTCAGCAGAACATATAAAATATCACGTATTAACAGAACTTACCTACTACAAATTTTGTTGCAAATCTGACTGACGTCAAACTCGATAGGGATGCTGTCTGGAAACAGTTCGAAAAATCTATTAAATTTCTTGTTGTTGTTAACCGTTATGAACCTGTTCTGCCCAAATTCGAGCAGAGATATAGTCAGAACACAGAGCGCACAAATAGCCAGAAACACTTTCTGGTTGATATCCATTGCGAATTAAGGCCATTAGGTTTAACATAGCACAACTCCAGATGACGTGCTGGTTGAGATCATTACTTTGAATTAATCAGTCTACTATTTGTGACTCGTGAAACAGACCACCGACGGTATAATGTAAACCTTTGCAGCTTCAAACGGAATCGTACTCGATATGCACAATGTAATTCACACTCGAGGTATATCCGCTTTCAGGCAGGCAGTATTGGCTAACAACATGAGGGGTAAATTGAACTGGATATGAAGTCGTGAGTTCATGTATAGGTTCATGTTCAACGTATAGAACAAACGTTAAAACTCACGTTACAACGTAACTCACATGGATGAACCTTGGAACAAAAAACAAAAGAATGAACCCTGTAGCCTAATTGGTTATTATAGCCGCCAATAGCAGTGTGTTACAAAGATGCCGTCCCTCTCTCTACGAGGCTTTTGTAGTGTAGTTTCAACTCTGCAATTCGAAATGATATATCTACACTTCCGTGTTCTATTGTCCATTTTCCACTGAACGCGTTCAAGCGAAACGATCGTCCATAGGCCTACGGCATGTATTGAAGGGAGAATCATGAGCTGATCACTTAGCGAACATCATGACAATAAAGCATTAAAACATTTACTTAAATCAATGAAACTTCACATTAATAATTTGTTGTTTGGTTTTCTCATTGTGCTATGTTTTAGTGATGCCTAGATTGAGAAATCCATAGAAAATGAATTTGAAATGAATGTTGCAATACACAAAGCAATGTCTATAAAGTAATCTTGAGTCAATCACTAACAAAGAAAGAGCAAAGGAAACAATTAATTACCACAATAAAGAATAATGATGTTTATAAACAAAAGGAATTTTGTCTTTTTCCTCTAAAATTGTACTATGCAAGCCTCATCAAGGACATTTTGGTCACAAATTTTGGTAATGTTTGCAAATTTTTAGTTTATACTTAAGCAAAAATATCGCCATAGGCCTAAGTTACATGTTTGTTTGAAAATAAAAATTATGAGGTAAATAATTGTTTTTGATATTGTTCGGGAAATATACATTGCAGGGCACGTTTATATTGAAATTGTATCGCGTCTACACGCTGTGCTGGCGTTTAAAACGCAGTGATCGATTCATGATACTGATCCACTCTTATAACATGTACGCCTTGGCATGCAATTCATTGCCGATAATGCAATGCGTAGACTGGTATATCCAATCAGAGTTGGAGAAACGGTTATAATGTTCAGTACAGCATGTCGTATTTGTATGAACCCTCCTCCGCATCTCTGCTATTCTTGCTTGCTCGGTTCATCATCGAATTGTAAGGTGCACTTAGGGCGCTAGATGAGTTGTCAAGGCCGTCAATCCAAATTGAAATGTGGGGGGGGGGGGGGGCATGTGTAATTTGACTGACAGGTTTGAATGATTAAAGTTGTCCCGGAGGAGATTAACGCACTGCACATTTTGATGGCTTTGAGTATATTGGACACGTCCGATGGGTTTTCCCTGAGGTCTGGGGTAACGTCCATTAACGTAATCAGCAGAAAAAGCCAGGAAGCTATGAGGTATTTGCAGAATTGTGAACATTTGAATGAAGGATTCTGTATCTCCGAGGGATTTCTGTACCTTCGAACGGGACTGAAAGGGCCAAACTGGCCAAACATTGCATAGGACTGTTAAGAAAAATGATCAATTTAATGATTGACAGGCGGGGCCGCCAGGGTCTAGTGATTGAAGGCACATACATTGTCTAAGTCTATAAAAGGACAATTCAGGGGAGCGTGTCCAAGGGTTTTAACCGGGGACGTAGGCTGGCTTGAGGGCATGTGTGACAGGACTATTCTAAGAGGAGCACCACCATCGGTTGGCCCGGAGCGTACAAGTAAATGTTGGGCTTTTTAAACCTCCCAGATGAACGGAAATGTCCTAAGCTGCATATACACAGTCTTGAAATAGGACTCTCATGTCTGTAATTTCTCAATTAATGAGAAAAACATCATTCTGTTAGAAACTAGTGCTAATTTGGAATGCTTTTATAGAATATTTATGATATCGTAATTTTCTGAAAAGCTCATTCAAAAGTTTTTACTTTCTAACAATAAAAGGTTTTTTTTCTTTTTGAGAAATTTTCAACCAGCAGGTGACCTTAAACAAAATCTGGTGCAATATTTTGCATCTATTGCAGTCATTTTCCCCCCGAAAATTATGGTTTCAGAAAAGTTATTCCAGTAATTTTTACTCTCGTTACAAGTGTTCATTAGTGTACTACAACGGTCAATGACTGAAAGACAAAGTAGAACTTGTTCTTGCACCGATAACTTTTGAAAATGACAGACCCATTGAAAAAGATGCCATACAATAGTATTTTGATAGATGGAGAAGCATGAGAATAGTGATGATTGGTCTTTGTCTGTGAGAGGGCTGTAAGGGAAGAGATGTCTCCACCCCCAAACTTAGATACAATGTAGTGCAATACTTGGCTTCTTTTAAAGTCATAAAATAGATTGACGATTTGAAAAGCTCCAGGTGGTATGTCAGACTTCCTGACTATCCCCACTCCTAGACTGAAAAATAAGAAGTTCATATGAAATTTCTGATGAAATGAAAACTTGTTTCTAAGTTACCAGGTAATCTCACAATCTGGTACAATATTTGGCATCTTTGAACGTCATAACATGTGTTAGACTGAAATACGAAAAATTCTCTAACTGGCCTTTTTAGATTTCCGAGTATTGTGGCTCTGACTTTTGTTTTGTTGATAGGGGCGCCTTCCCCGGTCGCGACGCCTCTGAGTGTATATCGAATATTCATTCAAACACAATTTCACGAACAGAACTTTTCACTAGGTTCTCTTTTTTCGGGTAATTTGAAATTTAATTGGTGCATTTATGGGGAGGGAACGTGCGTCATTCCGTTACCTTCTTGTGTTTAATGAAATAACACGGCAAAGAAACCACTGCGAGCGAAGCGCGCGGATGTTAGTATTTGGGATGTGTAGATGAGTCTAACCTTGATACATGAACACCTAAACTGCATGGTCACGTAGCCAGCGATTACATCTGTCACTCACCAAAACTGCGGGCAATATTTGCTACCCCTAACAGTGAGCTAAAACATTTCTCTCTACGAAATGATGGGGTGGGGGGGGGGACGTGTTCCCCCCGATTGACGCTCATGTGAGTAGGATTGCAGAAGTGCTAATGGGTTATGTTACTACTAAGCTCTAATGTTACTTGAAGCACTAGCCCACTAGTTGCATGCAACCAGAACTGTCTGTTTGGTTTCGAGTATTCCAGTCTGACATCGCAACCCGTTTCAAAGTTGACCTAATACGTGATTCAATATCTGATGTGATTGGTTTTTATCTGGCAACGCATTGGATAATCGGCCACGGGTCCCTGGACCAGGAATTCACAATAGCAACGTTATGATCATTACTTGTACCTTCATGATGAACAGCCATAGCGTACCACTACCATCACATAAGCGTACATAGCATAAAGACATCTACTACGCTACTACTACCCGCTCTCCCCCTGCAGTAAATAAGCTAGCTTCATACAGGGTGTTTTTTTTATCGGGGAAAATTGATTTTTGTGGGAAACTAAGCCACAAACCGTGCGAAACGCGCGAAAGCTTTGGGATACTTTTGTACGGAAAATATAATTTTAATCATTTGGGGGTCTTTTCGTAACAAATCTTACCCCACCTCCTACTTAAATCGATAGCTTAAATGCAATTTCGGATAATTATGAAAAGAATAACCCTCTGAAAATCTCAATTCCGCATAATCATTAAAAATGTCTCCCCGACAAGTGTGTGTGTGGGGGGGGGGGGTGGGGGGGACATTACCACCATTCTACCTCCTTTGCACCACAAGTGATATCAACTGATAAATGGAAGCAAGTGATTAAGAACTTGGTGGCGCAACATTACGACTTATATGATGTTGTGCCCGGGGCTAAATTTTGGGCCAAAAATTATCTCCAGTTTATGGCCTCAACAGGAAAAAAATCTTGTCTTGAGATGTCTTCCTATGTTCGCCGATACGAGCAAGGATACAATACAGAACGCTAAAATATATTCAGCCAGTATGTACTTGATGCAATTGCACTGCAAACAACTAACTGTAATGTGGAGTCCTGAACGCGTTAATTTTAGAAATACGCGAATGAAGTAGAGATCACGAAATTACATGACGTCACACTTGACACATAATAGGCTGGATCAGAGTGTTATTACAGTATTGGAAAGAGAACAAAAAGAACTTTCAACAGACATAATACAGGATCCCATCCCTGGTCGTCGATTTGGGGGAAGGGGACTCTAACACATTTGCCCCCCCCCCCACACTTTTAGTGACCTGGAAAAAAACAGCAATAAGCATTTCTCATTAATGGAAGTGTAAATTTGCTAAATCGTGCTCTCAGAAATAAAAAGAAAATGAACGCAAATTAATAAGGCCAGAGAGACTGAGAAGTGAAATTTCCTGCAATCTGAGAGGTATTTTCATCATTTTTTTTTTCGTCGGTACGCTACACAAGTCTATGTAGAGGACGCTTACAACCTTAGTGGAGATATTAGCCTATTTCCCCAATTTCAATGCTTTGCTCAGTCTACTTACACTACTGGCAGGGGAACAGGGAGTCTTAGGCCTACTGCTGTAGCCTAGTTCTGCTTTCTTTTGGATAAAACTAAAACTTTGCCTCAGTGATAGGCAAAAAGGGAGGGTTTTACTGCTACGAGCTGTGGGTATGACTAATATGCACAATTTAGAATATTTTCTGTTTTTGTGACGAATGCAAATGGAGGACAAACGTTTGGGTTAGTCTTATTGTACCTATGCAGCTTCACCTGTTTCACTATTTTGATATAGAAGGAACAGTTAATCATCCGGGGGACTTCGCCCCTTGAACCCCTAAAACAGATTCCACGACTAAAGTGGAACCTGGACACTACATAGATTTGCTCGCATGCTTCGCGTAATCTTTATAGGGTACATAAACGCTGATGTATTTTTTCATGGATGGAATTTCCTCATGATTGATAAATTGTAGACATAAGATCCCTATTAAAGGCTGTATACACATGCAGCTTAGAAAACACGGGAAGTGCCGTTTTCGGCGGAGTGAGGGTTTGCAAAACCCCAATTTTTGTTGTGCGCTCCACGCCAACTGATGGTGGCGTTCCTCTTAGATAGTGGTGCCAGTGCTCACCCTCCCCCATATTGTTTTTCGTTCCACCGACTGTCGCCATGGTTTACGTCACTTTTAGGTTTGAAAAAAATTAGGGCTGGCCTTCCCCCCCCCCCCCCTCCACTTTCAACATCAAATCGACACTCATGCAGGGGTGTTACTGAACACAATGGCTGACCTATTTGCTAAACAGATATATCCACTTCGCCCTGTACCTTCAGGAAAAGTGGATCATTAAAAGTTAAACATGGGTAAAGTGGATACAACGTGCAATATCTGAAAAAATAAATACCTAATCACGTTAGACAAACTCATCAGAAATGTTCAACAAGAATCATAAATACACACTGAACTGTAACAGAAAAATGTAATAGTATGAAAATATAATTCAAAACAGTCAGATCGGCTCTTGCATCCAGCATATCAAAGTTTTATCCGCCATAAACAATCAATTATACAACACAAGACACCAAAATAAAGATAAACCCCACAAGAAGCATACGTGTAGATATTGACAAAATGTGGTAGTTACCACAAACTCTTTGATTACTTATATTTTTAATTTTAAAATTGTAATGTCACAAGTCTGGAAAATATTAAATATCCGTTCAGTGCAGTTTTAGTTCTGAATGAAACCACGGATATCGTTACACTTAGCTTTGTAACGATGTATATAGTTTCAAAATGCGCCACTTCTATACAATCTGCCCAACGACAAAGATATGCGTTGTCCAGTACACTCACGCTATAGCCCCCCCCCCCCCCCCTTCTAACCGAGAGATCCTACGGCGACTATATCAATACAGTTTGCAGTGTAGACAACTAACCTTTACTAAAACAATGCATCAGGGGATGTTAGTAGGGGATGTTGGCTGGGGGTGGGGAAAGAACCTGGGGATGGGGCTTGGGCTGGAGTAAGCTCCCAAAACATAATCTACCCCCCCCCCTTAAAAATGGACAAACGATTTATATAGCCTAAACTATCCTTCATATTCCAATTTTTTGGAAGAGTGAGCTGTTGAAACACGAGATCTCAAATCAAAGAATGCCTGAAAGCCTTTAACGAGGCCCGAGAAGTGTCATTTCCTACAATCTGGGAGGCTTTTTAGGCAAAACAATATCTTTGTACACTACGAGCCAACCATGGCGTCGATTTGGGTCGACGGGAAGGGGGGGGGGGAGGACAAGTCCAGCAACTTTTAGACATGCGGAGACACTGACACATTTGTCCCCGAACTTTTTTAAGTTGAAATCGAAAAAAAAAACTACATTATTCTAAGCAAGAATTTTATAACTTGTGTTCTAAAACATACTAAAACATGTACTTTAAAGTCAACCCTCGTAAGTCAGGGGGCCTATAATATTTTTTACGGGGAGGAGGATGCCCCTACCCCCTTTCCCCACCCCATAGCTACGACCCTGCATCTACCATACTACTTTAAGGTTTGGCTAAGTGGCATTTTCAGCTACGAGAAAGCTCCTTGCACATATTTCAATACCTTTGAAGTTTTTTGTTACTAGGCACCATTCAAAATATCACCGACTTGCGGCAATTGGTTGTTTTGGACGCTGAGGCATTCCAATAAAAAAAAAAAAATTATCTCGACAAAATGGCAATCTTGGTAAAGTTGATATTTTGGTCGTCATTTATATACAGCGGCCATTGGGACATGTGAGATATCGAGTTACCAACTTACGCTAACTCGACATCTCGGAAGATAGGTCAAATTGTCGAGATACCGTGTTCCAAATATCTCGATAAAAGAAAATCGAGATACCGACTTACGCTAACTCGTCACCTTTCTCAATTTTTCATCTCTCTCACTGCCACCTTTCTCAATTTCTCAAATTTGTCCGTTTCTTAAATGGCGTAGTAGAAATAACTTACCTCTACAAAATTTTGCGAATTGTCGAGTTACCGACTGAGACTAACTCGAGGGAAATATGTTTAATTCTCAAGATGCCATATTAAAATATCAGCATGTAGACAATTTGGAAATGAAATTTCCGAGATGTCGAGTTAGCGTGAGTTGGCATCTCGACGATGTGCAAAATTTGTCTAGATATCAGGTTACTCTAACAAGAACTTTAACATAACATCCCGCATGTCCCATTATGTCGGTCGTATTTCTACGCTTCCGTATTTTGAATCTGTTTCGTTTTGTTCTAGCTTACGTACGCAATATTACATTGCTGTTCTGTAGAACGTCCCAAGCATGTAAAAATTAACATACATACTGCGCTGCAAAGCTTAGAGCAAGTCAAAGAGTTTTTCCTTCAAAAACTTTTTCATCTATTTCGTGTTCTTACTCCTTGGGATCATAAACAGACTCTCAAAAGTAAAGAAATAGAGGCATAATCACCGAGGAAATTGGTGTCGTAGTAGAGAGGAGCGACTTAACGGAGGGGTGGGGGGATGGGACTTGATGGAGCTTGCGAGTAGCCTTTTACGAGGAGCAAGAAGTGCCGTTTCCGGAAATCTGGGAGGCTTTTTGACAAAAGATACTTTCGTACGGGTACGGGACAGTTGATGGTGGCGCTCTGCTTAGATAAAACAACATAAGTGAGCCCCTCCCCTCCAAGAAAAGAATGTCCCTATAACCGAACTTGGTATAGTAGAAAACCGCTTGTCTCCCGAATTACAGGATAAGGTTGTTATTTCTCCCAGTTCCTCCTCATAGCGTTATCCCTTTCAGAAAAAACGTAGTAGGCTATGATGGCAATACATAAACTGCACAGGCGTGAAGTGAGGAGTAATGCATTCGCTTGCACATGCCTCTATAAGTCCGGTGCAGTAGCATGTACTAAAAGAAATAATTCCTTGGTAAATGATGTGTTATGTGGAATATTCTCAAAAAATTAAATTACAGAAAAACCAGAACGCACAAATGCTTATGGCTTGGAAGAAATCATTATGAGGCTTTCTTTTTCATGAATCTGACATACTGCATAAGACTAGTAAGTGTAATATGCTTGATTATTGTAGTATTACAGTAATGTATCATATCGAAATGTGCAATGACATAAGGACCTAAGATGGTAGTGTAAGTGTACATTAGAACATGCATATTGCTATAGAGATATCCAAGAGCTTCACTGCATACCAAATATCAAAACTGCAAGCTTCCCTTCTTGAGATATCGTGTCTACAAGGTTGTTTCGACTTGAACCCTGTTGACCTGGAATGCCCTTTGACCCCATCAAAAACAATTGGCTATTTATACTCAATATGGTACCTCTAGGTATCAAAAAATGAGACCTGCATAAGGTTCCCTTCTAAAAATATTGATTGACCTCCACCAAAATCGATAGGGTTCTTGCACTCAATAAGATACACCCACTTACCAAATATGACATACATGCACGTTTCCCCTCCTGAGATATGTGTTTACAAAGTTTTCATAATTAAACCGCTATTGACCCAAGGTAACCTTTGACCTCCACCAAAATCATTAGGGTTCTTGTACTCAATATTCATTCGTTCATTCATTCACTCATTCATTCATTTATCACCTCATTGTGAATCTGTGAAACACTACAATTTTATTACAAAGTAGGTTAGAAAACTTGCAGAGAATTAGACGAATTAAAAGTAGAAGATTAAGATGAAGTGTAACTCTGAGAAAAAGGAGACCAGAAAAAAAAAAAAGTTTAAAAGAAACTCATACGAAGTCTGGCCACAGTGCTATGAAAGAAGAAAATCAATGCATTTTACAGTAATAAAAGAACTTTAGAATCAAGCACATCTTTGAGTCTATTTATAATGCTCACAGACATTGCTACTTTGTTACATACGTTATTATTATGTCATGTCCAATTAAAGTGATTGCGTGTGTACTGAAAAACCAAAAAGATAAGATTATGTTTGATCTTTACTTTTTCTATATTTTTAAATGTACACACGAGGATGTACATGAACGGACTATGTCTTTCAATGAAGGAAAATGGCAGTAACTACTTCGAAAAGCAACGGGATTGGCATAAAAACAGTAAAAAGCAGACGTCATATTTGAAAATTAACGGTTCTCTCTATAACCGCCTACATAATGAATATGCAACAGTACAGGTCTCACTAGAGTATCAAAAACATACAACTCAAGTCGTCGCTTCTTGGTAGGTATCGGGAATTGTAGTTTTTTGTCAAAGGAAACACTGTATTTACAAATAACCTATGAACTGAACACAACCTTGCCCGCGGTGTTAGTGATCCTGAGTTGTTAACTGAATATTCAATTCTAGTATACTTCCCATTGGCTTGCTCAAAGAAGCACACCATTGATTTGAATGAAAACTGTCAACCACTACATTATCGTATTCTACACTTTTTGTCGTTATGTTAGAAGAATTTGAAATCATATGGCAAAATTAACCAACTGAAACCTATTTATTTTCCCAGATTGTCTCGATGGTGTAATTAAAAGCCTTACCAAACTTTTGAAGATGAAACTTCAATGTTTTTAATTTTTGCCCACGCACGTAATCACTTTAAGGTTCTCATGTATTGCAACCTATGAAACATTGTGAAGGTTACTCTCTTTATAAGAGTATTATTTATTTAATATTGACAGTTGGTAACTTCTTTCCCGTACGATGAAATACAATAAAGTTAGTTTTATCGGTATTTAATGATATTTTGCTACTACATAGCCAATTACTAACGTAACAAAGTTCATTTTTTATTTCTATGACGGCTGACCTTCAATCCATATGATCATTAAGGATCGTTGTATCATCGGCAAACAATGTAAATTTTTATTTGTTGAAAGAAGCATTGAAATCATTCATATACATTATAAATAGAAGAGGACCTAGTGTGGATCCTTGTGGAACACACAGACTATGGTTTGCAAACCAGAACTGGTGAAGTTTACTTTAACATATTGTTTACGATTACTGAAACAACTGGAGATCCAGCATACAGCACGTGACCAATTGGTGAAGAAACATACTATGATCTACAGTGTCGAAAGCCTTAGACAAATTCTAAAGAATACCAATAGAATAATTTTATTTTCTACAACATAAGCTATCTTGTTAACAACATTACAGAGAGCCATAGATGTAGAGTGTTTCTCACAAAAACCGTATTGATTATTAGAGAGAATGCTGTACTAAAAAAGAAAACGTGAAATTATCTCATGCTTCAACCTTTCCAATTCTTTAATAAGAGTGGGTAGTAAGTACAGCAATAGGCCTGTAATGTTTATCTGGCAAGGATCACCAGCCTAAAAAATCGGGATCACCGTTGCAATTTTTAGTTTGTCTGGAAAAACGTAAGTTTGTATGAAAACATTAAAAATACGAGCAACAACACCTGCAAGCACTTGCCTTAAAGACATCAGAGGAAATTTCGTCAAGGCCGGGGCTCTTCCCACTTGGCATTAAGTAGACTTTGCAAAGTCTTTCTCGGCGAATGAATTCGCCTCCTTTAAAACATTCCTCACAATTTCAGCTACAGCCTATTTATACCCAACCGAGGATATGTACTCATCTCGTAATCGCGTTTCCCTGTGATCGCCGTCCGCCGGAAAGACTTTGGACACTCGATATAATTATGTACAAATGAATAGTCACGTTTGACGTTACGGTTAATACATATTAAAATACTACGCGTTGGTCTCATGAAATAAGCCAATAGCAGCGATCGAACAGTGAGAGTAAATAACGGTACCTAGGCTAACTTCACCCTATCACAAGATTTGCCTACGGCAGAAACAGGATATCGCTAAGAGAGACCTAAAACAGTTGAAGGAGAGTAGAATATTACCATGATAGTTACGTAACTAATCAGTCGTAGGTCCTTTCCCCATCATCGCTCCCATCATTTCTCACGATGGCCGTGATTGGCTTCTACCGAATTTGGTAGCGAAAAACAATGGTTTTAGTTAAAAGTTGTGTGCATAATTAAAACGAGTGTCCAGAGTCTGCGAGGGCAGCGATCAATGAGGGGAGTAAACACTCTTCCGGAAGAGCAGTACAAGTATACGGATGTTCCTTCAGAGGTGGCGGAACCAAGATTACCCAAGCAGACTCTGCAGAGTCTAGGCATTAAGCGGATTATCTTTCAAACTTCAGAAGGGTCAGTGGGAGTGAGAACCATTGTATTCTCATTTTGAAAATTCCCTAAATATGTCTAAAAAATAGATTATTGTTATTGCAAATGTTACCGTCCAGAGATCAACATTAATGAAACGATTATTTAAAGCTTCTGCAATAATTTTGTTTTATTAGTTTTCCCCGTATCAGTGACAATATTGGAAATATCTTATTTTTAGTCTTCAATAGAGTATTAGTCACATCCTATGTTTTCTCGATATCATTAACATTAGAATTAATTTTTTATGGTAATAATCATGTTTTGCTTTTTTGATAATATTGTTCAAATTGTTTGATAGGCAGTAATATTTGGTTTATTTACCGCAGAGAATGTACTGACATCTTTACGGTATAAAATATCCTTACGCTTGATTGATTGTAGCAATCCTGGCGTAAGACACGGTGTATTTGGTTTGCTTCGTTTATGGTTGCGAAATGTTTGTGTATTAGAGACGTCATGACATTATTAAAAGCGTCACAACACTTATTAACATTTTTGTCAGATGTGTCATTATATCCGACCCAGTCATGATGTTGAAGTTTGTAAGTAATTGAAGTAATACTAGCTTCAGTAAAATAACGCTTCCACTGAGGAATGTTTGGTAACAAATCAAAACCTCGAAGTGCTATTTGCACTTTATAATATCGGAAAATGATCACTTATATCGTTGGTTGGTTATTCTTCAATTCAATTGTGGGGGAAATGCCCATGTGAAGAAATGACATTGATTAAATGTGTTATAACAGTACGGTTATACTTGTAAAGTAATATTAAAATCCCCCATAATGTGATTCGAATTCTTGTTTTTAAATGTTGCATGCAGGTAGCTTCATAACTTATCAAGCTCATCAATAAATATTTCACAATTAGAACTGGGTGGTTTGTAAATTACACTTACGAGATAACCGTTGTTGCAGGAGTTAGCGTGCATAAAGAGATGTTCAAAAGTTGTGAATTCTATCTCAATACTTTCATCGGTAACAATGTACGAATCACTAACCTACAGTGCTACACCTCCACCTCTCCCATCTCTGGCTTTATGCTTTAAATTAAAACCAGGTATGCTAAACGTTGAAACAGTAACATTAATGTCAAGCCAAGTTTCAGTGACAGCTATATAATTCATGCCGTTACTCGTACGTTAAAATGGGATTCACTTCAACCTCACTCTTCTTTTGTTCTACTGAGGTTCAACTTATTGCAAATTTTCATCGCCTTAGGTCAGTTTTATCACCTCATGCTGTGATAATCCACATGGTCAATTAAACATCGTTCTCCTAAAGTAATTCAGGTGTGTCAATCCAATGTCTAAGCTTTCTTGAGCTGCCTGGCAAGGGGTATTAGGTGTCATGTCCATAGGTAATACATGTGTAATCGGGCATGAAAGAGGGTCTGTTGAACACTTTAGCACAGTTGTAACGTCATGTGACAGAATTGATTGAATCTAAAATATTGCAGAGACCATGAAAAGTTTTTGGTGGGCCTCGACTATTGACATGGAGTAAATTTAGGTCCTTTTTATTGACCGATAAAAGATCAACGTAAGTATAATGAACAAAATTGTAATCAAGAGGTGGCTTTGCATTAGCACAGTAATTATCGATATTAATATCTTGCTAAGTTATTAGTGTTACGTTCAGGTCTAGAAAAGTCAGTAGAATTATAGGCTAGTGGTACTTACATGAAAGTAAAGAAAAATCTTCATCGTTTTGCTCGTTTCTGGGAAGATTTCACAATATGCGGAAGAAGTAAACATATAAAAGGAAAATAATAGAAGTGTAATCCAATAGTACAGAGCGTACATGTTAATTACTACAGACTACAACACTGAGTGAAAAAGCAATACGTAAGTTGTGCAATTTCACCGTTCAGTGAGTGAATCTGCATTCCAGTTTAGGGTAACAGTACTTGTTACGTAACAATGAGAGCATCTGCCGCTCACCACAGACATGATTAAAGGGATAGTTTTAACAGTTTCACGTTCACAGAGATTGTCAATCAGCTGTTTACTTAATTTTCTTGATAATATTCTTTCCGTCCTTGTTGATGCTCACAGAAACACTTCCGTCAATTGTATAAATACTTACAGTGGCGGATGGTCCTTGGACTTCTTTAGCAAGGATTGATTAAGAGAAATCAGGACCTCCTTCAGTGCTATTCCAGTTTGCTTTAGTTTTCAACGACTAAAGAGAAACTGCCATCGAATATCATAAGAGTCTCTGCCGTCCATTTAATTTCATCCCGACTCTGTGACATCTTTCAATTTGGCTTTCATGAAGTTTCATCTGAAGTTTATCCTTTACCATCGTAATGATTTCTGCAGCGACGTTTACGTTGGTGGGTTTCACTTAGTCCAAAGACCCTAACACTGTTTCGCCGTGAATATTCTTCCATTTCGTTCAGTTTTTAGCCTAGTTTGTGGTTCCCGTATTGACAATTCGTAGGGTGGTTTTAAGGTGATCATTCTCCAGTTTTTGACTGCCAACTTTATTTTGCAGTTCGAAGAAAGACCTTCTTATTTTTCAAGCCCATTTTCTAAATGCTTAAGTTTCTTCTCTGGATAAGAGTCTTTCATTTATAACCTCAGAAACAATTTCTGCGATCCGTATTTCTGGATGTAACAGTGTATTACGTTTGTTTGAAGATGGCTATTGCGTAATATCGTACTACAGCTTTAATTATATACCCATAACATATTCTATAGCCTATACATGTACTATGTCTTCACTCGGATAAAGGACTAAGCTGGATGCATCCCCTATCAAGCTGAAAGTTCCAAACCTGCTCAAGAATACGGTGACCAGAGCATTTTTTCCTACATGTACCCACGTCTGTAATAATAGCAGATATTATGCTGGATGTGCACCGACATATGGTACACCTACATACAAATATGATATTGTGTTTACAAAGTTTTCACTATTTGACTCCTTCAAGAGATTTGGGAACTTCTCAATGGGTACTGTGGTATGCTTTGGATGGAACCCTTAACCTTTAACATTGCATGCTGCAGGTTTTTTTTCCCTATGTAAGGCTGATAAAATTTGTACTATTGCTGATGAAAATTGAAATAAGGCTAACGTTCTAAAATTACTCAAGTTTGAATTTTCTTCAACTTTCTTTCCAATTTTTCTCATTCTTTTAACATAACATAACAAGTTTAAGGGCAAAGGAGGGCAAAAGCCCCATAAGATGCCCTGTAATCCAGACCCCCCCAAAAAAAACCCTAACCAAACTAATATCCAACAAAGCCCAGCAAAATCAGATTCTGCCACAGTCACAATAAAACTTATCAATGTTACCTTTGAAGCTATTTACTGAAGTGGATTTACAACTCAATCAGGCAGACTATTTCACTCATTGACAACTCTGTGAGAAAAGCTAAACTTTCTCACATCAAGCCTAGAGAAGCATTTCCCCAGCTTCTTACAATGACCACCAACACGGGAATCAGGACAAACCTCTCATTAATCACAATTAGACAGAGAATTCCTACCAGATAGGAATTTGAAAACCTGCAGCATATCTTCCCTGATCCTTCTAAACTCAACAGTAGTAAGTCCCGACATTTGAGCCTATCATGATAAGGGAGATGACGTACATCGGGGATAAGCCGAGTGGCCCTCCTTTGAACCTGCTCTAAAAGAAACTTGTCCTTTTCATAATAGGGACTCCATGCCTGCACAGCATAGTCAAGATGCGGCCTTACCAACTACTTATACAGATTCAACACAATATCGTTACTAAAATTACTAAAATTCCTCTTGATCAATCCTAGCACCCTGTTCGCTCTGGCAGCAGCACCTGCGCACTGTTTAGAAGGGAGATAAGGGAGATGACGTACATCGGGGATAAGCCGAGTGGCCCTCCTCTGAACCTGCTCTAAAAGAAACTTGTTCATATCACTTGTAATGATAACACCTAGGTCTTTTTCTGAAGTCACATTACTCAAAATACTACCAGCCATGGTATAATCATAATTCAATTATTAGTACCAAAGTGAAGAACTTTGCATTTGTCAGAATTAAAATACATCTGCCAAGTTTTTGACCATGTTAATAATCTATCCAAATTCCCTTGCAACAATGAAGCATCCTTGTCATCATTTACTATCCGATACAGCTTGGTGTCATCAGCAAACTTACTAATCATTACTAGAAGTGAGAGAGCTATCTATATCATTAATGAAAACCGGAATGCAGAAATGCATTGCAGTTTCGATGATCCGATTAAGAATATTTTTGCGGAATCTGATATAATAGCATGTGTCACATTGCGCTACGTATGCTTTATATGAAGTATATGAGATCTGCATAAGCTTCCTTTCTTGAGATCATACCTCCATGTTCACAATTTGATGCTTGCTGACATGGAATAACCTTCTACCTCTGTTAAAGACTAACGTTCTTGTGCTAAATGAGATACAACTACACACTGAATACTACATCTGTCCAAGCTTCCCTTCATGAGATAATATGTTTACAAGAATTCCACACTGTGAGCCTGTTGACCGCAAATGACCTTTGACCTTCACTAGAGAAAATGAAAATTTGTGTAAATTCAATGAGATAAACCTACAGTCCAATTGGGAGATCTGCTCATAAGTTTTCCTTCTTGAAATATTGTGCTTACAATATTTTTACAATTTGACCCCTGTTGACCTCAAATGACCTGTGACCTCCACCAAAATCAACAGGAATCTGGTAATCAATGTGACACACCCACAAACCAAATGTGAAGTTTGTCCAAGCTTCTTGCAATAAACTGTTTACAAGTAAGCTGTGTCGGTAGGAGCACTACGCATATATCAGTATACATGACGCTGCTTCATACCTAAATGGCAGGAAAATATCCGCTTCATCACTTCAACTCTGCAATGAATTAAGACCTGATACACTCTGTAACAACCCTGAAAAAGTATGCATTTGTTTTCAAAATTGTGAGGAATCGAGATACACTGAGTGTCAATATGCAACCATTAACTTGAAGAAATTAAGTGCCAAACACATTGGGTGGGTGCATGAGGGATGAGGATGGAAGATATTAGGCAGTTTACATTTAGAAGTGCTGGTAAATTATTTACCCATCCCCTGTGGCTATAAGCCAATATGATTGAGCAGAACTTGGTCTCAAATGCATTGAGTTGGAGTTATGAAAATGTGTTGGTTTGTCGTAACACTGTTATATATGGTGAAATTTTCTCCACTATTTTTTAAGTTTAATGTGCAAAGTTTTAGTGTAAAATATGCCATCCTGTTCCTGATGACCCAAAATAAGCTTAGCAATATATCAGGCAACACAAAGCACATTTTCAAACAGTTTTGGGTCAAAATTTACTTGAAAATCTTAGTCTAGTCTGTTCCTGCACAGTAAGTGTAGGGCACCAGTGATTCATGTGTTGGCTAGGATCTATCTCAGTATTACGTATATATGTTAGGCTACAGCAAAAGTCCCAAGTCACCCTGAACGAAAATATTTCGTAGAAGGAAACCTTCGAATTAAAATTTGTGAAAATGATGCGGATTGCTAGTTTGGGGTGTTATGCACATGCCATGCAAATGTTATTGGCAGTTTTGACCGACTGAGATATTTTTTTATACGTTCGACTTACGATGTTTTCCTAAGCATTGTGACAGTAACTACAGTACAAAGTGTACACAGACAACAGAGCAGCGTGTGTGATCCAACGGTAGTTTTTGTGACTGAAATCTCTTACTTTTGGGAGTCTAAAACCTTAACAACATTCACAGTTTGCATCAACAGAAAATTATCTTTGGAATATACGTTGGGTAAGCATTCGTTCCGACCAGGGAGTTGCTATTTGACAATAGCAGCTCCCTGTTCCAGCCGTACTGCCTTGCGTACGCGATGTACTGTATGTGTACGTGTGTCGGCTGCTTACATGGGCAGTATGTATTTGGGACGAACCCATCATTCTATGCAACGTTAACGAAACAGACAGATCAGGTGTGCAACTGACTCAGTGTAGGGAGATGGTATACGGAGATGGGCTCAGAACTGTAGGTGAAAACATTATGTAGCTATTTTTTTCCCCCGCTTATACAACTGAGCTTTCTTTTTGGCGAGAATACGGGGAAAATGTTACTCTGTGTTTTATCAACACGAATGTTTTCCAATTTGTAGTAACGAAATGGAAACATGCATGCAATTCACTCGTCTTTTTGTTATTTTGATGTATCTAATATGGTCGGAAGTAGCCATATCGACCGTTCAACTGTTTTTCTTGGTAGGTGTACGGTACTTCGGATACTCCTCGGTCTCGCACTTTGCTTTTGTTTTTATGTCTGACAAACATTGCTACTTATTTTGATGTTCCATTGTCACCAAGGTTTTTTCTTTTTGCTAAAATGCTAATTTGTGTTCATGTGCCCTGCAAGGTGCACAGCTCTTGCGTACACAACTTAAAGAGGTTGTCTTGGAATTTTCTGTAACCCCCAATCACGGACTATTCCAATTACGTACAGTTCAATTACATACTCTCTGATCGACTAACTTGAGAAACGAGGGGGTATCAATTGGTTTCTTCACACGGCTTTACTTTTACGACGTATTATCCATTTTTCCGGGTACACCTGGTATGTTTGGTATAATTTTTAGCTGTTAATTTTGTTATTGTAAGTGTAGGTGCCAATGCCATGCCCACGTATACCAGTAAATCGTCCCAGTTTATTTACAAGGTTTTCACACTTTGACCCTTGTTGACATCAAGTGACCGTTGACCTCCATTAAAAAATAGCGTTCTTGTACTCTATAAGATACACCTACATACTACATGTGACATCTGTCCAAACTTCCCTTCTTGAGATATTGTGTTTACAAGGTTTCCACAATTTGACCCCAAATGACCTTTGACCTCCACCAAAAACAATAGGTTCCTTCTACTCAAAGTGGTACACCTACGTACCAAGTATGAGATTTGTCCAAGCTTTGCTTCTTGAGATATCGTGTTTACAAGGTTTTCACAATTTGACCCCTGTTGACCCAATTGACCTTTGACCTCCTAAAAAAACAACAGGGTTCTTCTTCTTAATATGGTACACCTACATACCAAATATGAGATCTGTCCAAGCTTCCCTTCTTGAGATATCGTGTTTACAATGTAGGGCATCACAGACATACATACACACACACATACACACGCGCACACACACACACACACACATGATTACAAAGGTTACGATTATCATCGAAACCAATCAAGAAGAGAATTGGGCTAAGAACAGAACCATGAGGCGAGAATAAGGAAGGTTTTCTTCCTGCCTTTGTCTTTATTTTTTCCCTCTTTTTTTTGACATCGTTTTGCACCTTTGGGTTCGTGCAGGATGGGGGTCTCCTCCTCCTCTCATTGGTCCTCCACTGCTTATACGTATCTTTTTCGTCTGAATTCTACCAAGGTTTCTATCAAATTTAACTTGATAATTTTATCAATCAATCAAGAAAAAAAAAGGAAAAATGCAATCACCACAATATGTAGCACAGTTTGCTATCCTAAATTCATGGATGACTCTTTTGCATTAATTAAGCGACTTCATTTTTGTTTACTGGATTGTTAAGTTGGTGCAAATTCGTATTTTACTTTGAATATGCAATAGAATGTGGATTTCCTGAAAGATACTTGTAATTGGTAAGGCATAAAAAGAGGAGATTTGTAAGGGTTAGCTGATGCTCCAGAATAAAGCTTGGGTGACTGTTTATTACCTTTTAAGTGGTACGTGGCCTGAATTTCAAACAGACGCTGCTACCAATAAAAATAAAAAAAAAACTACTAACTACAAAAATATTAAAACTATTCGCACGAACATCGGGCTAATTACGGGCGAATAACCTCCCTTATTCGCACAAACCTTAAAACTTATAACCCTAAAAGTACCCCTCATACCGACTGGCTTCAAAATCTCTGCCGATAATTCGTTCCCCTTACACGACTTTGTTCGGGCGAATAGCCAGAACCAAAAAAATGCTCAGAAATCTGATCATGAACTGCGTAGAGAAGTTTAGCAACTTAAATGTTTATAGACAGTGAAGGATATATACGTGTGTGTGTGATTTATGTGAATGTACTTACTGCGAGTCGACATCCAAAATGAATGAAGATAATTAAGCTAACTGAACGGTTTGGGATAAAACGTTAAGTCGTTTGTCCTTTAAATAATTTTATTTGATGTCCATCTTACATTGACGGGGAACAGTTGAATCTTACTGCAACAAATTGATATTATTACAGAAATGAATGCTATACTTCACTTAGCTGGGCTTTCCTTAGGGCGCTCTTCAATTAATACTAGTCTTTAAGTAATATTAGTCTTTTTCATCTAATAGTGGCGCATACCTTTCATGGAAATGGAAGGTTTATTTATTACGTTTAGTTAACACTCAAACAAGGTATTAACAAGAGGGAATGAGGATGAGATTCCATAAATCAAGAGGTCTGAACAGGCAGAGATTTGATGGCAGACAGTTATACCATGCTGGGGCAGTGATTTGGATTCAGAGAGGTGGTCCGTCATTAATGAATAGTACAAAACCGATTCACCAAACATTCTGTCAATCTCATCTGGCTGGGGGAGGAAAGCTGAGCTGAGAAACTTGGGGAGATTTGATAAAAGGTTACACGATTGTTAATGGCTTTGATAATTTATTCTTTTCTGACTTTTTTCAAGTTTGCAAATAGAGAAATTACATGAGGTCATTGTCTTAAACTTCAGAAATGTTCAAAGCAGAATCAATTTAGTTACTTTTTCGTTGATACTTCTTTTCTCAGAGGGTAGTAAATAAATTGCCTGAGGATGTAGTGGTGGAAAGAAATGTTAATGGCTTTAAGAATGCACTGGGCAAGCATGTAGGACAGTGTAGTGTTATGTCTAACCAAAGAACATTAATCTCTGTAAAATTCAACTTTACCTTAATGTATTCCTTTTTATGAGTTTTACTGTTGTCAAAGAATGTCACTTGAAGTAATATACATTTATTAATTATTGCGTCTTATTTGTAGCGAAGCGATACATAGGTTGGAAAGTGCAATTGGCGGTTCCGCATCACTAAATCTACGTTAACCGTACCAAGCCTCGACAATATAATCATGGAGCTATTAGATCTATGTAGCTAAATTGAGCGCAGAGAGGAGCTTAGCGCGTGGGGTTCAGTTTAAAATTACATTCATCATGTTTCAGTTATTAAAATGAGTCCTAACTTTTATTTGTTATGGGACCTTAAAATTAATTAGCCTACAGTAGGTATACCACTTCTGAGGTGTATCAGTTCTGCGAGTTCATTTACCAATTTCCGTTCAAAAATCGGAATACACGAATATATCACGATATATTCACTAACCCTTTAGCCTGTATAAAGAAAATTACTTGCTGTACTCCACTGAAAAAAACTGTGCTCATGCAAGATTCCGCTGATGAATTACAACGAGTCCAAAACAAAACAATTTTGTGATCAACTGCCAGGGTCAGTAACTTACATCGTGTGAGCACGTTAATTTTCCACTCTTTCACTTTCCTGATCCTATCAGCTACATCGTTGCAACAGTTTGATATAGAAATGTAACGTTGAGTGTGTAATTTCTACCATCAAGTAACTGCTTTATCCACCGATATCCCTAAAAAAGATATTTTTGTCTTCAAAGCCCTAAAGGTTACTCACTTGTTCTGCGTTGCCAACCTAACTACTTGTGCGTAGTGCAAGCTAGCGCTGAAGCCCAATGGGGCAAATTCTATGGGATGCCAAAAGGGTAAATTTATAGCGACAACCACTCTTTGATGAAGACGAGGTCTGGGTGTCAGCGCGGAAACTTCACGCCAACAGCTTATTTGGCCAATAATTCGACTTGCCCCTGCGTGACTACCACCACATCTAAATATCCCAACATTAGACAGCCGAAGGGTATCCCTAAGTTTCGTTCTTGTTGCACCCTACTGAATAAACTGGGGTGTCAAACTTGGTAATTTAGTTAACTTTTATACTTAACAATTCCAATGCCTGAGGGTGAGTGGAATCTTTCTGAAATGTTCAAACTGACCAGCCCCAATCAGATCCTTAATGATACATTGCTGAGATGTATGAATACTGACTGCTGATGTGACAAACAGTTCATCCTTCCCTTTATGTAATAACGATTACCTTTAACTTTTGTTTTACTCTTTGTTTGATCGTTAGTTTAGGTTTTTCTTGAGGGTTTGGGAAAAGGGGGAATCAGCTCCACCTCCAAGAATTAAAAAAGGTTTCAGTAAAAAATCGATAAGATAAAGTCATCATGTTTGTCTTGTCACCACTTGAGTAGTCTTCACTCTTCATCTTATGAATTTTTATTATAGTTAACAGTAATTGCACAATCATCACATATTCCTTTGCATCTTCATCATGTAACTTTGCATCATAGATGTTTCACCAGTCTTCAACAATAGACTTCCCTTTTGGGGTTCCATAGAATCACTCCTCAAATAAAAATGGACAGAAATGACACGGACACTGACCAGCGCTCATACAAGTGTTGTTGTGGAATATATTCAAATTCAGGTGATACCATTTCTGTAAGATTTATTTTTGTACCTCACATCAAACCATTACATTTATTGGAAAAGACCCGCTAGTACTGTTAACAACTTTTAGGCCTTAATCTTTTAGTATCATACACCTTTTATTTCTTCTCTCAAGAGCAGATGTCATCCATTGATTAACAGTTTTGCATGTACGTGTGGTTGGTATGTGGGACGTCTATGTAGAGATGAATATTCAAGTGATTTGAGAAAATGCTTAAGACATACATTGGGGAAAAAAAAGGAAAGAGCTAGAAGTACAGTCAGGACACAGTGTTGTCAAAGAGGATACTACAAGTATAAGAGTGCTCCACCTTTGGCTCTGGAGAAAAGGTGGAGATTATTTTCCAACGTGAACATGGCATTTTAAATGATAAGGATGCAATGCTTTTCCGAATGCCAAGTATCACAGATACAACCACACTAAATTAGGGGACCTATTTATAAAGACCTAGTGCATCCAAATCCTCTTATAATCTTAATATCTTTGGACATGTTCCAAGATATATAGTTGTTGTATTCAAAACTGGGAGAGCCTGTTTCTGGTTTTCAATCTTGACCTCACCTACCAAAGAAAGGGGATGATATGGTAACATCATGGTTTTAGAAAACATATTGCAAACCAGATCAGACAGATGAAGAGGCTGGTACTGTAATATACAGTTAATAATAATCTCCCCGTAAAAGTCATGAAGCTTTGAAATTAAATTGTCATTTCTTTTTTCAAATATTACAGAACTGTATCAACAGGAACTTCCATTTGGAACCTTTCAAATAAGGTACACTGAAATGGCATACACCATCAGGAACTTTTATTCATCTTGGGATAGGATTGCTTGAATTGTAAAATATATGGAGATTGTCTGAGGCCACCCTTACATAGGTTGGATGATAGGCTGGCTATCAGTTCATTTCTAAAACAACCAATGAATATCAGAGATAAGAAATACATATCTAAAACGTTCATTGTATGATAAAAAAATTATTTTAGAAATCAAGGCATACATAAGAAGTTAGAATTGGTGGGTAGGGGAGCCAGAAATATGCAAAACGTTTCCAAGTCTGGCCCCTTTAAAGAAGTAACAATTGACATGATTGCATTACTAATCAGACCTTGAGTTTTAGATTTTCCAGGTGTGCTTCAAATCACACTCCTCAGGAAATTCAGGAGTGTGGAAGATGTGATGTTTTATTACACTACAATAGATTTATCATAGTCCCCATTCTCTATCAAGGTGTGTAACAAATTGCACTCCTCACAGTCATTTGAGGTGAGTGGTGGTGTGCAATCGCACTCGCACGGCTCAAAATTCAAGGCCTGCATTACTTACCTTTGACATATCTTGTGCAGTTGAGCATTGTCATCTCATGCTGATTGCTTTACTTGAAGATATTGCTTTAAGGGCTACTAGTAACATTTTTTTTTTCAGTGACTCAAGGTAATGAATGCCACTACACTGGACTCACTATGGTTCCCTTTGTTCTATACATTTTATGTGATAAGAATATTGAATAGCTTTATGCAATGCATTGAAATTCAAGAACAGAAATAAAATACAAATAAAATGATTTCAATAAAAAAGCAATTGATCATTTCTTTTCACTGAAATTTGCTTGTTCATTTCTACTTGATCTTCTCACTCTGCATTAAAATGCAATTTGTAATCAAAATCGCAAATTTTATGTTAATGCAAAATCTAGCGCACCCCAAGGCATTCTGATGGACTTTTAAAGATAAAAACTCATCACTTCAGACAGTTCCAATTCTCCCAACTACCAACATCTAGTCCCTCCCTCAGCCTGTCTTAAAATCCTCCACATGTGTTATCAAAACAATGGATCCCTTTCCGGAAAGTAAAAATATAGCTTAGGGTGATGAGTGACGGCCTTTAATTTTTTAACTTGCAAATACCAACATCTGTGTTAATGTCTTACCTGTGATTCTTCGGTACACCTCTTCTCTGAGACAGTATCTTAGTAAAATTATATCTGTGACATGAGACATCTGCTGTACTGGATTATTTATTTTTATACAAACTAGGATATATAAGCACATGTCCCCTGTCACAGGAACATCCATTCACACAGAGTGAGTTAAGTTCAAGGTAGACAATGTTGCCAACCATGAAGCCATGCACCCTTTCATTCCTAAGGTTACTATACACTTAACAGAGGTGGGGTGAGTATTCCGTAATGAGGCCAACATCCTGCAGTTCAGTTCCCTATAACAATCTAGGCACTAGGCAAGGCCTAACTGCTACTCTAATTTATGCCTACAAAGTAAACTTTGACAAATGCAACTTAACAAGTCTTAAAATGCTGTATATTTGCCATAACAACCTTGGGTTGACCGGATAACTGAGGCCCCATCAACGCTAGATCATTATTTCTCCGAACCGGTACATAAACAAAACGTTGTAGGCCTAGAGTGACCATCATTTACCTTAATTGCAAAAAATAGAGTATTACTCATCAAAATAATGATCAAAATCTGCTTGCATATCATTTCCAAACAATAATCTTGCACAAATTTGGCGTGATTAGTCAAAAGTTTGTTTAAAGCGAAAAAAGTGAAACGTCAGTTTCGTCTACGCTGAACTGAGCTAATTACGCACATTGGGTAATTTGCCTACTTCAAGTTCGTTCACATTTACGTCTTAACCATAGGCGAGAGAAAAAATCCAAACCTGGTACCAAAAAGCAGACGAATATTTCAGTTTGGCATTTTTACTGAATCCGGTAATATTTTATTTTGCCAGTGATGTACAATCTTTTATCTCGCCTACGCAGAAACTGTACACCTACTGTAGGCCTAGCTACCTTGCAAATGCACATATGGAGGAACTGGCAGAGAGAGGATCACAATAAATAGAATAAGTTCATAAAACCACACCAAAAGTGATGTAAATCATTTTCGGAAACTTAGACATCAAAAGTGCATGTGTGAAATTCGAAACAAAGAGCCTAAACGGTTGGCCTAGGCCTATAACAACGCTGGTTGCTACGTCGTAATAGTGTACGTAACGCTAGGAGTAGGACGACCTGTGCCTAGGCGGAAGGCCTAGGTCAATACCCCAAACTTTCATTCCATTTTGCTTTCTAACTAGGGTTGTCCTTGAGTATGAAACGTGTTGCTTACAACGTCTTGGCATATTTACGGTCGGTTCATCTCACTGCTTGTCTGAAATACTAGCAATAAGATGCAGGCGAATGTCACAAGTCGTCCTAGCGTTAAGTATACACTAACGCTAGGACGGCCTGTGTCCAACGTTAGGCCTTGAAGTAACTTGCAAGTTACTGTGCAGTACTTTGGACTCCACTGCACACGGTAACGCGACGCCTAACGTCGTTAACTAGTCTATGTGCACTTCGTAAATTACTACACATAAATTAAGCTACTCGCCACTTTTTCAAGAAGTATTTTAATTGCAGCAAGTTCTTGGATATATTGTTACGTCTAATATGTCCTACCTGACTAAAATTCCCCAAAACAGCACGCAAGATGGAAGAAACTGTGTCCGAGAGGACACGCAAATCGTGACGCACAGTGAAGCGAATAACCAGACATAGCAACATCATATGCATGTCAAGATTGTAAGGAAGTCAATATTAAACGTGTTTTCTTCACCTTTAAAGTTTTACTTTTGGGGCCAAACATTACGGCATATTCCAAACGTCGATTTATGTCGACTTTTAATAGGTCAATATAGAGACTTTATACTACCGATTTCTGTTAAATACCTTTGTTGCAATTTGTTTAAGGTCAAACCTTACATTGACTAGACTAATAGCACTATGGCTGGTTCTATCGTTGAGAGCAATACAAGTCAGTACATAATGTTGTGCAATGTTCATTTTGTCAGACACGGCTCAAGGACCAAATGTATCAATCCTTTCTTACTCCAGGATTGTAAAATTTTAAATTCTTTATCGAAGTTGTGAGTGGTTGTGTGGAAGTCAGTGAGGTTTGGTTCGTAATAATGACGTAATATTGGAACTCCATGTGAATCGTTTTGATAGGGATAGAATCCGTAAAGGGTGATGTTTCTACAAAATGTTTCCGCCACCGCTAACATGATCATACCGGCTGAAGGGTGTTTTCTTATCCCGAATCTCCTGCAAAGAATAAAAAAATATATGTGAGATGAGAATGTTGACTGTAATCCATTTACTGATAAGTCTATTGCAGAAGCGTAGAGCAGACATTAATGACGAGATACTCACTTGACAGAGCGTCAATCAACTTCGGATTGGCAAGATGGTAACGTGACAAAATTCAGAAAATTGACATTTCCACAAGAAACGACATCTTGTAAATGCATCTTTTCTTCTTTTTTTTTAGGAACTTGACGTTTTGATGAGTTACCAGTATCTCGTCCGAATGACAAAATTCTGAAACTAGACAAGAATCAAGATTTCGTCAATGTTTGGCATTTTTCACGAAGTTTAGTAGTTGTCGAGTTGTTGTCAAAAGTATCAAAAGTTAGACTCCGTCATATGCCAAAATGGACATCTTTAGGTGATATCATCTCTGCTGCACTGGTCGCCATGGGACACTAAAGGAAGATCAAAACACCTCAGATTAAATGTTCAATGTACGACCTGAGTCCATGGGAATAGTTAGCCCTTCATTAACCGGAGTTTAGATTAGCCACCTACAAACAAACTTTCTACTTGAAAGAGCCTGACAGATGCCTTGGTAAGGGCAAAAGGCCATAAATACAGCCATAAATAGGCATTAGGGGTAAAACTTGGAACAATACCAAGTTGTAGAGTAGTCGTCAAGATTTCATCATCAATTTTTTCGTCAATACGTCAATTTTCGAATTCTGTCACATATGGCAATCTTGTTCAGCTTCTCAATTTGCAGCTAATTTTCGTTTTGTCAACGCAATGTCTCTTCTCCTCTTCCATAGACTGTATAAAACTCGCTTTTCTTCTTAAACCATATGAAATTGTATATGATGGAAAGGCTTACACTGACCAGTTGCACCAACCTTGTGTTCAGCAACAATCAGATTATCTGAAAATTTGTTAAATTTATGCTGTAAGAGTCACTTCGGTGGTAAATTGGATGATCTTTCACAACAATAGTCAAGCTTACTTAAAGGGGAAATCAGGGTTTATGTTCACAATTTGTTTCACTACAATTCCCCACCGGTATCGTACAATTATAACTAACATATATGATCTAGATTATCTCAAAATGTGTGGACAATTCCGAGAAACGAGTCAAAGTCGGTATAATCGTATACAGGAGGCTGTCTCGTCTTGTACATGAACGTTTATTTTTTTGTACCCGACAAATATTACGAGTTCTCATTCAACAGTAATTAACGCAATAATTACCGTTTCTTCTACCTTCAAACACCTCCCTTACGTCTCTATATTTAGGTGAACAATCTGTTTAGAAGGAAAAATCAACTAAAGGCGAATTTCCTCAGTCAAACCCTGATTTCCCCTTTAAGAATGAGAAGAAGAATGTGATATCTATTCCATTAACTTGTTGGTCAAATCGTTGTTAAATATTCTCTTGGAAGATTTGCCGTATTTTACAAGAATTTAACAACTTAATTTATTTTTGATACCAAATGAGAAATAAGAAGCTCACCCGTGCCCTGATTGAAATATTACCGTATGGAGCAAAATCGCTCTTACCCCCCGCCCTCCTTTTTTTCCGATTTCTTTTGTCCCCGCAGTTCATTTACAAGAGTAAGGAGTTTGCTCTGACATTTTATAGTTTTGCTTGAATTTCAATTAACACAAGCGTAAACATTGGGCTACAAATGGGCTATTCCACCTATATATGTTCAATCCCTAATAGGTAAAAAGAATGAGAGAAAAATAAAGGAAAATTAAATAAAAAGATCGTAGCCAGTTTGTGAGTGTGCGGTAGGGGCTGCAAAATCAACCCATCTTCTTCCTTATTCTTGGCCGCCGTCCTGGAGGAGGGGTCTAAGGGGATGGGGTGTTCCCGTCCCCTTTGCTTAAGAAGGATTAATTTTGCCCGTTCTTAATTGTCCAGTCATGATGCAAAATTATTTTTTATGTAACCTGTACCCGTAAACCCAACATACACTGAGAAAGTATTGGAACGGGCTGAGTCCCGGAGGACTATCTAAGCGGAGCGCCACCATAGTCGGCAGAGAGCGTACAAGAAATTTTGGTGGTTTTTGGTGGTAGTACATATCAGATGTGTTGAGATGATACAAGAATCATAATGAATTATTCATCCTACTTCATTATTCTTGGAACAGTTTCCAAATGTTTAGGAGGGGGGGGGGGTGAACATACCTTTAGCCTTCACTTTTTTTATTGGTTGATAATGACCCATTTTGAGCTTGAAAGTGAAAATTTGGTAAAAGAAAAGAATGGAGTAGACGGTTGAACATTATGTAAAGCATCGAAGCGATGCAGAACCGGAAAGGAGATTTTTTTATGGGGGGGGGGGCCCTGGTAAAACATGAGCTTGTTGCATGCGCTCGTGCTAAAAGAATTCAATTTTAAGAATAAAATTAACGTATACTTTTAAGTTAAAGAAGTTGAAGTACTTTCAGGTAGGAGAACTGACGTGTTTTAAATAGTGATGTGACAGAATATTGGTAAACGGTTTTGGCAATAGCCTTAGTTGACATTGACAACCAATACTCTTTTGGTATTTACTCTTTTCTTTAAATTCAGCGTTACGGTTGAAAAATACAGAAACATTCAACTTTCTAGAATCTATGAAATCATCAGTATCCGAGATTTTAATTGACTGTCTGGAGGTGTATTGCCGATTCGTCCTGATTGAAATAGATATGCCGACCGTTCTGCTGTGGATTCCATTCCCTAGCCGCATACTCATACACTGGATATAACCAACAGGCGCGCATGACTGGCCGATCCTAGCAACGATGTCACACTGTTATAAACACCTTGTTTCAATTGTGCTGTATAATCTGTTCTTTCTTAGTTTTCAATAATCTAAAAAAGATCACACATGAGAGGCCAGTATCCCAGTCCCCCCCCCCCGATCCCCCAACTCCGTTACTTTCACATCTGTCCCTCCCCTTGTCTTTTTCTTTTGCTCTCCTCTGTTTCTTAGCATCATCCCCAAAATTTCTGTTTGGGACACTCTGCCCCTACCTCCTCCCCCCCCCCCCCCCCCCCCGCTAGCTACGCTACTGAAGTGGACTAGACTAGTACTATGGCGCTATGGCATGTCTATGCCCTGTCATTTTGCGCGGTGAGCCGACAAACATGAACAAAACGAAAACTAAGTATATAAGACGGATAAATCAGGAATTTGGCAACTCTTCGGGCTACGAATTATAGGGCTAAGAATTTGGTTGAAGTATCTAATGTAACAAAGTGACATGGAATCAAGATATCTTAAGGAACATAACAGGGAAAAAGGGACTTTTTTCTCTTATTTAATGTACAAAACACATAGCAACCAAGACCTAAGACACATCACTATACAGACTAACGTGCCTGTCAAACCATCTGATGCGTATTTCCACTTTTCAATGGTTAATAATGGTTTTTCAATGGTTCATTAACTGAAAATATACAGACATGAGATATGAAGGCTGGTAACATGCAACTTAGAATACCGGAAAGATTGAAATCCTCGTGAATAAAAATTGTTTTTAAATGGACATGGAAAAAGGGCCATTTTCTGCAGTCAGGCAAGTATTCCCGTTGACTTATCCATAACTACCCCAGAGTCGATTAATTTAGGTCGTAATAATATACCTACAATTACTGAATGAAAAGCTTAAGCTCACGTTGACGTACGAGACTTTTCCACCGTCACAAGAATTACGTCACAAGTTTTGTCAAAAGACATAAAAAAAAAGTCTTTCAAATTGTCTTTCGATTCATTTAAGAATCTTTACGATTTGAGTTGTAAAAAGACAAACGTAATTTTGAATAACTAATAAGCTGAAATGTAATACAAGTATTTTTCCATGCTTATCGACCTGTCTGGAAATGGGTTGACATACATACACTATACGCATTCATTCCAGAATCAGTGTAAACTCTTCCACACACTTAAATAATAATATAATAATTTTTCTCGCAGGAAAAACCACCAAGATTAGAGGCACACATGCTATCATGGATGAATAAAATTGCTCTCACTGAACCTGTCGGTGATAACTGAGTAAAATGCTTCCACGCCGGTGTGTCTACTGGCCTCAAACAACAGTGAATGTAGTTAGTAATGTCCTTACCCCAGATGTATGTTCAATAGGCCAACATTGATCAACATTACTGGAAAGAATCATTAATGTTTGACTCAATGAGTCTGGTAAGCATACCTTTCATTACTAATAAAAAAAAACAGCAAATATTGACATACCTTCTGGCAACCACTTCACCCGTTTTGTAACTAAAGCCAAACTTGATTTTCAAGTTCTCCTTGCGTAAAGCAGCCGCCACAGCTTGGACTATTTTCGGACGTCTGCTGGCTATTGCTGTATTCTTTCCGAACCACAGAATGGTGTCGTTCAGAAAACGAAAGTCTAGTAACGTCTCATTGAAATCTGTTGTCTTAAAATTTCCTGGATCCGTCAACAAAGAGAACAACTGTTTCGTCGCCTCTCCGTTCATCAACATTAAAGTCGTTTTGCTGCCAACATCTGAGGTGTAGCCTCTTAATTTTGCAAGGTTTGCTCTTATTACATAATCGTATCCTGTATCTATCTCTATACCACATTTGCTGTTTAATAATATACCGCCATTACCGATAATGGCGCATTTGTCTCTCTTTGTCATTGTAGAATAGAATGAATCAAGTTCATCCACTGAACAATTTTCTCTAGCTAGATAAGTCTCATTGTTTAACAGTTCTCCTAGCTCTTCCTCTCTGAGTCGCCATTTATGTCTTGAAAAGGTCTGTTTAAATGACATGTCCTCTAGCTTGGTATCTTCGCGGTAGACGAGAATTGCATACAGTGGGTCGAAGCAACTGTCAAAGTTTCTTTGGAGGAAAAAATATATGCTGCAGTTACAGTGTAATTTAAGTTACTAGCTGGTTTAGTTTCCATGGCCGTTATTACGTGCACAATGTGTTTGTGTTTTGGGGTTGCGGAGGGGGGGGGGGGGGGGAGCAATAAGTTGGAAGTAGAAAAATTGCTAATGCCAGTGATTTAGTGCATGAGACTCAAGTGCTATACATAAAAGGAATATAGATGTGCAAACTGTGGTTACACTTGTATGGGAGATTATCTATCTTAGGAACTTTCAAACAATGATTTAAGAAGGCAAATCTATAGGTTTGTTTCCTTTTTCTGTGGGTAATGAATTTCAATGGTTCATGAGTATGTGGAGGGGGGGGGGGTAGATATATGTGTAGGCCTATGTGAAGAGAGAGGAGGGAGGGGGAGGCAGTGGTTGCTTGTACTCATGTGGCTTCTACCTATGTCTATGATTTGATCCTTACCCAGTTGGCCTTCCTTCAAGGGGACTGTTTATGCTGGATTTGGTTAAGAACTCACTAAATGTGAAAAGTGCAGTTTGTCACAACTATCCGGCATAGAATTTTAAGGGAAATAGGGCGTTTAGAATATACCAACATGGTATATGAAGAAAATAGCTTTAATTGTTATTAAACCATTCAGTTTCACCAATAAACATCTGCAAGAGCTTCATCTCCTCAAAATATTATGCATGTGGTGAGAAACGGAAGATGCATTTTTTGAATTTTGAAAAGTTTGGGTGAAAAAATTATTGTTGAGCAATAAATAACTGAATTTCTATCTATGAGAAACTTATTTCTTGAAAAGAAGGCTACGGTCCTTCCTTATTTTGAATAATCTGTCATTCTATGTCCATACACACTGGTTTTAAAACTATGGTTGTTTTCTGAAAGATAAACGCCTTATTTCCCATTAAGCATATGGTCTTTAAACTATACCTCCATCAAAACGAAACTTGGGCATGTTTTAATAGTGAAAACAAAAGATCAAACAATTGATGAGTCAAGGTCTTGACTAAGTTTGAACACCCACCCTCAATTCATTGATAACATGATAGAACATATTGTTTACGGAAGACCCGCTATGGGGTTATGCAGCTAATACACGTAATGACCACATACTCACCTAGTGCAAAGCTTCTTACAGATTTCTCTGACGTCCATTATTACTGGAATTCTTGTGACAAATTGTCTTGCATATCCATTGAATTGATAAACGGTACGGGTGTTTGAACAATTTTCATACAAGTATGTCAATGATAACACACACATACAACAAAGGCCAACGAATAACTTTGGAAAGGCGTTATCCATATTATCAGAAAAGCATATAGCAGGATGTGACGTGGTGGTTGTGAGAATTGCAATCACTCCTTTTTCACATACTGGTCTACTTTGCATGCAGTGCATGGACTTTAAACTAAGACGAAATTATGTTTCCGCACATGAATGACACAGAGGGTCTAACACTGTCAGTCTGCACTTTAATTAACCTAGGATAAGTAATATTGCCAAGCATGCGACAATTAACTTCAACACAGATTAATGTAACAACTAATCTGTAAGATGAACCCACGTGATATATACAGTGGAAACAAACTGAAATGCGAGAAGTAGAGTTATCATGTTAGAATGACCTATTATTCTCAATAAAATCTCTCTTTTTTGGGCGAGATAGATTTACAATAGCCCAACATTTCATTGGAAAATTTGCCAAATTGTTGAAACGCCGTGTTATAAATGACTCTAGACATGTTTTTCTGACATTTAGTTTAAAGTAAGTCTGTATTTCGACAAATCCTTTGTCTAGAACGAGTTGTTATAACCAAATAATCCAGTACGGTTATATGAAAGCACAGCGTATAGAGACATGGAACACATTATCATATAGTTACGCAAAGGACAATTAAATGAAATGCACAACGTTAAGGTTCGAATTCTTACTTTTTTTTTTAAGTTTTTTTTTTGTTACGTGTTGAATGTTGTTACTGTTTTTTATTTTATTTTGAAGATAACCTCCGACAGTAAATTGGAGTTATACAAACAAAAGCGTGATGAGTAAACTTGTAAATTTTGTACTCGAACATCATTGTTGGCATATTCTATTTGACGTTATAATTTAATTGGTTTATCATAATCCAATGGTCGATAAGGGTCAAGGTGATGATTCGGTGTAAACTTTATGGATACCAGTTAATTGAATACAGTGTCTGAAGACAATTAAGTAGACATATCACTTACTAATACTATTGTTCGAAAATCATCTGAATTGATTATTAGAAACAAGACAAAGTGGAACCTTGTAGGCCTATATCTTATCATGCTGAGCAACAAGCATTCTCATAAGAGATGATTGCATTTACTATTCCATGCATACTTCAATAGGGATGTTTCAATGAAAACATCAATATTAAAAAGAAATTTAATCCAACGTATCACAATACACACTTGTAGTTTGCTGATTGTGTAATCGTGAATGCTCAATTACATGACATCATGTTCTGTTATTATACGTATATCGGGGACGAAAGCTTCCCAAAATGAACACTATAATCGCACATACAACACATACGATAATGTGCTTAACTTTTCAACTCTCCGGAACACTTCCATATATATCAACACATAGTCCAAGTTGATCATTCACATAAACAGCCACAGAAAAGAACTTTGGTTAAATTAGATGTTATATGTGAAAGTGTTATTTCTTCCAAATCAGTACTCAGTCGAGTTTGTTACTCCCTTCTAAACAGTGGCGTCGCTAAGAAGGGGGGGGGGGGGGAACACGTGCCCCTCTGGTAAACCTTGTGCCCCATGTGCCCCAAAATTATATTTGGGATTTTTAAAAAGTCCTTTCGTCACTACTGCATTTTACTAGCAGGTTTCATAGTAATCGAAGTTCTTGTTTAGTAAAAGGAAAGGCAGCAATTTGTACTTTTTGCATGCAGAAGAGATCAGCTCATCTCACGAAACACATGATGATAACTAATGTGTGCGTTGAAGGGTGGATATCTTTAGTGGAAATCTCAGTCATAAATTTAAAAGTGGCTCCCGCAACTTGCCCGCACAATCAACGACGTCAATGTATTACAGTACTCACGCACGGTACATACCGACACTTACTAACCCTTGATGTCGCAACATGCAGGTGTGAATAAACGCCTTGATAAAGTGTACCGTAGGGCTACGGAGGTGGCTTAAAATTTTGAGCCACCTGTTGATGTATTACCTAAGCTTTACTACTCGATGAGCCACTTACATTCCTCAGTCAGTAGTTGTGAATTAAGTAAGTCATGCAGTCTTGGTCCATGTTGTCGCTGTTTTCAATTTTTTTCCTTCTCAATGTTTAGCACAGGTTTTGTAACCCCCAATCGAAGGGTATCACTTCCACCAGGAAGCTGTGGACAAGTCCAGCTCTTCCATGCTCTCACGATAAGGAAACAGTATGAACGAAACTTATTTTGTTAACCGTTAGTCCATCAGTAAATTAATGCTTATGTAAACCAAATTGTTTTGTATTCAAACCTGCGTATATTTATTGATATCGATGAAAGTAACTGAATCATACTATGTAATTGTGATCTGTTTATGAATACCTTCAGACACATATCTTCTTGGCATTATGGAAGCAGTTGAATCTTCAAACGGTGTGGTTATAAGAAATGCTTTTAAAGAGTTGGAGAAAAACAAGAGCTCTTCAGTTCAGAACGACACTGAGCTATATGAACTTCATGATAATGAGAGAAAAATGATTGCCCCCAGGGATGCTGTTTTGTAATATCATAGTACACTGTGTAGAAACCCAATGATGAAAAGTGGGGAGGGGAAAGCGGATGGGGAGGAGGGAGTGGGTGCAAACTTTCAAAAATTGGCCAATCGTGCCTCAAATTAATATTGCACAGGCATCTCACTGTTGCTCTTCTCGATTTTGATTGGCGGGTGCCAATTTCTTTTTGTCGGAGGCATTAGTAGGACAGAAAAAGAGCCACACTTCATTGAGAAAAAGCCAAACAGTTTTTTTCTCAAACCAACCATGGCGCCTCTTAATTGTCATAGCGACGATTGTCGGAAAATGTGAAATGCCAGTTGAGATGTTTCATATCTCAATCTAGCGCAGGCTTCAAAAAATTGCCAAATATTGCACTAGATGTACATCTAAGGTTACCCAGAAGATGAAACATTTCTCAAAAAGGGAATGCAGACACCACCTTCCTTACAACCCTCGCCCATACTAACCATCAATCATTTCATGCTTTCCCTCACCCATCAAAATACTATTGTATGACAAGGTTATTTTCTCATCAAGGTTGCTATCATTTACAAAAGTTAACGGTACAAGAATTAGCCTGCTACTTTGTTATGCAATCATCGACGGTTGTAGCAAATTAAGTAAAAAAAAAACTGTATCGCCAGTAAATATTGCTGAAGTAACATTTCTGGGACTAATATTTCTTGTAACATGAAATGTGACGACAGTAGATTAAAAATATTTCACCAGTTCCTGTCTAAGGTTATCCTGGTTGTTGAAAAATTCTCCAAAAGAAAAAAAACTTAACATTTCTGGAGATAACAATTTCTTGCAAAAACAAAAAACAAAATTCAAAAGACGCCAAATATTGCACGAGATTGCAAGTTAAGATTGCCTGGTAGTTGGAAAAATCTCAAACGTTAAGGGGAACTTCCTCCCCCGGCCTAGCAATTTTGACCCATCAAAAAAACATGGTATACCAGCATTCTCCATCAAATGACTATTATTTAAAAAAGTTAGCAGTGCAAAGACATCGTCGACAATTGCAGCACGAATAAAAAACCTTTGAACAGTAGACATTGTTGGGGAAACTACTGGAAACTAGGATTTCTCAAGAAAAGAAACTTGACTTCAAAAGACGCTAAATAGCAAGCTAGATTTATTCTATACTTACTTGGTAGTTGAAATATTACTCAAAAAAGGATGGGCCCCTCCCCTTAGACCCTCCTCAAGACATTCGATCACCCTCCTAATCACCACCCCTCCAGCATCAAAATACTTTGAAACTACCCCAGTGAAAATGACACCATTCGTATTAACTGTCTTTCCCATTTTCCGGTTTTATAAATACAATGTATATTTATTAGTTATGATCGCCGATCCAATGATAGTGGGCGCGGTGCTTAGTCCCCTCAGTGAAAAAAGTGTGACAATAAAGTTATAACAATTTGTACCTTTTTCGTGGAGGATTGAAAAATCCGGTAAAAGTCTCTATGGAATTCGGGGGGGGGGGGGGTTCTCCGGGTAACTGATATCACTTGAATTAAGCCTTTATGTGAGCTGGTGGTTCAAGAAGAGGAATCATGTGGTCCAATCCCTTCAATTTATAGCTTCTTTCTGAAGTTTTGTCGTCATTTCCTACAGAAAATATGGAATAGATCCAATTCGAGGTCTCCATGAATCCGTTTATTGTGTGCTGGTAATCTGGGAAGTGTTGAAAGCAATTAAGATTCGTTATAGCACCCCACAAAGTGATGGTGGCTCACCGCTATGAAAGTATGTAGATAATGTAGAAAATAGCATGAGAAATTGCCGACGTGATACATTTGTTTTTCAAGGCATGATATACATGCAGCGCAGGAAGTGCCGTTTCCGACCATCTAAGGGGTTTGTAAAGCCAAAAAATGTTCTTTCCGTGCAAAGAACAACACCTTCAGGCATGATCCCGCATACCCCACTGACCACCCTGGACAGAAGACTCGTATGTCATATCAATTACGAATAGGCAACATATGATTCCCAAATCATTAGACCCTGCGCAGTGCCTTAGCTGGAGATTTCTGTTGACATTTATTTCACGTGCACCTTCTGTTAACCAACGATTGACGTTTTTGTCAAAGTTTCTCTGCAGAATTTTGGACCACTCTCCTTGACACATTTTTGCTGGAAAGGAATCACCATTTTCATAGATTTTGTTTTCAATTGCAGATATGATGTTCCTACACTGAGGCAGTTTGCAGAAAATAATGAGAAAGGATGTGTATTTGTTTTAAATGATTCTTGTATCATCTCAAACCACCAGGTATGTATTACCGTTTCCATAGATGTTTCTCACATGAATTGAAGAACTGCAGAAATAAGATCCCAATTTTAGGACTGGAAATATTCAGCTCGTGTACATCTGGAATGTGTCGTTTTCGGCCATCTGTTCATTTGAAAAATCAGAATTTTCTTTGCTCTAACTAATGGTGGCGCTCCACTTAGATAGTCCAGTTGGTTAGGCCTACACGTTAACATATTTCTCTATACTGAAAGTGGGACATAACTTTCGGAAAGCTGGTCTGAGAGCACAGGCTTGGTGGCGCCTAGAAATTTGAAGGCGGAGGTCCTTTGCCCGAATTTTGTTTGTTACTACTTACCGGGTTTACTATTTAAGCGGAGCGCCTCCATCAGTTTGTGGGTTTACAAACATCATCTTTACAACCCCCCCCCCCCTCCTCCAGATTCACCGGAAATGGGACTTCTAGAGTGTCCTGGGTTGCATTACCCAGCCTTGAAATAGGGATCTCTTATCTGCAATTTCAATACTCATAATTGTGTATTCCAGCGGGAAAGTATACACTCCCTAACCATATAATCCCATCGCGTAAAAATTACGCAGGAGATTTGTAAAGACACAACTACTTAACAACAGCTAGGCGAAAAAAATAAAAAGAAGCGAAGAAGATTAAATAATTGACTCTTGTTGATCTTTTATTGTTTTCCGAGTAGTGTTATGAAGAAGAGCAGTCGGAAACATGACACTGCAATACTTCCACCTACAATAACATTGCTTTGGCTCTTAAGGGGTGGTAAAAATCAAATCGTCGGTGTAAGCAAAATATTTTGCGGTCGCCTGCATATATCATTGCGGCGTGCCACCACCAGTTGGCATCTGAATTATTTGCTAAAATTATTTGCACATGATTCTCGAATTTTCTTCCATCAAGACTTTAATTGATATTATTTACAGGCTATACCCCCAAAATCTGCTCTAATTTCGTTGTGAACTCTGCCCCAATTTTCAGTTCTCCAGGATTTGTGTGTGTGTGTGTATGTGTGTGTGTATGTGGGGGGAGTCTTTCCTTGCCCCTTGGCCTATATCTGGACTGAGGGGCGAGGTACCTGGTAAAATGTAGATTTTGGTACCTGCCTATGAAACAAATGTGCAATACATTAAAGCAGATTTTACCATTATTTTGTTTGCCATATTTTGAAAAAGTTTGTGGACTATTTCACGGTCATGCAGATATTAGTCACATTCAAACTCAAATATATAGTCAAGTCAAATTATTTTTACTGTACATGCAAAGAACATCTTATAAGAAAATAAGACCGGGACGGTCAGTTTTCCTTTAAGGAACCGGACGATCCTGATTAATCAAGACAGATTGTAACCCTCGTTAGGCCCCATTTGGAATATGCTATTCAGGCTTGTAATCCCCGTTTTTTTTTTCAAAAAAGAAATATATTTTGGAAAAGTTCAGAAAAGAGCAACTAAGTTGAGTAATTCCATAAGATGTGTCGGTACGCTATGATCATAGAATAAAAATGCTTAACTTGATCTTACATCCATTGAGCTTAGACGCCTTCTGTGCTTTAAGTGTTCAAAATTCTTCATTGTGTTGATAAAGCTTTTTTAATGATTTTTTACTGATCTAAGTCATTGAGTTCTCTTAGTAGCCGTAAATTTAAGCTCCAAAAGATACGCTGTAGGCTGGATGTTAGAACGTTGTTCTTCTTACACACGGTGTTGTGGAATGGTCTGCCGGAGTCTGTGGTGATGTTTAACACTGTTAATGCGTTTAAGAATGCACTTGATGGATATTTTTGGCAGTGTGGGATATTCTGGTTACTGCTTTGGGTTTGGGGATGTCTGCTCTTTCAGGGTCCGAGTTTTATGACATTGTCCTTTCTGACACTTTACTCACTAAATTAAACTAATATCATGCTCATTTTCATACATTTTTATTGGTGATGTGGTAAAAGGAGGGAATGGGGTGAAAGGGGCCTGCGTCCTGGAAAGTCGCTGCCCCTTCCATTTCCTTTGGGTCAACTAAGTTCCAAGCGTATTGTTCATTCCTCAACTGGAAGGTGATAGCAACTGTTTCGTTCATATGGTTTTAGTTACATGCATCCTCAAAGCAAATTAAGCTCGTTACTAAGGTGGTTGTGAGTTCAACATTTGCAGCTAATATGCAATCTGGTCGTACTACCTCCAGACAGTCTTCGAAAGATGTAAGCAATTCCCTTCATTGGACGGCACAGACATAATGATTTCAATTTGATATCGCCGATGATTTATTTATTGTAGCTCTTTAAGATTGTTGGTAGTTCACGCAGTTGGAGCAATAGTTCAACGCTCGTTTCGTGGAACTGGGCTAAGCTTAGGCTTCAGTATGTGCAACGCATAACGACGTAAACTAATATTTTTTAGAGTTTGACTAGCAAGAACGATTGCTGCTACTCTGTATTGTCATTACCACCAGTGCACAGTGCGTACTAATGTTAGTACGGTTGAAAGTTGATATGTGATTCAAGATGTAGGGTCCTCGTTGGAGGGCATGTGCGAGATCCTAGTTTTTGATAGACCTTTTGTTTCGTCATTTTTATTGCTTGGCCTAATGTTAGGCTATGTTACGTTTTATGTGCAAATTTTAACTGTAACATGGGTGTATCAGGAGTTGATCACCTAAAGTTTACAAACATTTTAATCGTTAAATATTAAACATAATTAAAATATATGTTACTTGACTGAAGTATTCCTTAATGTGCCTTTATCATTCTAATACTTGTTGGGGCTCGAATTTAGAATCCGTGACCACATGCACAAAATAGATAGTGGTATGCTTGGATGAGCACTGGTGGTACTGCTAGCAATAGCATATACTCTAGGGTTAGCATATCATTATATAGGGTTAACGTATGTATCACAAAGCTAGGGGATTGGGGATTTATTGTATAAATCTTTGAACACCCATTAACCAAATTCACTCTGATGGCATAGTGTGTTACGCGTAGGACTGTTGTGCAACTTTAATCTGAAAAGCCTTGGTTCTATTCCCTGCTAACCTTTTTCCTTTGACAGGTTTAACTTCTCTCGTTTCTTACTTTAGGTTTTCACAGAATGTCCTTAACTTTGTGTGATTAAAAGGAAAAAGAAAACATCAAAGATTAAAAAAGTAGACACAGATCTTGTAATAACTGTTTTAGTTGTCTGATACCCTTGTTGACATCACTTGTGGTCATTGATTCCAAGTTCTTACCCCTGCTGGTTGTCTTAAAATGAGTGATTACTTGAAAATAAGTTTTGAATTTAACAAGCTTGTTCATAACACTACAGGAGGCTTATGATGGAACCTTGAGTCAATCACTTCAGAATAAAATCAAAATACTGTTTATCATCATATTAATTTATGTAACAATGTAAAAAAAATGTTGTCTCTTCAATCGAACTTGAATAGTAATTCAATGAGAGTTTCATCAAGGACATTCTGGTCAATATTTTGGTACAATTTGAACATGATACAGTAAGTAGCAAAAATGCTGAAAAATGTTTCTATGAAAATGTAAAATAACAACGCAAATATTTGTTTTTATGTTGTTTTAAGCAAATTTGGGATCCATGTGTTCATGAGACCTCACTGAATACATTGATTGACCCAAAGTGCTAGCCGACTCAGGTACACGTAGTATACCTAGGCTAGGCCTTACTTAATACTGTATAGTGAGTTCCCATATTTAGTTCGTCCCCTATTTTCTTGCAGTAGACACATGTAACAAGCCTACATCTACTTTATGCCAGCCTAACAGCACAAAAATGTGACCCGCCATCCTTCTAGCACTGCAAGCTAGTACTACTAGGGGTTTTCTAGTTGTATACTAGTAGCAGTTAGTAGGTTTAACACACTGGGGAAGATGTTTTTTGTAGCATGGTTGACCAAATATTAATGCACTCAAGGATTTGATCAACACTAGCCTATCTAGCCTATAGCCTATATCCTATTTCACAATTTGAGAATGAAGAATTCGCATGTAGCATTAAGGTGTGTAAGGCTTGAGGGATACTTCTACAGTACATTTAACATTTTGACTACCAAGCACCACTGTGCTGTGTATTTCCTGATCACAACTATGCAATCATATGACCAAAAATGCATGATGTAATGACCCGGCAGTTGTAAACCACACGTGTCACAGGGCACAGAAATTAGCCAGTGTTTTACAACATGTCGTCAATGCAGACAGCCATGTGGCAGAGTTGCAAATGTTCAAAGAAATGTCTACATTCTGTCATTCCAATAGTAGATTGCATAACAATTGAAAATGTCCACAAAAGAGTCATGTCTGGTTAAAAACATGCCCAGTTTTTACTCTTTTGTGAAATTTGAATGATTTTCTGTTTTCAGTACCACAGCAAAGTAAGCAACTTCGTCAGCTTCCTTTGGTGTTTTCTTGTTCACAACAGTATGGAGGGTATTGACATGTAGTACTAGATTTGTATGGTCAATGGGTTGGTAAAATAAGGTTTCTCCTCTTTGTTTTCTCTATTATTTTACAAAATAACCAAACAACATCGGAACATACCTGAAATTACATTGATTGTTATCATTTACCATGATCAGTGCCAAATGCAAGGAAAAGGGAATGAAAGATTTAAGTGCACTGACATTTGCAGTTGTAGGAAACCTTGCCTGCGAACAGGTATGTTTGAAAACTAAGCAGATGTATGACTTAAAGTGTAATTGGATAACAAGTGTGGAAATAAATCGGTGTGGGGTGCAGGGATGCCTCTTTGTACCTGCAGAGTTGTAACCCTCTATGGATTTTGAAGTTTTAGGTTTTCAGCATATCTTAAAGGTATTACATTTGGTAAGTATTCTGCATTTGTAAATTCATTGTTTTGAAGTCTAGATGTACTCATGTGTTTGAAGGACATGCTGAAACAGGACAGCAGTTAAAATTAGTGATTATAAAGAGAGGAATTTTCGGGTACATGTAGACTACAATCAAGTTTCTTCATCAAAATTCCCGCGTAGATAAAATGTAATTCCTTAGTTAAGAATGTAAATAGTAACATTTTCGTTGAACTTTAACTTTATCCTGTCTTTTTCTTAATTTTAATAATCAAGTATGTAGTTAGTGGTTGAGAACCAATAAATGAAGGAAACAAAAAAAAAAAAAAAAAAAAAGGGTTAACATTGTTACAGCTGCAATTGGATATGTACTGTATACTGTGTAGTTAGTTGTGCTTGTTTGCATTTGCAATTATCCCCACAAAACTAGTGGGGACAACAAAATTTTATACACACTGTTCATGCAGCTAGAGGACACATTTGCCATAAGACCTTTGGCGATTGTCGAAGGTGCTCTAAAAAACTCCACAGACTTTCAGATTCTGTAATTAGTCCAAAAACTCTTTCTTTGTCAGAATCATAATGAGACAACTTCACTACAGGCCAAATCACCAAATTTTTATTAAAGGAAACCAGCAGTTACTCCTCTCAGCATTACACTTACTGCAGCCTCTTTCTCTCATTCCATTACCATTGTAACAAGTTCTGGTCTTACGTCAACGTATGATGGTGATCTAGATTGGATCAATCTCTCCATGAGCAGTGTTTCCACCAAGAATATACCCATTTGGTAAAAAGTGGTTGTTTTTTTTTTTTAATTTAGACTCATTTCAATAAGCGTGGCAGGACAATTCCTATTACTCAATACATTTGTTATTCCTACATTAGAGTATAAGACCCTGTGCATCATTCAATCACATGCCCCTTATATCACATACAAAAATCACACTCAATGGCAAGTACAGTATGTTCAAGTGCATGGCATTCTGCAAAGTATTTTCTCCTTTGGTTCAGAGATTGTCTCTTGTTCTTTCTGACCTCTTATCATTGGTTGAGTGACTGCTGCACTGTAACTGTACAGTGAGGGATCATATAGAATGTAGAAGTCAGTGAGTTTGATTTGCTTTGTGGTCATTTTCAGGCTACAGTAAGTTGACTTGAAATGTGACTGTCACCAACACAAGAAACAGTTTTATTGGATAGTTGGATCTTTTTTTCTTCATCTTTTTTTCTTCATTAGAAGTATCTCTTCTTTGTTCCCATCATCTTTCTCCCCTCTAGCATGCCAAGGGACTGTCCCAGGTTCTGAAAAGTTTGTATGGGGGAGAGGATAAAATGAGTTGCAGGTAGAGGAATACTACTGTGGGATGTTGCAAACATATGGGGTTGGGGGAGAATACAGTACATGCGGTTGGGCACATAGCAGGTAATGTGGTACAATATATTACAGCAGAAAAAAAAAACTGGTCTTCTCAGTGGCAAACAAATTGTTTTGTAACTACAACTTTCCACTTCTAGAAAATGAGCAACTCAACCCATTCCTCTACAGAAATCTGTAGCTTATGCACAATTTCCAATAGTGACACAACAATACCTCTTTAAAAAGTTGGGGTGTAAGTCTGTCCCATTTCCCCTGTGGTGTTGCCATTGAGCAGGCCCATTATCTTGGCAGTGGAGAATATCTCAAGTTTGTGATTGATTTACCTGCTGCATTATGAACCGATACAGAGTTGGATTGGTTTATCACACAGTACCACTGTACTCCACTGGTGGGAAAATTTAAATCAGTGGGAAGTATTTCTCAGTAAACTTATCACCATATCACCTCCAAGTGACCCCATCAACTCCATTTGTTGTCAAAATCTCTTTGTGCTTATGATGAATGTCAGAGTCAGGTAATCCTTTCATGTGATTCTGTGATGTATTTTTTATGTGTGATCTAGTTCACCTTCATGCCTTTCACAGTCTATGCTAACTTTTTTTCATCTTGTCTCCATACTAAGATCTCTCTCACTTTCTTTCCAGATTCTCAATAAAAAAGTTCCATCCAACCCCAGGTACAGTCATGTACGCTCCAAACTGGACACAGGTAATGAATTGAACTTTTTGTATTTTTATAGATTCAGACATGTGTTGCTGCTCTGTAGTGGGCAATTTGCGAAGATAACTAATCACAAAACAACTTTTTGTGCTTATGAGGGAGTATTAAGTGAAGCAGGAAGAGAATTTCTTGATGCCAGATTCCTTTTTACGTTTTACAAAAATAGTTTGGGACCATAGAACAGTGGATTAGATGAAAATGAGTGTTTTAGAAGCTTGATTAGGTTTGTTTTCCTCTATACATGAAGCATGTACTATATCTGACCTTTTTTTGCAGTACTATTTCTTTTATACTACTTCTGATGTATTTTATTTCTTGAATAACTTTAAACCTAAGAACCAAATCAGCCACTGCCAGAATCTCCAGTGACAATCGTCTCACTGAATGTTTGAACCCCCAGCTGGAGTGCACTTACTAAATGCCACATTCCCTAATGCACAGTTTAATGTGAGCCTGCAAGAGATTTTCACATGTGTTGATGCTATTTCTGAATTTCTCTGTACTGTACCTTGTGCATTGGCCAATGTGTGAATGGCAGAAGTACAGTAGGCCTACCTAAGGATTTTTTTTTCCATGTTACAAGTGTATGGGATTTTAGATACATTCCCTTCAGTAAGAAACCAGTTGGAATTTTAGACTTTTTCCTTGAAAACTTAACAAACATTCCTATAAATGTAAAACTGGATATCAAAATGTCACACACAGTGTGTTGTGAGAGCTACTCATTGTATAATTTTAGGATACTTGCAACAAAAAAAAGTGGTTTGATCTTTTGTCAATCTTGATTGTGCATACATGTGGGTAATAAAGGTGTCAACCCTGTGACATCTGGCACTTTCATGTCACACCAGTCATGATTTTGGTCATGTGGAGGTCATCAAGGGTTATTGGATGTCAACTTGTAGGTAACACACCATAGTTTGAGAGAGAAAATTGCTACAGTATTTTGCTCAAAGTTGGTGTACATGTGTTCACTATAGTAAAATTTGATGCTTACTGTATTTGGAGATTATCAAGCACATTTTAAAGCTACTTCAGGGTGTACATGAAACATAGCAGTAGATAAAATTTAAACCATTCTTTTCCAAATGTTTAGAAGAACATTTCAGGTTTAGTTACAGGTTCACACAATAACTAGATTTTAGCTCAGATGCACACAGATTCATTAGTACAAGCTCAAATGAAATAATTCATAGAATTATTAAACCTTGGTATGTGTTCATTTACTGATCATCGAAGTCAAATTATGGAATAACTTGATTGGCAATGTATGCGACAAATGCAGGGATTCTGCTAGAGACTGATGCTGTCTTTCACAAATTACAAACTGAGTTCAATCAGACAGACGTTTGCTTCAAGATCCACATTAGGTGCAATTTGAAGTACTTTTGATTCCTTGCTGAATGCAGGCAAGCAATCTATGCAATGGTGATGGTGTGTGTGTTTCTGTGAGGCCTTGGCTTGTAAGTGCAATACTGTATCTCAAAAAGGGAAAGTTGTGTGAATTTCAAAGTTGGTGTGATGGTAGTCCATCATGAGTCAATGATGCCTATTCTTTTTCAGGTTGGTCAAACGTCATTTGAGGTCACTAGCGGAAACTCTGGAAAACCTATTAAGGAGGATATTCCAGCAACTGAAAGTAGCTAGGACTCGTAGCATTGGTAGCACTTGCTAAGTATGAGATGATCTCTGTCTAGTTCAGGAAAGGTCAAAGTTCAAATGACATCCATGGAGGCCGTAGTTAAAAACCTCGTAAACGTGGTATCTCAGTGAGGGAAAGTTACTGGAACTTCAAACTTGATGTAAACTTTTAGGTGGTCCATTGTGAGCAGATAATCCTGAGTGATTGCCATTGATTAAAGTTCTTTTGAGGTCACCATAGGTTATAGTCTGGCAAGCTATTATGGAAGAAATCTCAACAACTGAATGTAATTGGAACTTCTCTTGATTAGTAGATGATCTCTGTCATGTTCTGGGACATGTCGAACATCACATGATGTCAATATAGATCACAGATTGAAATCAGTGTAAATGCAGTATCTCCATAAGGGAAAGTTGCTGGAACTTTAAACATGTTGTACAGGTTGTTTATTATGAGAAGATAATTGCTATTTTTTTCATGGAATTTTGAAGGTCATTTGAAATCACCAGAAGTGAAAGTTTGAAAAAATTCTAAGGGAGGTATCCCAAATACATAGTGTTGCTGGAACTGCAAACTTTATATTTCCTGCCCTTGATGAGTAGGTAATCTTTTTTACAGAGTTGTAAACAAGTCATGACTCGAATCACAGCTTGCAAAATTGCCTGACTTCAAGAAAATAAATGTAACATGTCTTTCTTGCAATTTATTGACCAAAAACGGGTCTGAGACCTGGAATGGTAGGGCTTTTCCAATAGGTTTGCACACAGTACTTGCATAAACCAACAAGTTTTGATCTTTTGTTTGATTGATGGTCCATGTTCAGTTTTTTATTCCTTGCTGAAGGCAGGCAGAGAATCTATGCAATGGTGATGGTGTGTGTTTGTGTGTATGTGACACCCTGACTTGTAGACACGATATCTCAAGAAGGGATCATCACAGGTTTAAGTATAAAACAGAGACATTTTCAGGTATTTTGCCTTACAATGAATGCAGCCTTTCAATTTTCTTGGCTTCCTTATAAATACAGCAACAGACCAAGTCAACATTCTCTTCTGTACTTCCATTTCTCTTTATTTCTTGTGACTGTTTGTAGGAAATTGAAGTTCTCGAAGAGGCAAGGTCAAATTGCCATGCCAGTTATGCAAAGACGAATTGCCACGCTGGATAAATGAGGTTGCTGGACATGTATACTGTAGTTGAAAGCACCATTTTGAATACACAGCTAATTGACTGACATAGTGATGACACGGTTACATATGTTTATTGCTGTTGTGACAAAACAAATGAAAGGTAATATTACCTGTGTCTTTCAGAGTGATCCACACAAAGTTTCACTTGCTTTCATTGCGTAGAAATACAGGTTTGTTTTATTAAAAATTTCTGTTCGTTTTCCCAGGTGCAAGCATGTCAAGGTACATGGAGAAGGTGGAAGAAATAAGAAAAAGTAAATATGTATTTGTTTTTTGCAGTATTTGACACATGCTTTTCTGCAAAGAGCACAAAATGATATTTTTCTTAGAAGTCACAACCCACTTTCTGTAAATAGGAAGGAGTGAGTGAGCATGAAAGTAAAAACTTACTATTCTACAGCATCTCATTTAGTGAGTGGATGAGGTTCTGTGCTTGGGTGGAGGAGGATTGGGAGGAGGTTTTGGTGGGAACAGAATCTGAGATGTAAGAGAGAGTATGCGGCTGAAGCTAAGAGACTGAGGTGGACAAAGGGATTAAAAGAAGAAATTTTTTAGGTAATGATTGATCTATTCAAAAGTGAATACATGATGCTATGATACTGACTAATATTTTCGACAATGTTGTATGGTAGACCTGTGGGGCCATCTGACTCTGCAGAGACAGAAACGTCTTCTCTGCAATTGCTACACATTAACCAAATGTAACAGACATTCACAACACACGCATAGCACAAATAGGGAGGATTACTGGTGAGCTGGCTGTTACAGAGTGTGACTCTTAAAATCTCTCATAGATTTCCATTCATCCGTGTGAATTTTTCTTACATTGAATAAGCAATGATGACTGCCAATTGCTGGTTGTACATAATCAGCTATTGAATAAACAATGATACTGCCAATTGCTGTCATCAGTAATTTGATTTTCTTTGATTTTCATTGACCCATTTTCTCTCTCCAATGATTCTGCTGCACTATATCATGAAACCACCTTTACATGTTTTTAGTGATATTTACAAGAATTTTGCACAATTTGTGAAAATCCAGTCCAAAATCTATTCAGAGATTGAAGTTCTGCGATAAGTTCTCATGACGTCGTGTCAGTGTGTGTGTGAACCTTTTTGTTTTTTGTTGCTAAACATAAGAAATGATTATGTGTGGTGAATAAAGTATCTCATGCACAACCTTTGTATGTTCATATGTGGTAAGTGCATGGGGAGGGAAAGACTCAAACCTGTGAATGGTGACAAATTCATTCTTGGAAGCTCCGGTTTTGTCCATGATCTGCTTTGATAAAGCCCAGAACTTCTAGAGTGGCATAAAATCCTAGAATTCAGAAAATATGGTTGAAATGGACATGCAGCATAAAATAGCATAAAATTGAGGGGAAAAATCATAGTGTCATAAAATGTTTTGATACTCGTTAGATTACCCTCAATGCCCTGGAATGGCATGCTTGTACATATTTACTTCATGTGGCATACAATTAAGTCACAACTTGTGCCTTTTTTGCCTTTTGTATATGTGTATTAGTGCATAAACACAACACGCTGTCAATGTTAAGCCACAATTGTTAAACCTGTAGGTGATTTTACATAAAATCAGTGTTCCTCTGATGATGTATGTGAATGTTTAAAAAAAAAAAATGAACCCATGGCCTACATTTAATTTATAAAAGAGTGTAGCATCCCTCCCACACCTAGTCTAAAACCTGCTGCTTAAGGAATTGTCAGGTATACCACCTCTTTTGAATCACTGGAGCTATGGTTCCTATGAATTGTAACTCAAGAGGTTATGCTAGTGCAATGATTTAGAAATAAATACATTTAAATACAATCAATTTTCAACCTGGAGACTTGGTCATGTCAGTAAGTGCCATTTTGATAGTGGCAACAGTATTTAAAAGCAAACTAGTATCATTTTTCCGCATTGATTTGATGAACGTGGGCAGGGCACTCTTCATGTACTTCAATACTAAATTGATGAGGCAAATTCATAGTTGTTCTTACCATAGTTACTACTTGCTTCATTTGTTTGGCCTGACGTAAAATGCCACCTGATTGCATAGTTTCAGTTTGGTTTCTCCAGTTCTGCTCAGTGACACCATTTTTGGGTAGGGGTCATGGGGAGAGCGTGTGCCCCGTAGTCGTATTTTGATCTAGGAACCAAATTAACTTGGAAATGGATGTAGGCTACATTTATTTGCAGGAGGTTTGGTAAAACATAATGTCAACAGATAAAATAGGTTCCGAAATGTCATTGCTGGTGATCTGAGTGGTGTTTTTGCCAAAAATTTTCCAGTTCACTCTGTGCCAACTGATGGGGGTGCTCCACTCAGTGGATGCAGATGGTATTAAGATCTTTTGCCCATGCTGAAGTTCTTAATGTCGATGTGCAGCTGCCACAAGAGGACTTCTGCTGATATTAACATTGTTTTCAATGTTAAACGCAGAGCCGCAAACAAGAGAAAGCAGTTTAATACGTGGAAATATTGTAGATAAAAATAATTTACATTAGTATCATTTTTTTATAGGTTAATGTTTTTCTCATTAATTGAGACATTTGAGACGTGAGATTCCTACTTCAAAGCTTGATACATGCAGCTTAGGACTTGTGCGAAATACCGTTTCTTGCCATCTGGCCCCCAAAATTTTCTTTGCTCTGCACCAACCGATAGAGGCGCTTTGCTTAGTCTTGCCAGGTGCAATGTGCGCAATGTCCTCAGGCAGATCATTCCAAAAATCTTGGGCATGCACCTGATTTTTCCTTTCATTGACTATATGTGGCCCACCCCATCGTTAAACCTTGGAAGCTGTCCTGATAATGAGTTGTAAGTTACTGTTTTCTATTTCTTTTTGGTTGCATAGTGATATAAATGTTGCAAATTTTATTCACTATGTCATAGGCTGGGACCAGTTCACAAGAATCTTATTTTCTCACCAGGTGTTTGTTCTCAACAGCATACATTCATAGCAGCTGCATATCTTATAAAATTGCCACAAAAATCAAAAGCACTGGCATTGATAAGCATAAAATTTTGTGTAAAAATAGTGTAAATGTATAATTTTCTCTAAACATGCTTTTGTGCTCGAAAGGCATGTGACTAAGCAAATGTAATTTTTGCAGCTGTTGACATAAAACAGCTAATCAAACTCCCTGTTGCAAGATTTATCCTCTTCATCAGATTCTGATGCACCTGCTGGGTGACTATTATGTTTGTAAGTATTAAACAGATGTGACATACAGTAACTCAGCAAAATTTGATGGAATGGAAGAATTATCTTGTAGGTTTTTATGTACATTGTTTATTAAGTGGTTTTGTGTGGTTAAAAAGAAGATAATTTTTTAAGGGATGTCTGCTTGACTGACCTTTGCTGTTTACATACTGTGTAAGTTTTGTACCATGAGGTGTTGTTGTCACTCACACACTAAAGTGTGTGAGGTTATAGACGCAGGGAGATTTCGTCAAGTTTTTACAAAAATCTTCTGCTTCTTCATTTTTGCAGATTTTGATCTGAAATTTTGTCAGTGCTGTTTCTGGGGGGTTTTGTGTCAAAAAAGTTTTTTCCCACCTGTCAGCCTTTTAATAAGCTTAATTTAGCTTACAATTTACGTAGAAATTAACTAATCAATTTACTGGTTGCTATTCTTTTAGCACACCTCAGTCTCACTGCCAGAGTTAATGATTTGTGGTTTTGAGGTGTGGAGGTTACTGGTGATTAACTCTCTGTGTCAGGAATGATATGGTGGATGGAATTCTCCCTTGCATTTAAAGGGGCACCTTGAGTTGTTTTGTGAAATTTAGTTAAGTTTTCAAAACTTGACAAAGTTTTCTTTACATACATATAATGAGAACAGACACTGTTCATTAGTTTATAGTCACATACCCGTACAAAGCTACATCCAAAATTGTTGACAGTTTTCATAACGATTGGACGTGAATCTTACATGAGGCCTATGCTAATGATAAGATTTTCCATGTGTTTGAGCCCTTTAAAATTCCCACAAATTTATCAATATTAGGTTAGTCTGTTACTTTAAAGTTGGATTTGATTGAAGGGATGTAGTCATCACAAAATTATTGAAGACTTTGTTAAGGAAGAAAGAATGTCAGAACTTTTGACATCAAAATATTATTATTACACAAAAGACTACCTTACTGTGAACACCATTACCTCAAGCCACCGTTCCCAAGCTCCTCCACTTTGTCTGTTCCACAGTCCACATCTTTTTCAGTCATCCTTCAATTTAGCGTAAGACAAGAATTTAGTTAATTAATGTTTATCTCACTTAGATATTGTTTGAATTTGTGTGAGGAAATTTGTGGTTGAAGTTTGCGCCTTTGACAAGTTCATCAGGGAATCTCTCTTTGTCCACTGGAAAGGTCCCTTGGAATTTTGCATATTCTGTATTGGCTCTACTTTCATTACAATGTTAGACACCAACTAAGAGAGAGATATCACTTCAGTTTAGCCCAAAGGACGATCTTCTTTGCCGATCACGGCTGTTGCATGGGTAGCATACTGAATAACACTTATAAAGTCTAGGGTACGCCTGTTGCCCTCTTTCAAGATCACATTTTCAAATTAACATACTTTCTGAATATTTTCTAGACTTGCATGCAATGGACCTGACAGTGTGTAAACTAAATTATCTGTGCATGTTAGTTCAACTTTGTTACCTTCCAAGAGATTTAACGTTCTGATGCCACCAACAAACACTTCTTGAGTTCAGTTGTGTGAGTTGTATCAGCATTGCTGTGCTAGTTTGATATTTGTCATTAGTGATTCCCCAAAAGTTCATTCCAAAAGAGAGATGGAAATTGTGTGAAATCATTTCTACATTGACAATTTTGTCTGTAGTTTGCTTGCATTACTGTAGCTATGTTTTCTGCTGTTTGTCTCAGCTAATGTAATTTACAACTATCAAATATGGTTTCAGTTTTTGTTGAGTTTTGATGTCAATTGATGATGTACATACAATACTAATCTCACTTTGTCAACATCTTAACTGTTATCTTTGTATACTGTGTGTGCAGGAACTGTAGGTGGAGGATTTTGTTTCAGATCACATGTTATGGCCAGTATTCTGTTAAACACTGTAATGTACTTCAGTGTGATGAGTAGGAACTGACTTTATAGACAAACTTAGGTAAACTTACTAGGACTTAACGTCCACGTAGCCTACATGAATATGTTAATGTTAGGTTCGTATTTAAGGGTCCTGAGTCAACTTTAATTAAAGTGACGTGACATCTAGTTGAGTAAAGTGCACTTTTATTCGAGTAAACAGTTGAGATGTAAATTTTATGCTTTGCTTTGGACTTGAGTAGATTTAATATGTGTTGGAGAGGATACGGTTTAAACTACAGTAACTGTAATTGTATTTATATTTGAATACTGTGATGTAATTAGGATTAATTAGAACCTATTTTGGATTTTGAAATTGACTTCCATCCTCCTCTTCATACTGTTCTCTGCCTTCCCTTTACATCCATTATCAACTCCTTAATTTCCCGTCGTCAACCAATGATAAACAACAGGATCAGTTGTGCAATAGTGATGCTTGTATGGGGAAGTAGGAATAACCCTTAGTGTAATAGACTTTAAATACAGTATAATGAGTTCAGCTGCTGGAAAGCTCACCCAACCAGGGAAACCACCCACTAAGGTGTGTGTCTAATGTGTATGCAAAGCACTGCTTCGGCTGGGTTCGTGTTGTTTTCAAAATTTAAGCGCAATTGGTAAGGGCATCCCTGTCTGGATTGGCTGAACAAATGATCTTTGACCTGTTTTTAAGCAAATAAACAGTTGAATGAAATCCCTGGCAACCCCCCAGATTTCACACATGTGCAATTGTCAACCAATAGAGCTGGTGCCCTGTCTTGCTGAAGGTGACAAATTTTCTGTCAGAAGCAATAAAGAAATTAAAAATAGACATAGCACATTGTTAGATAAGTTAAAACTGTTCTTATAAAGAACTTGTTTGCTTTTTGTTTGTCATCTTTAGAGTAAAGTCCAAGGGAGTTGTTTCCATGGTAACTACCACTTGGCGTGATGTTGATGATGATGATGATGATGATGAAGCCTTATTATCTACAGAGAATATTTTGTCAGAGTATTTGTACATCACTTTAGTTTCTTTCAGTGCCGCAGTCTCATGGTGAACGTTGTTAGAAACACAACTCATTTTTAGCACATTGTTTTCTTATTTGACCAGTATCTTGTACTTTAGGTACAGTAGTGCTTTGTCTATTGATCTGCAAACACTAATACCACTCATCTATCCAGACTCATCAGTACACTTGTCTTTGGCTTGGCCATTAAAATTCAAAAGGACAGAGCCCCCTGTCGGCTTTTCTTTTCTGGGAGTAAAAACAAAAAGACATCAGGAATGAGCAGGAGTGTTGTCAGTATTGGGGACTTAACATGAATTCATGAGTTTTAACATGAACTTGTTGAACATTTTCCTTGGATTGTGATGGTCACAGATGGCCTTTAATGGTTTATAAACTCTCTGTATTGGGACCTTTCTGATTGTTTGCTAATCCACTGTACAAACTCAAGCAGTTTGTTATTACATACCAGCAGCAGCTAAATATAACAACTCTGTTTTTTTTGTGCTGTTTGTCTTGTGTGTTTCAGAACCAACTACTGGACCAGACACACTTCAGATGTTTTATCTGAGTTGTTTGATCCTACAGAATGTTGGTGCACTTTGAAGGGTCAGAGGCCATCTACTTTACAAACAACATTGAAGTTTGTTGGTCAAAAGATCTTGTTGTCATCAAGAACAAATTTGGACACTTATTCCACTGTGATCAAATTCACAGCTAGTTTACATTTTTGTTGACTGTTCCTTTAGTGCAGCTCATGTGTCAGGTTCTACTTGATCAAAGTGGTGAAAGCTTACCAAGCATGCTGTTTTAATTCTTCTGATTGTTCTCGTCATGTTACACATTGAATCTTCCTCCTACAAGACAGCCTACTTCTTAATCAAGGAGTTTGTAACAGTTTTCAGTGGTGATAGCTACGCAACAAAGTTGTCATACTCATTGGGACATAGCACAAACATGGATCATGCTACAGTTTGTTAGATCTTCTCAAATGTTAGTTTATTCTTGTTTCATAAATCAAAGACTTATGTTTGCCACCAGATAGCTTTGTGTATTGCTTCAAGATTTATGGATGTGTGTAATTTCTTCGTTCATTTTGAGAAAAGCAGGGATTGGTTTTTCATTATCTGACGCTTCTTCAGGGTTTCAAACCAGTGTCTATTGATTTTGAAATCTATTGTGGGCAACTGTTGTATAGTATGCTGGCAATGTCTCAGCAAGGAAATGGCAGCCCACGTCTTATAATCCGCAGGAACAAAAGAAGAGCAAAACGAATTTACATTTCCAGGTCACATAGGCTAGAATTGCTAACTCAAAAACTGCTTTCAGGTGATGCTGGTAAGTATTTACATGTCAAGTAATTGGACATTAGTATGAGACTTTATGAAACTTGATGTGGGAAGAAGCAACAAAGGATAAAAACAGACAACAAGTATCTTTCACAATTTGCAAAGCAGTGCTTAATTAAACCTTTTGAAAAGTCTTAATTTGCAAGTAAAAAAAAAGGTAATGTGCTGCAATTGTTTGGAATTGCATAGCAGTTTAACTTCTTCACTGATGTATCAACGAAGGGCTCAACATCTGATAAATAACCCTTGTTTCTAGAAAAATATGATTGGAGCTGTTTGTGTTTTAACTGTTCATACTCGTTCTTTATATTTTTGTTTATGGAATGTTGAATATATATACTACAATACAGGTGAGTCATGTCACAGTGACTGTTCCGTTGTCTGATCATGGTATCCCTTATAAGCAGTTTCTGTAAGAAATGTTGTTTGTGTAATACTTCTGTTATTACGTGTGGCTACTAATAAAACATTATAGACCGAATGATAACCTGTACATCAAAACTGTTCGAACTGCAAATGTCTTGAGTCTTAATGTAGCAACATATGAATGCAAAGTTTCATTTAATAGTCAAGATGCACACACTAGAATTGCATTCTTCCTCAACTTCACACTTCACTACAGTATCAGAAGAAACCAGTGCACTGCACCACACATTACCTGAGTACACCTGAGGACGTATACTACATACTTCCTCATGCTAATGGTGTGATTATGTTTATGTTGGTAATGCATCGACATCTGTCTCCGCAAGTCTGTAGCTGTCTGCATTGTGACCTGCACACTGTATTGGCATCACCATGAAACTTTGTTGGTGGTAGACCAATTATCATTAATGACTCTGTGTTTGAAGAATGTCTTAGTTGTATGCAACTATTTTAAGATTATCTGCTTACATATTATGGTTTTCTATTGGCCATCAAAACTACCTCATTCTCTGAAAGTCAAACAGAGCTGTTGTTTCAGTAAAACATTACTATGCAGTTACCTCAATGTTAAAATGCTGATTTCTTGTAATTAAATACTATTTATTGATCATAACTATGGTAGTTTGTAACAACAGTGCTAAATTTATTTGCTTTCTTGGAATTCTGACCTACTGTGAAAAAGCAGATTGATCAAGCGCGTATATGTTTTTCACTCTAAGAAACTACTTATTTGGATAATTTATTCAACAGCACCGTGAAAGAAGAAGAAAATCAAATGTACCATGCATCAATAAAACAGTTTAGTTTTGGCACATCTCTTCACAAAGTCACAATAGTATCCAGTTACAAGTTAGGCTATTTCTTCAGTACAGTCTCAATTAAACTTCATTTTATGTAGTTCAGCACTTGTCAGAGTTGCTATCCTCAGAAAAGCAATGTCCAGTAGTGTTCAAATCTACGTTTACTTGCAAAGCTATATAGCTTTTACAAGGCTATGAAACATTCTAACAGGATGTAGGTCTAGGCATAGTCGCAATGAATCCTGTTAGAAAGTGTCAGGTGATCAATTGTGAGACAATTATTTTCATGCTCACATCCTGTGTACCTGCTAGTGGTAACATGCCTACTACTTCATCTTTTTGTAACTCAAGCAACTCTTTAAAAATTTTCTTCTGGAATGAACTGAAAATAATGTACATCCTGGTTGCCCATGGATGGCAATCAGGACTGTTGTCGAAACCTGCCTCTGCCTCTACTTCTCCAGCCTCGAGGGGCCCGGAAGTCTCGAGTTCTCCATACATATAGTGTAACAAGCCTCTGTTCAACCCTGATAGCAATGATGAGTAGCTTTATAACCTGATCCTTTGCTACCACTATGAGTACTAGTGGTTTATCTATAAGGTCCTTTGAAACAAAAACTTTGCATTGTTTATAAATCCCTTTGAAGAGGTTGGGGCACATATTCCTTGTCATATACTTTCGTAGCCCTGTGGAAATGTGAATTTCTGATTTTTATGTATTTTGTAAAATGTTTTTAATATAAATCTGTCCTGAATACTGAATAGTTGCATAGCAGCAAAATGTTTTTGTTTTCAGTTTTGTCCAGCATGAAATTGTTAAATTAAAATCCACAAATTGTAGTGACTCAAGTTGAAAGGCAAACAAGGGTAAGCTTAGCCTTAGAGGCCATCCTGCTAGAATTGATTTCAAGAGTACTGACTTTGAGCAAACTCAAGTGAATGCATTAGTGAGCAAAGGGTAAGTATAGTCACTTGTGAATATTCACAGTGAGTTGTGGGAAGGCACAGTCCCATGCTACCTATGGATTGTATACTCCTGCTCTGAGGTGACTTGTAGCTCTGTTAGAATCAGTAACCTGAGTTTACTTAATAGAACTGATGAAGATCTTTTTGCTGACAGTCCTGCCAAGGAATGATTCATAATTGAGCTCCATGATTTTCATTTTCCCTTCATCTGATAGTCTGTTAGCCTGCTGTGTGTTTAATTCCAATTGTTCTTCTCTCTTCCTTAGATTACAGGTATCGGAAGGATGAGATCTTTAAAAGGATGAAAATTTCCACTTTTGTGACTCTGGTATGTTGACGTAACATTTTGTGTTTATAGTGTAACTGCCCTTTGTAACATCAACAAAGGTCACATTTGTTGGTTTCTGGACTCTTGGCTATTGACAAGTTTTGACAGTTAGGGATTTATGTTTTATCATGTTAATCAGGATTGCTGCTCAGATGTACCAAGGTTTACAGAGGATCTGTAATAATGTAGCTATTAGTAAACACAAAATTTGCCCTGATTTTCAACATAACTTCAATCACAAGTAATCATCATTGTTGTTCAGAGAATAATGATGGTTGTGTTGGCAGTGATGTGATGTTTATGATGGTTATGCTAGTGATGATTGTGGTCAGGCTGTCACTAATGATGGTGGAGCTGGTGATGATGATGATTAGGCTTGTGAAACTGGGGCTTTTACTGGTAGTGATAATGTTGGTTATGCTACAGTTATGATTACTCTGACATTGTCCGTCAGGGACCTGAATACTCAATGCAAACACTAATGTGCTGATCATGAATAGGGTAAGGCTATTGATGATAATGATACCTCTGCTAGTGATACTAATGATGGTGGCATTGGTAGTGATAATAATGGTTATGCTAGTGATGATTGTAGTCAGGCTATCATTGGTGATGTTGTACTGAGCATAATTAAGGTTAGGCTAGTTAGTGATGATTGGGTTAGAAGTGATAATGATTGTTGTGCTAGCGAAAATGATAGTTATATTAGTGTTGATAACAATTGCAAAACGGATGATGATGATGGTTCGGCTGATGGTGGTGATGGTTATTGATGAAAGTCTAATGACCATGGTAATGTTTTCCATTGTTTTTACAATTGTGTTTGTCCTTCCTCTTTTTGATGTTATGCTGTGTCAACCTTGATTGCTGCTAAAATCATTTTTAACTTGTTTAATCAAGATTGATTAATATCTGCTGCAAAGCTGCAAAGCATCAGAAATGAAGTTTGATAAACAGCTGGAGGAAGTAATATGGACATTTTTACTGTGGTGAAAGTCTTAGTAATGTATGGGTACTTCCTATTTTAGATCAGTGGAGTGAACTTATGTAAAGCTCCAGGAATAATTATGCCTAAATAAGTTTTTTATCACATGACCTTAAGGCATTTCACAGTTTACCTTCCCTGGAGAATTGAATTCTCAAGGTGTCAAAAAGCCTGGAGTTATCTGTCAACCAGATACTACTCTAAACAATTTGCACAAAGTGAACCTCACATGTTATTTCTGGTTTTCTATTGTATACAGATACTTGTTAAACAGAGATCATCTTTGACATGTTTTGTAGCAGTTTGATAATTTTCTGAAACTGATTTCTACTTCATTAGATTGCAATTGATCAGACTGAGGGCAGTCCCTTGAGTCTTACACAAGGGTGACGGTTGCCTAGCAATTAAGCGACGATTTTTGCAGGATTCAAAAGTTTTGTTGATGATATCCTTTCCTAAGTCACTAATTGGCACATCTCAATCGCTGCTCCAAAGTTTCAAAATTTTTGAATTTTGCTGTGATTGTTGGAAGTAAAATGGAACTGCCAACATGGGTTATTGAGAAATGTTTTTGTGTACAGATGGGGAATAACATAAGAACAAACCCTGGTGTGTAGTGCTACATAAGTTTGCATAGTTTGAATAATAGAGGAGAGACAACTCTCTATCTCTTTTATTTTTAAAGGTAATTCAAGTTTATACTATGAAAGAGATGGAACAAGGTATTGATATCGGTGAGTATGCTTATACTGTGAAGGAGATTTAGACTTGATTATTAAAGTGGTAATATCGTTATGGAGCTTCTGAACAACTTTTGTATCATGAACATTACATGTTGCCATTTGTCTTGTTATATTAAACTTCCCATAAATCTTTACCAATATGAACTGTCGTATCTAAGGAGAAGTTTCACATATTGTGATAGTGATGAATTTCGTCCCTTCATATCATTGCGGCATTGATAGTATGAACATTTAAAATGACACTGCAGAAACTAATGGATTTTTGCAATTTTTGGTTTTGATAGTAATTGTAACCTTTGCTATCACATGGCAGTGTATGTGTGCATGTGTGTGTGTATGTGTGTTTGTGATACCTACCTTGTAAACACAATATGTCAAGAAAGGAAGCTTGAAAATATCTGATATGTACTCTCACATTGAGTACAAAAACCCTATTGTTTTTGGTAGTGGTCAAAGGTCATTTGGGGTCAACAGGAATCAAAATGTGAAAACTTGTAAACACAATATCTCAAAGAGAGAAGCTTGGTCAAATCCCATATTTGATATGTAGTTGCACCACAAGATCCCTATCAATTTTGATGTAGGGTTTTGGTCAACAGGGTTCAAACTGTGAAAACATTGTAAACATAATATCTGAAGAAGGAAAGCTTAGACAGATCTCATATTTAGTATGTAGGTTTACCACATTGAGTACTCTGTTGTTTTTTGTGGAGGTAAAGGTCACTTGAGGTCAACATAGGTCAATTTGTGAAACGCTTGTAAACAAATGAAGCTTAGACAGATCTCATATTTATTGTATAGGTACATCTCATTGACTACAGGAACCTTATATTCTTTGGTAAAGGTCAAATGTCATTTGAGGTCAACATTGGTCACATTATAAAATTCTTGTACACATCATGTATATAGGTGAATCTCATTGGTACAAAAACCCTATTGTTTTTAGTGCAGGTCAAAGGTCATTTGAGAACAACAAGGATCAAATTTTGAAAACTTTGCAATCATGATAAATTTCAAGAAAGGAAGCTTGTACAGATATCGTACTAAAGCATAAAGGTAGCTTGTGACACGTGGTAATGCAATAATAGCATTATCAAAACCATGATGCATTTGTGCATTCTGTTTTCATCTGCGGAAAGTATCAGTGACTCTTTCTGCAAACTGTCATACATTGCTACATTATATATTGGATTGTGATGATAGGTTGTGATGATGTATGCTGCTGATCACAACATTGCAGATAGACCTTGATTCTCACATTTAAAGCACAGTAGATCATATTCTGGTCAGTCTGAACCTAACTTTCTAGTTTCATCTTTTGAAATTTGCCAAATGTAGAATGTGTTTTTCAGAGACATCAGTATTATTTTCCTTTATACATGACTGCATGTTTGTGACATTAAACTGAATTGGACTCGGTTTATACATTATTGGTAAAGCAGAAATGATCAAGCATATATGTTTTAAACTGGGCAGAAAGACATTAATCTGATTGGACTGAAAGATGCTAAATTGATTTGGCTGAAAGAATTAAAACTGATTGGGCTGAAAGATATTAATCTGATTGGGCTGAAAGATATTAAACTGATGGGGCTGAAAGATATTGTTCTTGTGGATATTAGTAATTAAAAGAGAGTTGACAGATTTTCACAAGTAAAGTAAGAACTTATGTCTCACATGAGAGCTTTCTTCAGTCCTCTCTTAGTGGTTTACATGTTTTGATACATTTAAATTGGTGGATTCATGACTCATCATTGAGGGATGCTGTAATGTCGATTTCGGCAGACGTTTTAGGTCCAGAAATTGTTAGCCTCATGACTTGTTGACACTAAAGATCGATACTCTCATTACACTTCAGTATTGATGATGGATCACACCTGTTATTATGAGCCTCAGTCTGTTTGAATTGAACTCATAGTCTCATATAGAGGGTTTTACTGTCAACATCAGTCTACACTTGTCATTAATTTCAATGTCAAATTTGTCTCACTCCCATGTTTGCTTAAAATCTATCATATGAAAACTGGAGTAGTTTAGACATTAACATGTGAAGAGCAGTCGAGAACAGTTGAACATTGTCATTAAGACTGGTGATGGAGTAGTGAGTTAACAGAGATTAAAGTCAACCTCTTAGCATAGAAGGACAGTGGTATTTAACATGCATAAATAAAAAAAAAAACTCAGGGGTTCAAATGAAAACAGTTTAAACAGATGATTAAATAGATGATTAAATAGATGATTAAATGTTAGGTGTAATGAGTGATAGTAAAAACAAGAGAGAGATAAGATGGCAGGAAATTAAAACTCTAAAATATGGTTTATAATCAGAGAAGAACCAACTTAACCTTATATGGTGTTAAATATTCTGATGAGATGCTAATGTTTTATTTGTGTGAGGAAGGAAGACGAAAAGGAAGGCTTCTAGTAAACTTTCATTTCCATTTTAATCACACATCAGGTGATGAGGATGGGAGAGGTTCCTCATCAGCTGGTGACAACCATCAGAGTCCTGTACCATCACTACCGTTGGCAGAAAGAGAAAATGAAGTAAATGGTGGTGATGTGTCTGAAATATCAACAGCTAGATCAACACTTCAAAGGTAACCATAATGAGGAATTGACCGATGATATCAGTTTATTCATTCACATCTTATGAGGTCATGTTCATGTAGGGACACACTCGATGGTGATCACTTCATTACAAACAGATTGTGACAAGCATCGTAATGTCATTAACTCGGTATCGATTGCATTAGGGTGACACGCATTGTAACGCCATACCTCGGTATGGATTGCATTAAGTTGACATGCATTGTAATGCCATACCTCGGTATCGATTGCATTAACGAGACACGAATTGTAACGCCATACCTCGGTATGGCTTGCATTAGGGTGACATGCATTGTAACGCCATACCTCGGTATGGCTTGCATTAGGGTGACATGCATTGTAACGCCATACCTAGGTATGGATTGCATTAGGGTGACATGCATTGTAACGCCATACCTCGGTATGGATTGCATTAGGGTGACAGGCATTGTAACGCCATACCTAGGTATGGATTGCATTAGGGTGACATGCATTGTAACGCCATACCTCGGTATGGATTGCATTAGGTGACATGCATTGTAACGCCATACCTCGGTGTGGATTGCATTAAGGAGACACGCATTGTAACGTCATTACCTGCGTATCGATTGTATTAAGGTGACACACATTTTAAGGCAATGCCTTGCTATTGATTTTATTAAGTTCAGTTTAATCCAAGACAAGGAACATTCATCTTGGTGCTTAGAAATTTTTAACTTTGATCTGAAAGTTAGCCTTTACAAGAATAAAATATCAGCGTGAATTCATTGAACTTCTTCATTCCATTTTAAAGAAGGGTTCTTCCATAGGACAATTCACTTGTCTTGAAAGAGTTATTGTCTCCAACCCTCACCCTTAAACTGAATTAGCATTAACATCACTCAACCTGACTAGCTTCAGCCTGTATCTCACAGTGCAGTACTTCTTTTCATATGTAAGCCTGTTTGGGTTTAAATTACCTCCAATAATGTGATCTTGAACCAGTGTTTCTGAGCAGACAGTCAAGAGCCACCCCTCAGAGTCTCTGGAATGTTTAGTTATTGATTGGTTATGTGTCACATGTCACATCTATTTATTAGGTCATTTCAAAATGCTGCTGCTGCAAAACATAGAGAGAGTATTACTGATGTGCTCCAGACTTTCTCTGATTCATTAGAAGCTTGTTTTCAGTTGCTCTGACCCATCATCACCTACTAGGTGAATACTGTCATCACCTATCTGGGGAATCCTTAACTCTCACTCACAGAAAATGCCTCACAGTTCTTTTCTTGCCTTCATTGTCATGAACTGCCCCAATAGAATCCCTCTTTTTTCATTTGCTATCAGTTTATCAACCAGACAATGAGCTAGGTCAGTCATTAATGCACTTGAAAACGAAACCTCAAATGACAGATGTCTATGTTGGTCAAATATTGTATCAGCTGTCAAAATATTGAGTTATTCTGACAGCACTTTGGAAGTATGATAATTATTTTTGATAATTTTGATGTGAAGATACATGTGACCTCAAAGTTATGGTGCTCTTCATATTCATATATATTGCAATATGAAATATGATATTGCAATTTAATAGTTCTTCAAAATCAGTCAGGATGCCACCATTCTGAGATTGTGATGTCAAAACCTGACCTCTCGTAGTCAAAAAGCTTTCCCCTTTTCTTTATAATTTATTGTCATTAAGTTTCAACAACTATGCATCAATTCAACTCAAAGTATTGAAAATTTGATCATTGCATGATACACCTCAGTAATTCCACACAATATGTGTGCAAGTGTGTGTGCATCTGTGGAAATTACTGGTGTAACAGAAATACATTAAATTCCTGCTATCAGGGTTTATGTGAATCTTGATTTGACTACATTGCAGCAACATCTCTACACTTCAAAAGTGTGTAAGGAGGAAACAGTATTTTTGAATGAAACTTTGGGAATATGTTTGTCAAAAACTTTTGCTTCATATTACATAGAGATCTTCCCAATGTTTCATTCTTCTCTGAAAGAAACCACACATCAAAGGTCAAAGCGATTTCAATTTATTATCTCTGCAAGAAGGCATCAACAGGTCCAACACAGTACTGAATATTAATATATACGACATCATGAGAGGAAGAAACGTGCCACTAGTGATTGAAGTTTATGGGGTCAAATTACAAACCAAGAAGGAGACTTGGACAGATACCATATATTTAGTCTGTGGATTTAGCATAGTCATTATAATAAAGGTTTTACATTTTAAATGGTCACATTATGTTGGATCGTTGGCAGTTGTATGTCACACTGAAAACAAGAAATTAATCTGCTGTGCTTTTTGACCCACAGTCATCATTTTAAACACACTGTGATTGCAAAAATGTTCTTTTTCCTATTTCCACAGCCAAATATGTTTAACGTAGATATTACGTTCAGATGTCAACATCCATACATAGAAATTACTTATGTACAACATTAAAACTGCAATGAATGTTTCACATTCTGGTTGAATATATGTATGGCAATATCATAGTGTTACTGTGCCACTCATATTTTGATTGTTATATAATGTACAAACCATTATTCAGCAATTAATGGTGAGAGTTCCTCCATTTTATTTACACATGTTCTCTTCTTTGGCCTACCAGTGTCATCAGGGGGGTCGGTGAGGTCGACATTACTGACCCAGATGGAGATGATGATGATGATCTGTCCACACCACGCTCTGATCCTTCCAGTGCCATCCCTTATCTTCTCTTGGATATACGAGATCCAGATGAATATGAGAAATGTCACATCATTTCAGGTTAGTCATGTGACTTTGTAATTGGTGCTCTATGTATTTGATGAGGAGAAACTATTAACTGTAATGAGATTCCACCCCTCCCCTACCCTTTTTTTTTGATGGTTTGTAAAGTGATTTAAAGTGATCTAAACTTTTGAAACAGATTTGTTTCCATTTATCAAAAGTTTTCAAGTAGAACCAAGGCTCACACCCAGTACAGTGTGATGTGTTACTGGGGACGACACAAATGTCGAAGGATCGAACTACACCATTTTTCAAAAGTCCTCGTTGTTTTGATCAAGAATTGGTCCTTTGTTTTGTTTGGACTATCAACACATATCTGCTAAGAAGACCATCATTGCGTTGTTTTAAGGTTTGAAAAGTAATTGACACCAGTAAAATACACAAGGACACTTTTTGTAACACATGCAAGTCATCCTGACAGATTTTTAACATCACACATTGCCTGAAATGGGAATTATTTTTCAGGTATTGGTTTATTCATTGTTCATTGTTTTTCTTCAATTTCTTCAACAGCTAAGAGTTACCCGGCTGCTATGCTGTCCAGATCTGTTAATAACTACACCAATGATATCCTCCAATATGTATCCTTTCAATGTTGTCGTCACTGGAAGAAACTAAATGATGCAGTTTGAAATTAGCAGGAATGCATGCCAAGAAGACCAAAGTAATGACACGATGGCTCTTAATCTGTTGATAGGAGAGACTGTTAGCCTCAATTTTTCATAATCTGAGCCTTTGGTCCATTACAATGATGTATTTATATCCTTAGCCTTACCTACAAACACAGTATGAAGCACAAATGTCTAACATTTTACAGGTCAATAAGTTTTCTTAGCCAAGTTTTCAAAGGACTTAATTAAAACAAAAAAAACGTTACCATCATCGTTCAAATTAAATCGAAGCACTATGTGAATGTTCCTTGAAAAATTCAAATTACTCGCAGACATATTTCAGGGCAAGTTATTTAATTTCTCCTGTGTTTTTAGCCATACTCCATTTCTTTTTCAACTTTGTTGGTAATCCAACTCTTTTAGCCTTAACTTATTGAATATTGGGTGTTTCTGTGTTAATACACTTCAAAGACTCATGCACAAATTACTCCTGGGTGTGGTTTCATATAACCTGATTTCATCAGATAATTTACAACCTTCTTATACAACTGGACTTTCTTTATGTTAAGTAGGAACTTTCAGATTTCAAAAGTTGAAGATTATTTTTTGAAAGCTCATCTATATATCACACTGCTGACTCCCTACTGGCTATAAAATCCTGAAAGATACTGACAGAACTGATTACATGGAATAAAAATCAAGCAATGGTAACAGAAATGATGAATACATAATCAATAAGTAAATACTCACTCTTTTGCAAACACTTACAATTATATGAGGAAAAAATTAATCAGGAATTTTTAGATAAAGCTGTGAGCATGACAGATTTGCTCATTCCATGGATACCCCCCTAGAAAATTATCTGCACATTATGAATTCCAGATATCGAGAATGTGAAAAGAAACACAAGAAAAGAGGTGCAAATTATTAGACAGGTGAGATTTGATGAAGTTATAAAATTTCACTTTCAATGTAAGAACTATAAATGTAACATAAACTTGCCTTTACAAGTACTTACAATGATCTATCAAACCCACAGAACCTCAATTCAATTTTTAAAATCCAGTATAGATATTAAAATATTTAGAAAAAGGAGTAATAAAATGACAATACAATACAAAATTGTTAAGAATTAAAATAAGTTACGGAGAAGCAGTTGTTGTGTCATCCTTTGTCATGTAAATATGTGTGATCCTTCAACAATGGAGTATATATGTGACCATGGAGGAGGTATAGTGACCCAGAGAAACCCCAAAAGATTGTGAAGGAGGACCAACAGAAGAGAGAGAACAAGAGTCAGGTCCTTAAATAGTGACTCTTGAGAAGCAGTTGAGTGTGGAAGTTCATATATTGGTACAGTAGACTGGTAGACTAGTTAAACAAAGCAGCAATATTTGATTAATTTATAAAACAAAGTCATAAAAATGCCTTCGTGTTTAACATGACATAGTTGAGGTAGCTAAAACTTTCCTTTTTTAAGGTTGTCACAACAGGCTCTGAATATGTTCACTGTCACTTTGTAATCACTTCAGGGTTCATCGCTTAAGGGTACTGTGACCTGCATCTAGAAAAGAGCTGGGTTTATTCAAAAGTTGTAGAGTGAAACCCTGAATGAAAGTCCATTGAAATTATGTTTCTGTCTATTGATGTTTTATAATAATGGTTTTACAAAGGTTGATGAAAATGCAAATATGATGAAGTGGAGTGTTGCCCAGTGTCAGTATTTCTTTCTTTAAGTCTGTGGGTATTGTCTCTTAATTACTGGATTCAACACAGGTAAGTAGTATCAATATTTGGAAAGAAGAAAGTACATACTTCCAAAACAAAACCCTTGGGACATATAAAATTCTCAATTGATCTTGAAATAAAGGTTACCTAAACTAGGGATAACATGAGACTTATCATGTGAGTCCCTCTCTTGACGTCATAAAGTTGCGTTCTTAATAGCCAATGTTTATTCATGATGCAGATATAAAACAGGAATTTGCCTGTACAGTCATCAATATTGGATGTGTTTTGATGGAATTTGTGGTTATTTTCAACATTTTAATTGATAATACAGTCAATATTCCAAAATGTCATTTCCACGTCCCACAACCTTTAATTGTAGTCTCATATTGTAGTTTTTCACCATGTAGTCACAGTTTAAGGTTGTTACAATAAGCTTCTATATTGGTAATCACCATGTAGTCACTGTTCATCATTGTTGTTATAATCTGTGATGATTTCTACTTCTGTATGATCATTTTCCTCAGCATTTTTGTTCCTTTTTGCCTCTTCTTAGTTTGTTTCATTCAGTCTCATCCCCTGATGACTGATGAGAGCAGCAATTGTTGCCTTGTATCTTTCTCTGGGATTATTTTTCTTGTTATACATTTAAGTCACAGTCATGTTTTCTCAGACTCATTTCTTTGACCTAATTGCTAATCAGAGAAATAAACCGGGACGACTGATCATCCTCTATGATGAAGATGAGAGGATCTCCACCAAAGCAGCCACCACTTTTGCCCAAAGAGGATTTGATAATGTTTTCCTTTTGTCTGGAGGTGAGCCTAATCTGATTAACTGCTATGCTCTGATTCTGTCTTAGCTGTTGCTTTACCAATCGAAGGTGAACACAGGGGAGGGAATGGGGAAAAGAGTGGGGAAGGGGTGGAAATGTCTGTGTTGTGTAAGACTCTTTCAAGGAGCAACTGATCTTGAATAGCTTGAGTAATGTCCTTGATCAAAGAATGTAAACAAACTGAAGAACACTTAAGAAGTTTGCACCTACGAGGTGGGTAGAACTAGCTTAGTTTGGATAGGACTTTTTACATAGTGACACTGTTGTTAAGAAGCAGTGCATGTAAAGTGCTTTGATAGCAGCCAATTGGATATTCCTAGAAAGATATTAATGTTGAAAGTTTTTCCCTGTGTTTGTTATTTGTATCTGGTGTTATCAATTTGAGAGTTCATTTACCTCATTTTCTCTTTTCCTATTTTAGTCTTGTGTTCTTTTCATTCTTTAGGGTTAAAAGTTGCCGCACAGAAGTATCCCCATTCTCTGATAACTGGTACCTTACCAATGTCATGCATTCCTCCTCAGCCCCCTTCTTATGGGAGAAAGAAGGGCAATGAAACACCTAGAGCAGAGGTTCCTGCATCTCAGGCTGACTTTACTTCTGAGGATATCCTTTTCCAATGTTAGATGTCAAATTTAATTTTTCTCTTGATGTGTGAAAACCAAAAAAAAAAAAAAAATGCTAGCATTGCATAGTCAACTCTCTTAACTTTTCTGACACACACATAACTGCACATATACTCAGGTGTTACTCTATTAAATTTTGCTGTAACATTTGATGGATTGTTAAGCCAGTATTGCACGAAGACAAATTCACACATTTATTTTTGCGACTATTGCGTTTCTAAATACACACAGTTGCAAAAATAAATATGCAAATTTGTTTACCTTGGTAAAATAGCAATCTCATGAAGGCAAATTTGCATGTTTATTTTTGCATCTACTGCATTTCAAAATGTGATAGTTGCAAAAATAAACATGCAAAATAAGTGAATATGTCTCACATGAAGACAGGAATGCCAAAATTACTCCAGACAGTTGCAAAATATTAGCACTAATTTTGTACCTAGTTATCACTAATGTTGTGAAACAACCTTCGGAAAACCAGAGAACATTTGGCCAAGGGTAAATTCTACAAAGTCATGTTAGGTCTACATTAGTGCTACATTAATGAGAATGTTTTGTGGAAACTTTGCTATCGTTTGGCGTAAGACTTTCTCAAAATCATCGCAGAAAGTTTTGAAAATGTTCAAAACTCCTGGCTGTGCTTTTGTGATTCTTGCAAACTTAGGTGACAGTTTTGCTACTGTTTTACTAATATTTGGCGAATTTGCAAAACTCAGTCATCTGCAATCAAAATTTGTTGTCATGAGATACTAGCTTAAGTTTTGTGGTTGTTGTCCAGTAGTGTGAGCCTCAAGCAAATTCTAAAGTGAAACAAGAAATCACTGGTAAAGTCTAGTCTTGTGCCACAAAAGTGAAAGTCCATTTTGTTGGGAGGAAAGTGTCAAGAATTGTTAACAGAGTTGAGTGTATGATGAGGAGTTAAGAAAATTTTGAAACTTTCATTGTCCCAGAACATTGTGTGCAACAAGCATGTGTACCTTTAACATCCATTATTTACATAATTAATATGTCCCAAGTCATATGTCTTGAGAAGTAATACTTTAACTTGAACCTTGACTTCAGTTTACATATTCAGAGGCTTGGAGATCTCTTGAATGAAGCATTGTTACCAGGTGATACAGGAAGTAAGAAAACAAATTTGAGATTTTCTCCTTTCAGCTGTTATCAGTGCCATTTATGTGACCAGAAATCTATAAACCATTTTCTGCAAGTTGTTTCTGATGACTAACCAGAAGTATTAGAAAAAAAAATCACTTAAACGCAAATCATTGTATTCAAACATTTAATAAATATCCAAGTCCTCAATAGTAAGAGCTTTTCCAAATGGCTGCCACTGTTTTTGATCACTCTGTTAAACATTGAAGTCTTTTAATCCACTATGTTGTGAAACGTGTGAATTCCTCTTCACAACCTTACCCAAATTGACTATTGTTTATTCCACCATGCTGCTGTAGTAAAAAAAAAATCAATAACCAAAAAAAGTATGCCAGCCATCTACTGGAGAGTCAATGCAGGTAGATATGAGTGGGCCTTAGATTTCAATCCTTGCAGAGCTTTACATGTCGGCAATAAAGATCCCACTTGGATTGATATGTTGCGCTAGCTTACTTCAAAACATGCTTTATTTAGCCTCCAGAAGTGTTCAGGAAGTAGTTAAATTTAGTGGGAAAGAAAATATGGGGAACGACAATTATTCCCCTCGGCCCCCTATCAAGGACCTTAGGTTCGTTAAAACCAAAGATTTGAAATGTGAGCCTAAGACTCTATTAAAATGTTTGAAAAGTTCCAATGATTTTATAAGCCCAATGATACTGCAATTGTATGATTGCAAACTTTTCCACTCATAATACGACCTTTGAGCAAAAGGAAGTTGTGAGAAATATTTAGTCTTTGGACCCTCTAGAGTTTAAAACAATGACACCTAGTCCAGCTACCATTGGCAAATGTAAAACAGTACAGAAGGATAAATTATCAGAAACTAAGTACTATCTTGAATACCTTCTGTCACTTTGTATTCTTCTTTATACCTCTATTGAAGTTACAAGCAGTTTCTGTAAACCCACACTGTATGGAATTATGAAAGTCTCTCTTGTATTTTTACCTATAGGTCGACTTAACAGGGCCACCCCACGATCCCGTAGCAATGCATTGGTCAGCTCCAGCCGAGCTTCTACGTCGTCTTTGTCGCAACCGTGGAAATGAACTTATTGTTTTGGGGTCAGAGAGTTGAATGTCATTAGAATCTCACTGAATCTCATCTCAAACCAATCAACAGAGGATCTGTTGCTGTTATTATTGAACAGCCTACAGAGATTGATATCATCTTTATCATATATAGTGAGTACTCCTTGGCAGCTTTAGAGGGTCTCTAAGTAAAATTAATGAGGTTTTTCAATGAATACTAATATATTTGCTACCATAGCAGACTTTACATTGTGTGCAGAAACCACCAACAATGCATCACACTTACTGACAAAACATTAAGGAGGGGTGTTGGGTTATAAGTGCAATGTTTGTAATGAGGAATGAACCAAACATTTGTCAATATTTGGATTGACTGGCATAAAACAAGTAATCAATTGTTCATGTTTAATAACAATTGTTGTCTACAATAACAAGTTGATATTGACAAGTGGCATTAATGAGAGTGTTAACTGTTGTGCTCTGTGAGTGGTTCTCATTTGAACTTTGACTAATTAGATGTCTCACTCCTAGATTTCCTCTGCTTTTTGTTTTTATTAAATGAGGATGCTTTGGTGAGGTGTAATGTACAGCACAGGTGTACAAACAATATAATCCCCCACATCGTTTATTGCAAAGTTAAAACGTTTTGGCTTGTGTTGACTGTTCCTGCATGTAAATTGTACTTATTGAGATATGACTTACATGAGTAGCATAAATGACTTTAAGCAGTCTTCCAAAAGCTTCCAGTTAATCCTAAAGAGAGCTGTTAAACAAAATGGTTCTTAGGAAGGTGCAGCCTAGAAAAAATGATGTGAAATTAGCTGTTTGCTGTCAACAATGAATGTGAGATATCTTATGCAACATTTACCATGCAGTGTATTGACTTCCTTTGCAGTTACATCTTGTTCATACCTGTTTGTTACCTTGATCAATGGTGTGAATATCTGAAGTTAATTCCCACACACTAGTTACTCTGCAGTGTACCACTTACCTTTTTTTCAGACCAGACTTCTGTTTGAGCTGTTTGAGTTGTTTGCTATGCTGTTGTCAAATTTGAGCATCACCTCTGGAATCTTTAGATGGTTGATTTTTTTATCTAATGCAGCCTTGCTTGTGCACGAACACAATGATTCACAGAAACTGTTTACTATGAGGCATTGGTAGATGGGATGGGAGACAGGTGGGTGGGGTGTTGGCCAGGAGGGATGGGGAAGAGTAACCCCAACTCATTTTTAAACTGAAGATGTTAAGGCTCAAGGGTCAAATCTTCCAGATCGATTTTAATTCATGTTACAAGAGGAAGGAAATCTACAAATATGCGCACAAAGTTGATTCCCCAATCCCCTCAAAACTTTGTTCGCACCAGTGTACCTGTGACTTACAGATAATCTTTACTAATAGCACTGGCAGCTACAATCCCATTATAAACACTGAGAGTGTGTGAGTATAGTACAATCATTATTTAATTGTGGCTAACACTGAGAGGGTGTGAGTATAGTACAATCATTATTTAATAGTGACTAACACTGAGAGGGTGTGAGTATAGTACAATCATTATTTAATTGTGACTAACACTGAGAGGGTGTGAGTATAGTACAATCATTATTTAATAGTGACTAACACTGAAAGGGTGTGAGTATAGTACAATCATTATTTAATAGTGACTAACACTGAGAGGGTGTGAGTATAGTACAATCATTATTTAATAGTGACTAGTACTGTTTATGTGCTTCCAAATTCTTTCCATCAAGCATCTTCAGTAATATAAAAGGTAGCAAACCTGCTCTGTGCAAAAAATTCCTTTGCAAGCTTTGTCACACAAAATTGTCTTTGCTGGCTTCCATATCCAGCTGTTTTGGACTCTTTGTGGTATCTTTGTGATGGTGATTCATTGTCTGTCTGCATCTGTGTGGAGTTATCCGAGTCATAGAATGAAAAGCTTGAAAAGGATAATAACATTATCATCATGGTGCAGTAAATAAAGATCTCTTGTGGAAATTGTTTGGATGTTGGTCATGTGTGGTCACAAAGGGCAAAACCAGAAATGATAATTTAAACATGAACTCCAATTTTTGAGAGGAAAAAGTGCCTTTTTGGAAATAAAACTGTGAAAAGTTGGTGGGTAATTGCAAAATGTTAAGATTTCTGCTGGTACACTTTTTGTGGGTATTTGAATCTCCAACCGGCAAAGAAAAGCAATGTCTTAGGAGTTTTAGGAGTTCAGGCAAACATTAATTGATGACCTTTGACCAAAAAGTATTCTTTACTCAAGCAAGATAGAGGCATAAAACACTCTTATTATTTATGGGATGTCAATATTAGAAAGATAAAGAATTAGAACTGTTTTTTGGGACACTTTTTGGCAGTATTTCTCATGACAGATTATTTTTTTACCACAAATCTGTTATTGGAGATGCTTGCACTCCATTTGGAGGAAGTGCAAAAAGTTATATTAGATGTATGTCACAATGACCAATCCTCCTTTAGGGTTGAGAGTGTTTGTTTGCTAAAATGTTGCTCGGTGTTTTTGGTTCTTTGCAGTAGCAGGGGAACCTATGCAGTCCCTGTGGCGTATGTATGTGTGTGTGTGTGTATGTGATGGATAAGAATGTAAGGCATGTTACATGATGACTCAATAACTGAGTGGTGAATGTTTTTCAAAGTCTGTGTGTATGTGTATGATATTGAGTGGATATGCCCTATTGTTTTTGGTGGAGTTCAAAGGTCATTTGGCATCACCAGAGGCAAAAAAGTGAATTTCTTTGAGTTACTGTTACTTAGTGTCCATTGTTCAAATGGTGACATAATTTTAAGATAACTAATAACTACTAGTAATAAAAGTAGATAAGAGGGAAGGAGAAGAAAATACTGTAACACTAATCTCATTAATATGAAAGGGTCAAAACATTGGAAAGTGATGTTTTATTGATATCTCTTCAACAAAACATTTGAAGTGGATGGTTATAGTGGAAAATTTTGTTTGGTCTATGTGAAGTGCATAAGATGACCTCAGAATGACCTTTCTGTGATGTGTGGCTAGGTCTTGTTACGACAAACCAAAAATCCGATTACTCTACCCTCCTATAATGCTCCTAAGTCAAGTTATTGAAACTTGGGGAAAACTTGAAGTACACGAGGGTAACCGCAGTAGAACACAGGTTATGCTGAATACAGACGAAGTGTATATATATGCATAGGTATGCAAGTTGTGGAATTGCTTCAGTGTAGAAGGTACACACACAAAACTACTGTACTGTACTTTTAGTGAATGGAGTAATTCTTCCATCCACATCATCAGGACCTGGTTTATCTCAATTGATCATTACCTTCCCCCCCAAAAAAAAAACAAAAAAACTTTGATATATGATAGGAAGGCTGCTAAGTAACCTTGATTTTTACAGCTGCTCTGCCGTTTCTGACCTCCATATCTGAGGTTGGGTATAAAGTTATAGCAAGGAACCAAAGTGGCGTTAGGCTCTTGTTAATTGGTGGTTAATGATTGGTTGAGAAGGATGGCGTTCTCTGAGTAACCTTGAAGTTTCAAGTGTTATGAAGTAGTAACTGTTGTAGACACATCATCTACCTTTCTAGAGTGCACTTTTGAAAACACTACTGTACAAAAGCATTTACTTTCTAATGTAATTAATGAAACTCTGTTATTTCAGTCTATCAGTCACTAAGGGCTGAAAGTTATAAATGGAACCCAATCAGCCATCAGAGCCTCACAGATACATATTTAAGGAAAAAAGGCATTGAATCCAGCCCAAGCTTTTCAGTGAGCAACATGTGTCTGTTCAATTTGTGGCCAGGTAGTATTGTGATGCAGAAAAGGTTTTAGGAATATTATGACATATGAAGTTTCTTGTTTCAAATTTGTAATCTATCACCAAGTGCTGTCTGTTTTAAAGGGACCTCATAATCCAACAAAGCCTTATAAATATAAGAAACACTGATAGTAACATCTTCCACTAAATGTGTCTTTGTCATGTTTTATTTGTATCACAAATATTTTTATTTTCATTACTTTGCCCTTTAATATCATTGGCCAGGATATCCAATTGTTTTGCATCACACAGTTGTGAGCAGTAGTTGGTAAATTTTTGACATAAATGAATTCTTAGTTGGGCAATCCTGGTTCTTTTCATTACAAATATAAATTTCCCAGATTATAATTATTTTCCTCCATTTTGCTTGAAGAACAATGAAAGTGACATCCACCAAGTATAATTCCTCAAAAGCCAATCTGCTAAAAAAGAATGGCAGTATTGGTGATTGGTATTAAATGAGTAACACCCAGGGAGGATGGGTGGCATTTTGAGGAATTTCCTCCAAAATACTAACAGCACTGACTGCTAATATATATACAGTGAGGGGACATGAAGGATGTGTTCTTCCAACATTCAACTCAACATATTGTTCTCAAATCTCAAAAGAAAAAAAAAAACAGATCAATATCTCTAACAATGATACAGACACCTGGAGTATTTTTGGAACAACGGTTGCAAAAAGATCCACTTTCTTAAATAACAAGGCCCACTCAGTTCTATGAAAGGGGAGAATCTGAGGAAGCATTACCAGCAAAACTGAGTCTTTAGCAGCAAGGTCTGAATCATTGGTACTCTGATGAGACTGTATTGAACGATGCTGTACTTCCAGTTGATGTCATTGACACTAAACTTACAATATTTTGTAACCCAAGAGTGGCTTACTATCATACATACACAATTGTGTAGTAGAACCTACACTGTAGCATGGATTCCCAGTCTCATTTGTTGGCCAGTTACTGGCATGTCCGTAGTCACATGATGTATTTATAAATGTGCCAAGTTAACATCAATGGCAGGAGAGGTTACGTGCCCAAGCAACACCCAACTGAAAAGAAATGCACGGCAAAGCACCTCATTTACGCAAATCAATTCAGTAACCTCATTGCCTATAATTAATAGAGTAACTTCATTCCTTCTAATCGATACAGTAACTTTGTCACCTTTAATCAATAGTGATCTCCTTTCTTCTAGTCGATGCAGTAACTTCATTACCTTTAATTCATAGAATGACCCCTCATTGCCTCTACCTGATTCAGTGACGTCATTACCTCTAACTGATATAATGACGTGGTTGCTCCTTGATGCCTGTAATTGATACAGTGACCTTATGGTATCTTATCGATACAGTGGCCACGTTGCCTCTATTCCATACAGTGCACCTCATTGCCTATATCAGATTCAGTGACGTCGACACGTCCATCTCCGACACACGAGTAACTTTCGTTTTATCTAACAATAAATTCAAGTCTGAGGTTCTTGAAAAGTAATGAGGATACAATAGAACAATTGTAATTATTCTAAATGCTTTAATTAATCATTTTACCTGATATCTCACCTTTAAAAGGCTCTTTCATATCAAGGTAAAAGCGGCACTTTATGCAGGTCATCCCATTTTTCCATATATATATTACCAACATTCAAAATTCCTAATTGATGTACTTCCACTGGTATCAATTAAACTGATAAACTGAAATTAAAATATAAATAATATCATTTCCAATAAAATTTGTCACTTTACTAGTCTGGCATTATTTCAGCTTTTCGTCACTCCTGGGGTTCACATTTTTTTTTTTCCGCTTCCATTTTGTCCACTTCAAGTGTAAAGAAATACTTGTTTGCCATGATTTCAATGAAAAGCTTAAAGACAAAGTTCTGCTTCATTTTCCTCCATCAAAATGTTAACAGGAATACTCGACAGAAGTTTGGGAGGGTACAATAATAATGACAATTTCATGTAAAATTATTTTACAGATATTTACAACTTCCTTCTAATTCATAAATAAAAAGGGTAATATATATATAAAACTCCATGTAGGGAGTCAAAGTGAGCCTCAGATACTATTCACGCAAAGGATTTTTCCTGAAACTCGAGGCTATTCAGGCTTTCAGTTGTTATCTGCATTGACAGATCTGAGCAACTTTGCAATATTTAGAGAGAGTCAAAATGAGGTTAAAGAGCGTGGTCAAAGTTTCTTCTTTCTTCCTCTCTTCTTGCCTTTGGTTTTATTTTTTAGGGCCAGACATCGATCACAGAACCATTCGTCCTCACTTGGTTCACAGGTGATCCCAACACAGGGCCTGATGATGCAAACGGGACAAAGGAGAAGAAATTAACCGATTTATAAATCTGATTGTTTACATAGAAAGTAACTGATCAGCCATATCTTCAGCTGTATCAGTCATACTTAATGATAGATACATACAATGACAGGTCTGTTCTGTGGTAACTAACAGAAGATCCAAGTTGAACATACTGTGTCCACAATTATTGCTACGATATGTTTACAAAAGTCCGGAATAAAACAAGCACAAGGGCCTTATTTACTACCACAAGACAAAATGCTGGGTATTGATATCATAGTTTGGGGTAAATTAAAGGGAAGAATGGCCAAAAATCAATGGAGATAACTACAAAAGTAGTGTTGGCAGTTATTTTCTTAACGTAGAAAGACAATTGTGAATACAGAGATTGCTGAAAGCAATGGCAAGAGTGAATTTAGTTTTGCAAATATGACCACCTTCAGTGTATGTGGCAAGATTTGATTCACTCCTTTTGCTTTCTTGATAAAGATATTTGTAACTATTCACCAACGACTGAAGGTCCCTCACCAGTCACTTTGAACCCAAAGACTGTCATTACCATATTCCATAATCCTTTCAACTTTCTTACTCTGAAATGATAGCAAGTCTAGCTCTTCTTTCCTAATTATTTCTCAGTGCTGTTGAATCTTGAAAAGTTATCAGTGTTCTGTGACTTCCAAGTCAGAAATACCGATGTCAGAATGTTTAATTTTTATCCACCAGTTACGGCTAAACTTGATCCTGTTACAGAGAGCCCCAAAGGATTGCATTTATTTTAATTATCTTTCTGATACATACCAGTGATACCAATCATCACAGTCATCACATCCCACCATAGGACTACCGTCGTCTGGCCGCTTACATGCAGGACAAATCCAGATCTTTTCACCAGTCTCACTCTGAAATGACAAAATAGAGGTTATGATCACTTTTATCTCTTCCTTCTGTGTTGCATAGTTCTTTTATCATCACCTCCCTTAACTCAGGCACATCACCGTAAAAACATCTTTTGATCAGCCACTGTGGCAGGGAAACTTTCCCAAACACACACTGCAGAAGTTTAAGCCTCAGATTTAATGAAATTGCTATCTTATTCTAAAATCAACTTACAGACCTCAATTGCTAGGCAACAAAGGAGTAACTTGTGGGGAAGCTAGAAATACTTGACTGGGCCACAATGTTTAGCAGCTAAAATATCTGAATTTCCAACTTATTTCTGATGAATATCTTAATATGAGGCTTCGTTAACACGTACCACAAATGTACCCAAGGTCTCTGTTACTATCGTCATAGGAAGATCTTCCACCTTTGCTGGTGGCGGGGGTGGAGTCACGGCCTTCTCTTTCTTCGGTGGTTTCTCTGCAGTTTTCTTAGCTACTGTCTCCTTGGGTTCAAGTTTTGGAGGATCAAGCACCTTGCTTGATTTTGGTGGCCTTCCAGGAGGATTTTTACCTGTTGTTTTACCAGGCTTGCTAGAAGCATTGACTTTGTTACCTGTGAAAGATTTCTCTTTACCAACACCTGATGATTTGGCAGCTGGTGGTGATATTGATGAGTTCTTGGGACTTGATTTATTCCCCCCTGACTTTTTGCCTCCTGGTGTGGATGTCTCAGATGGTTTTCTTCCCCTTCCTGTGGACCCCTTGGGACTTACGGGTGTATCTTTGCTGCTGTTGGATTTGGCGGCTTTTGAGGAACCTTTACCTGCAGTGGACTTTTGTCTGGGCTTTGTGGGAGGAGGCAGCGAGTCATCAAACACACTTGACTCCTTCACCTTCATGGCTTTCTTGACCACCGACTTGGAGGCCTTTGGAGTAGAGGGATTTGCAGCGGACTTTTTCGGTAATACTGGAAAAGATATCTTTGGGACAGGTGGAGCAGGGTGAGGGACAGGTGATGTGGGTGTAGAGCTCTTGGTGCTGGTAGGTGATGGTGGACGTATGGTTTTGATCACACTGAAAACAAAAGGAACGTGAACTTTATTTCGATCATATGAAAGTAACTGGTACATCCAATGGTATAATATGTAGGATGTGAGAGATTTCTATTTATGATTGTAACTTTGCCTTCATCTTCGGGACAAGACAAAGACAGTAAGCGTTGAAATTGGAACAACAGTGGGATTCTACAGTAATACTGCCCATGTGTCATATATTGATGATACTATCTAGGAATCTTTTGAATAGATGACAAATATTTAAAACTTTCAACTTTAAAAATATTTAAAACTTTAGACCTAAACTGAAACTGAGAAATCTATGAGGTGTTTGAACTGGATTTCACAAACCAGGAAAAGAGTTTGAGCTTACAAGGTATTGATACAATAGTAGGGCTCCACAACATAAACAAGAAGCTGATGCAATACAGATAGCAGGTCGTTTTTATTGACAAAAAAATCACGTTAAACTGATGCTATTCAATCTAAGAAAACATTGTCTCAATAATTTATTTTGGCAGCAGAAACTGTAACTCAGCTTCCTCTTCCTGGTCAACACAACCATCATTAAATTTACATTGAACGTTACAGAACTCTATCACAACAGTACTCACTAGTCATAAAAATGACAATGATTACATGTTTACTTTACAAGACTAAAGTGAAAGTGGTTGCTAACAATAAAATGATGGAAGTTCTTTGTATATATGTAGGTCCATTAAAGAAAGTTGTGCATTGCTAATATATGTCTGCAATAGCAGTGCAGTGAATATAACTATGTAAGTAATGGGATGAAAGAAAGAAAAAAGAGGTTCAAATTATGATAAAGGTATCTTTTAAAGCTATTAAAATACATAGAAACATTGTACTACGTTGACCCCATCATTAGCTGTTTATATTACTACTGTATATAGCTACAATACTAAAGTGCAATGCACTGCACCACAATGAGCATTAATGAATATTTTAGTTTGACAATAATATTACATTTTACATGGTGAGCTTTGAACACTACACAGGACAATGCAGCACACTGAACATTATGGTATATTATGTAGCCATGAACATAATACTAACCAGAGTTAGATATACTGACCAAAGTGTCATTAATATGTAGAGCTATGATCATTACAAAGAACAGTTTAATACCTAGTTAGATACTTAACATGTAGCTAGCTATAATCACCAATGAACATCACTTTGAGCTCAGTTATAAAATAGTGTGATAGGTCTAGTAATAAAACCACAACTCTGTATTTTTAATCCCCACTGTGGCTGAACAGTAATGAGATAAAATCATGTTGAGACAACATTAACTGATCTTTTCAACCATTGAATCCTCTGTACAGTAGTTAACAGTAGTCCATGATATAATAGTACAAATAGATCCAAGACTATAAGGACCTAATTATCAGTAATATGACCTAACTGCCACCATACAGTAAAGATGATAAGTCTATGTGTATTAGTTAAAGAGGAAAGATTGTTGGCCAGGAGAGATGAGCAATCACTTTGTCACCAAGACAGGTGAACATATATGGTGTTAACAAGAATGAAATGTACAAATACTTACAATTTACCATCTCCAGTGTTGCCTCCCATCTTCAGTGTTATCTTGGGTACAGCACTACCAGCTGCTGATAGTTCATTCTTAGCAGCTTTCTGTGGATGACAAAGAAAGATGCCTCCTCAACAAAAGCAGGGCACTCTAGTGGGAATTGTATCTTTACATTGGGGAATACCATATCTATTTGATGATAGGTAACACAGTCCTACGGAAATAACAGAAATAATGCCTCTGCCCTCACACCTTCCCCCAAGTACCATAAATCATTTAAAAAGATGCAGTAGGTATGAATATGAACTAATCAAGGATTTTAAAATGTTTTTACTTTATCCACCTATCCCCCACGGTGAGCATAGACGTGAAGACAATTACAAAACACATATCCTCACAACTGGACTAGAGGGTTTAACAACCTTAGTGGGGTGCCTTCTATCCTCTTCAGTTAATGAATGGATTCAATTTTGAATAGACGACCTCTACAAAATATGGAACATAAAGAATCACTCATGAGGTCAGCCTAAATCTCCATTCATCAGTTTTCATTGTTTGACTTGAGTTGACCTCAAATGAACTTGACTTTCACAGGAAATGATAGAAATCTTAGATATGATTTACATACACAATATACAATCAACTCAAGCTTGTACTCTTGAGACATTGTCTTTATAATGTCTTCACAGTTTGACCTCTGCTGACCTTATACAATCTTTAACTCTCCACAAAAACAATACATTTTTGTACTCAATATGGGTTCATATACTTCCCAAATATGAGATCAGTCCAAGTTTCTGTTCTTGAGATGCTGTGCTTTCAAGCGAGGCATCAAAAACATGTACTCACATATGCCATCATGATAGGTTACAAGTTTAATAGAAACCAAAAGAAATAATAATGACAATACACAGGAAGGAACAGGGACAGCTAAGAAATGAAGACCCCAGCCCCTGCAACATTCACTACATTAAGGTTTGGGGAAGATGAAGTCAGGCTTCTCTAAAGACTAACTGAGCTAGCATGTCAATTTTCTCCAACCGGAATGACTCCACTTGGCGTATAACTCTTCACAGACAGAAGTCTGCATCTACTTGCACCTTGCCCATCACTTCTCATCAATCTCACCTGCTCCTTATCTTTTGTGCTAGGCTTGGGTGGTTCTGTTTCCTCCTTGGTGGCTTTCTTGTCCTCCTTTACCTTCTTCTTTTTCTTGGTTTTCTCTTTGACTGCAGTCTCATCAGGTTCTTTATCTTCTACTTTTGGGGATGAAATCTTGATTTGGAATGGATTTGTGCTGTTTGTCTTGATGATATTCAGTTTTTTTACTGGCCTGTCTTTGCCTACTTTAGAAGTAGAACCAGACTTTGAAGTCAGAGGTTTGGTGCCTGTTTCTGTGGCAAATCCCAAAGTCACTTTGTATCTGTCCTTCTTAAATTTCTTTTTTTTCCATTTGTCAAGCTTCTTGGTCTTCTTAAGAGCTATTGGTGACTTGCTCAATTTCTTGCCCAGAGTTCTTTCTTTCGTCATTGTCTTGATGACGAGTTTGGGTGGGGCTTCCACATCCTCTGTAGGTTCCTTCTTGACAAACTTGGATATGTCCAGTTTTGGTGGTTTAGACTTCTTCACAGGTACATAGCTTGTGTACTGGCTTGGCTTGGATTCCACTTCTGGGACAGTTTCGACTTTCACCTTTATTGGAGTTTCTTTGCTTTTGACTTTGGCGTCCGGAAGAAACAGAGGTTGATCCAGAGTCACCTTAGTTTTCTTTCTATCCTTTAGTTTGACTCTTTCTTTCTTTTTTCTGACTTTCCCTTTTTCTTTCTTTTTGACATCTTTCTTTGGGTCTTCCTCTGTTGGATACGTGGTTCTAACAATCTCGTATTCATCGTAGACTCTTGGAGAGTTTGGATCAGCCTTGCTCTCCCCTGATGTAATCGGTGACTTCATTCCGTCGCTGCTGGCCTCCCTCCCTGCCATATTTTCTTTTCCTTTACCTTCCATATCATCATCAAAGTCGTATATGCTCATGGCAGAATCCTTCTTCTTCAGTGGAATTGTGGTGCTTTTGTTTTCGTCGTCCTGTATTTGAAGAGCTGCAGATAGCAGTGTAGAAATGGCACCTGCATTCGCTCTTTGGTTTTTTGACCCTTTGGCAGGTTTGAACTCCACAGCTTGATTTGGTTGGGGGATGACCCCTGCGTTTACAGGAGTCTTGCTTTTCACGGGATACTTGGAAGGCCCATTGGGAGAAAACAGATGGTGCTTTGGGGACTTGGACTGGGGTTTCATGGGGCCTTTGGAGGAAGTATTGGATGCTGGCAACCTCATCTTTGGTGCTTTTGTCTCCTGGGTGCCATACTTTTGCTGCTTAGGAGACTTTGACTTGGTTGAATTCCCAGCCATGGAGAGTGCTTGAGTCACAGCTGACTTTTGTTCTGGCAAGATGCTAGTCCTCCTAGGAGGTGTGACTGCCTCTGGTAGTTTACCAATCCTCCTCTTGCTAGAATCTTCTCCAGCACCAATAACAACTTCCTGTAAATTTCCTTCTCCATCAAGGCGAAATCGCTTGATTGAGTGGTCGATGTAATCTGGGCTGCGTTTTTCGCCTCTTCTCTCTACGCCATCTTGACCTGTTGGAGAGAGCAGCTCTGGGCTGTCTGTGTCGACGGACATGTTGGAAAATATGCTGTCTTTTCGATCATGAACTGGTGTGAAGTCTGTCAATGAACAGAGAAGAAATTCTGATCACAGGGTTAGCACTGAATGGGAGTCTCTTTTGATGTCAACATCGGAGATGAAACAACTATCCTTGGGAAAAGGAAGTAGGAATAAGAAATGTTGTAAACTTAGTTAACTTCCAGTCACAGAAGTTGCACTTGCACGCTGTAACTTGATTCTACAATCAATTACATCATTCAAGGAAATAAAAAATACTAAATGAATAAAAAGAAAAAGGATTATAGAAAGCTTAAGTAATGTGGACATTTTTCAAATGTCCTAGTGTTGAATACTTTATGTACCTTCTTTGACTCCAACAAGAGGAGGCATGTATTCAGGGATGCTGGCCAGCCGTTCTCTGCAATGTCTAGATCCAGGAGGAGGATGCTGGAGGTTGTTTTTCTTAGGAATAGGATATTGTGGGATGTCATGAACGAAGGGCATTGGTTCCACATCATGAACATAGTTCTCAAACTCATAAAGATTAAGACCCATATCCTGGAACGTCAAGGCGAGGTCGTCGAGATTGACAAACGTCCGCCCAACTGGATGATAGAGATCAGAAAAGAAACATTTAAATGAGTGATAGTTTGAAAGCAAAACATCTGCTGTTTGAATATAATTGAGCATCACTAACAAACATAATTTGATCTTCCAAAAAATCTCACAAAAGCAAAATCATTTTTGGAGTTGACCTTTCCATATTTAAAGCAACCCAAGGCTGCACATACATTAAAACAATGCATTATCTTTCTAATCTTCTCTGCATTCTGCAGTATATTTCTTCTAGTCTAGCTATGCTTTGAATGTGATCAATAAGAATAGCTTACTTATAACATCAACAAAAATTTCAGACAAACTAAAAGGACAAACTTTTCATTTGAAGAATCATCATAAATTTGTCACTGATGTAACTTACACTGGGCAGCATATTGGGAGGAAATTCTTCCTGTTTTTTCGATGTATCGCTGCATGATGTCAACTAAGATGTCACACGGTGTTGACTGCATTGCGTGCCATCCTAAGCCTTGACAGATCTGGGCTATAGCCACCTTAAGGAGGCTTCGGGAGAAATGGTCTGCCATCCTTATACTGAAAAAGTAAGACCAATGTAACAGACAAGTTGTTTACATACAGATATGCAAAAGTTTGGGAATCCCTTTAGCAAAGCAAAAGAGTGCACTTCTAGGATACCTGTTCAGCGAAAAACTTTCAAAGAGAAGAACAATCAAATGTTCCGAACATAATGTATAGAGGACATCGGAATGAAATAAATATCACAGCTTGTCTTTTAATGTAGTAATCTAAAGCTGTTTTTACAAAGCATCAACTGTAAAACAATCACACCAGAGAAGAGATTGTAAATGTATACAGTATAACACATTACATCACCCAACAATGCAACAGAGTAGAATGTAGACCATGTCTGCACACTTATCATAACTGTTTCCGTATCCAAACATTGGTTATGCTGCTGCTGACATAAAAACTGCTCCTGTGCCTGTCTATATTAAATATACAGTACTTGCAGAGTTTTTGTGACCTACAGTATCACATGCATTCAGGCTGTCCAATTTTGCAAACAATGGCTGATTAGTACTAGGCCTAATTAGCACTACAGGGTGCATAATGGTATCAACTGCCAAGGGCATGTCTGTGAGGTAAATACTATTTGGTATTACATATTCATTGTTCAATTTCTATAGCATCACTACTATGACATTCATCTCATTATTTAGTTCTTTGTCACAATGTTTTGGTTAATCAGAATGTCCAGACATAGAACCAACTTACAGACCTGCACACAACTCATCGATGTTAACAACAATGTGATGTTACACACTACCACATATATCCATAATTACACTTGTGGAGCCACAGTTTAGAGCCAACAAAACTTTGTAGGAGGTATAGACTTAATTGGGTCAGTCGCCAAGCTTCTGTTAAAATTCCACAAAATTATCAAGATGGCCATAAATTGACAGCACTCTGACAGATGTCCATAAGCAGGATTAAAAACAACAGAGTATTCCACCATGAGCACTGACGATGGTAAAAGCCATGAAAACATGAGGAGAGTAAACATTATGCACACACATGTAGCACTATATCAAAACACTCAACCAAGTCCATATTTCTACAAATTCAAACTTTCAGTCAAATATTTTATAGTCACTACGATCAATAAACGAAACAATAATGACTCAAACATTTCTTTAAATAACCTAAGTCTGCAATTCACAAATAGCTGGCTGTTCACTATGTATGCACAATAGTAGAGGTGGTTTTTCGGGATTGTCCCGATTTTTAAAGGAAAAGTGAGTGTCGAGTATGGTAAGAGAAAATGTGTTAGTGAGTTAATGTTGTTTGTTTATGTGTGAATAGCTAGCTTTTTGTTTACATATGATGTTGATGTACAGTATTTTGCAAGGATATCTGTTATTTGAAACAAATTTAGAATCCGAGACCACAAGTGATTTCAACATGATTTCAGTACATTTACCGTCCTTTATTGGTCAATGTTGTGCATTGCATAGTGTTTCTACAATAATAGACTAGGCTTGAGCTGCAACATGGCTCTTCTTTAGGTTCCGAAACATTCCATTTTTGACATTTTAGTTTGAACGTTGGGAGGATATTATGCAGTTGCTCTGTCAGCACTTACTGGCACCTGCTGGCAATTAGCAATATACTGTAGCTTCTAAGGTTATGAGTCTAGGCTATGGCAAGTGGGCATACAGACGATGCCCCTTATAAAAAGTAGTGTTCCCCTATTTTCGTGCAGTAGACACATATAGCAGTAGCCTACATCTGTTTTTGGCTAGCATAACTGCATGAAAATATGACACATCAAACTACCCTGCTTGGACTTGTAAGAGTGCATTTAAGAAAAAACAGGATGATCAACTCTGTGGAATGATCCACAGTTTCAACAGCATTAAGAAACGACGACATATTTGAGTGAAAGAAGGGTGCAATATGGCAAATTATTGCTCATTTAACTATTGACCAATCACAACGCTTCTTGCACATCAATTGTCAAGTGCTGTTCTCACCTGTGTAGCATATGTTTGCTCTGTACCTTATGCTCATTGAATTTCATGGATAAGAAGGTATTAACAGCTAGCCACACAAACTGCCTGACAAACAACAAAATGGCCACAGACCGCTTGCTTTGCAAATGGCAAATTCGTACTAATAGCTCAGTCTAAGAGTGCTTTTAGGAATACTTTGGAGGTCGCAGGTGCGTAAAGAGTGCTAATACATCGAATAATGTGACATAGAGGGTTAAGTAATATTTGCAGTCGGCGTAAGGATAAAATAGGCCAAGTTTCGAGTACCTTTAGAATTAGTGCCCTACCTTGTAGATATATTACATAGCATGGATGTATAAACTTTGCCCATCTAATGTAAAAACCTTGGAATTTCTAGCTGCTGGAAATGAAAAATCCCTACAAATCTAATTATCTTTTGTTTTCATCTAAAATTCAATTTCACTGGTAATCTGATCCAATACACTACGGATTGTAGCGCAAAATCCAACATTTCGTTGAGTTAACGATACGATGTAAACCTGCTAAACTTCGCGCACCTCACTAATGTTAGCATGAAAATCAGTTTTAAACAAATCCTGTGCCTAAACCTACAGCAAAAGCCTGTGAACAAGCTAGGTACAAAAATGGTCAGGAAAAATTCCATTGAAGAGTCAAAATCATGATTTGAAAATTCGCAACACCGTTAAGTTTACTAAATACTAGCCCATCCTGGCAAAGGCAACTAAATAAACAGTGTCTCACTCTCACTTTCTCAGCTTTCTTTTCAGTCATTTCAAGGCATTGTAGTCAAAAATTCGTCCAGGTATTAGGTCATTGCAGTTTAAGGCTTATTTTTTAGAGGTGGGCGAAGTTTGGAAGTGCACAAAGTTTGGTGAATGCACTATATTATTAGGGCATAACCTAGTAGTACTGTAGTACTACGCGGGGACGCCTGTATCAAATACAACATATTGGCAACATATAGTAGCTACAAGTACATACAACATGTAGTTACACTCGAGCCTAACGTTAAGGCCTGAGGTTTTGTCTTATTTCTTAGGACAAGAATAAAAACAAGTTACCAATAGGCAGAAATTATCCTGGAATACTAAGGTAGGTGCAAACCGAATCCCATAAGGTCGTTACAGAAGGAATCATTTCTGAACTTTCAGATCTTAGGGCCGCTTGACCTATTCACAGATTACACAGATACAGTTCAGTCTCTCAGTTCTATATGAAATAGGCCCATTTAATTTTAACACACAATGGGGGCGCCTTTTCAAATCTTAATCCAGAGCCCTATATACGGCTATGTCTTCCCGAGCCAAATGGTTCTTAATCAAAATGGCTGCGCCCATAGGTGCTCATGACGTTTTTCGGCAGAGTGTCTCTTCCGTTTTCAAAGGGTGGACTGGATTACAGGTTTGTTATTTAAAGTTTGGTGTTTTCTAAAATTCTATGTTTCCGATTGTTAAGTCGAAATTAAGGTTAGGCCAAGGCATGACGTTAGGAATGGCGTCTGTTTCTTTCACAGGTTCAGTCACTAACCTGGTCTAACAGTAACAATAGAAACACGTTACTAAGCCTACTGTACTGTAGTGTAACTAGTACTACTATGCCAGGCTATAGGCTAGGCCTACAACTTTACTAGTACAAGGTGGGGCCTATTCACACGGAAATTTCCATACGAATAAGAACACATGAAAGCACTATTCACACGGAAATTTTCGTACGAATGTAAATGATCGGACGGAGAAAGGCACTTGGAAGGGGGCACCCAGTCACACAGAATATTTTGTAGGTCTACTTTATTGAGACGGCACTTGCAGTTGCAAGCACCATGCTATTCACACGGAATTACTGTATGAGTAAAGGCAGTTCGGCTACGCACATTTTTGTATCAATAAAGGGCATGGGGGGAGGGACTAATTCCTGCGAAAATTTTAATCAGTCCAGTTTCAATAAAGTCAAGACTTGTGGTATGGTATCAATAAAGTCTGTTGGAAGCTACTGTAAGAAAGAGAACTGTCTGCAATGTGGAGTGCACAGCAGACCGACACATGCATTGCTCCAGTTCCAAGGGACTAGTTGTTCCATGTGGACTAACTTACATGTTACTATGGTCAAAATTGAAAAAAAAAAGTCACCAGCCTCCGAAATCAATTCCTGTAAGGACTGTGAAGTGCAGGTGAATTACTGTAGGTGCATGCATTTAGGAAATTATGAATGTGAATTAGCGTTGACATGCACTCGTACACCGTACCGTACACGAACATGTATCAATATACGCACAGTAATGAGAGACATGAGTCTGTACAAACTAACATAGCCAGAAATACTTAGTCCCCACTATGATGACACTATGATGACAGGGAAGAAGAAAGTCAAAGGGAAATAAATGAGGCCCTACAAAGAGAGAAGGAGGAACAGAGTGGTGATAAGTACCTTAACAGAAAGTGAAGATTCAGTGGAAGAAGTACAAAGTAAGGTAGGACAGTTGTTTCAGGAGTTTGATGTAGTACCAGGAGAAATTGTACAAGTAAATAAATTGAAGGACCAGAGATATATCAGTGTAGAAGTGAAGCAGACAGAGAGTAAAACAAAGCTGTTGAAGCGAGCAAAAGAACTAAAAGAAAGAGCTCACTATGCTAATGTTTATGTATGCACTGATTTAACCTATAACCAAAGGAAACAAGAGAAGCAAGTTCGATAAGAGATGAAAAGGAGAATGAATAAAGGAGAAACAAATTTGAAAATTGTTAGAGGTAAATTAGTCAAAGTTATTGACATAACAGAACAACAACAATCCTCCCAGACTTCTCAAGGGGGAAGTGGCTAAGAACCTGCTCCAGTGGTGTAAATAGTGTAAAAAGTACCAAAAAAACAGACCATTTTGTTTTCAAGGGAGCACAAAGGGATTTAAATTAAGTGTATGTGGATTAATGCAAGAAGTTAAATTTCAAAGAGGGATTTGCTAGAAGTATTAGAACATTGGAATTGGATGTAATATTTGTGACGGAAACTTGGTTTAACCAAAATATTACAGATGGTTAAGTGGCTACAAAGGATTTTTAGTGTTATAGGCAGGACAGACAAAACAGAATTGGAGGGGGAGTAGCCATTTACATAAGAACATCAATCAACGCAATCAACGCAATAAGAATGAAGGTTATGGAACATTTTAGGGAAGCATTATGGTGCAAACTCACAATTGCTAAAGAACATAAAGTAGTAGGATTAGTCTGCCTTAGTCCAAGCACTAATCAAGAAGAGGAGGAATGCTTAATTGCTACCCTAAAGAAGGCAGTGCAATGTAACAGAATTATAGTGGCTGGGGACTTCAATTACCCAGATATTGATCAGGTAAGTTGGACAGGAGAAACAGCAAATGCAAGGAAATTTATACAAACTGTTCAAAATAATTTTTGGCATCAGCTAATTACCAATGAACCAACAAGAGGAAACAATATACTGGATCTTGTCTTATCATCTGAAGAAGAAATGATAGAAAATATTGAAGTTGGAGAAACCTTTGGAAGTAGTGACCATTGTTGTAACGCATGGACTTTAGCAATACTGAGAGGAATAGAAGAAAAACAACAAAAGTACACAGAGTTGAAAAGGTCTGATTGGGAAAAGATGAAAAAGGAATATTGTAATATTGACTGGGAACAAAAATTTGAAGGCACTGAAGTGCAAGGAATGTGGAATGCTTTCTCAGACATACATAAACAACAAGTATAAACAACAAGTATGTTCCCAAGAAAGAACATAAATTATATAATAAGCCTAAGTGGATGACAAGAGAACTGAAAAAGTTAATTTGGAAAAAGAGAAAAGCATGGCAAGAATATATGGTTGGTAAAGGATGGTCAGACTGGAATTACTTTAAGACAGTGCAAAGACAGGTGAAAATTCAAATTAGACAAGCAAAGAGAAATTTTGAACAGCAGTTATCCGAGAAAATTAAAGAGGATCCTAAAATGTTTTATACATTAGATCAAAACAGAAGATAAGAGAAAATGTCAGCGCAATAAAGAATGATAAGGGAGAGACTATACTATCGGAAGAGGAGACTTTAGAAGCACTTAATGTATTTTTCAATTAAGTTTTTACCAAAGCGAATGAAGATGTGCCAGAAGTCACAGCATTCTTTACTGGTGATCAAAATTCTAAATTAATGAATTTGGATATAACAGAAGAAATGGTGATGGAAAAGTTAAAAAATCTCAAGAAGGGAAAAGCAGCAGGACCAGATGAGATTAAGTCAGACCACTTAAAGGAAATGGCACAGGAAATATTGAAGCCACTGCAGATGATATTTGAGAGGTCATTACAGACAACGAAGATACTGATGGAATGGAAAAGAGCAAATATAACACCATTGTTTAAGAAGGGAGATCGCTCAGAGGTGTCCAATTACAGATCAGTTAATCTTACATTTGTTCCAGGAAAATTAATGGAAACACTATTAAGAGATGCTATAAAAGAGCATTTAGAAAAGAACGAACTAATTTTGGACACACAGCATGGTTTCAGGAAAGGGTGGTTCATGTTTTTCAAATATGCTAACTTCCTGGGACAAGATAGTAAATTATATTGATAAAGGGATTCCGATGGATGTCATGTATTTAGACTTACAGAAAGCATTCGATACAGTACATCACAGAAGACTTTTAGCAAAAATTAGGGCACACAGAATTGATGGATCTCTATTGAAATGGATTGAAGAATGGTTAAAGAAAGGTATGCAGAGAGTACAGTAGCATTTAATGGGAAGGAGTCTAAACGGATGGAGGTGACAAGTTCAGTAGTACAAGGATCAGTACTAGGACCGGTATGTTTTACAATGTATATGAACGACATGGACATAGGAGTGCAGTCTGACTTAAGTAAGTTCGCTGATGATACAAAAATAATTTGCCCAATAAGAGATGAGAGAGATAAGCAGCAGCTGCAGCAAGACTTGGATATTTTGATATCATAGACTGACAAGTGGCAAATGAAATTTAATGTGGAGAAATGTTCCGTAATGCATTTTGGACATACTAATCCTAAATACAAGTATTGTATGGAAGGGAAGGAATTGTCAGAAAGTGATGAGGAGAAGGATTTGGGAGTGTATGTGAATACATCAATGAAATTCAGTCGACAATGTGCCGAAGCAACAAAAAAGACTAATAAAGTTATGGGTATTATCAAACGGAACTTCATAAATTTTGATGGTAAAGTTGTTTTGAACTTGTATAAGTCTTTAGTAAGACAACATCTGAACTATTGCACTCAACTCTGGAAGCCATATTTAAAAAAAGATATCGATTTAGTGGAAGGAGTACGACGGAGAATGACCAGGTTAATAAAAGGAATGGAAAGTAAATCATACGAAGAAAGAACTAAAGACCTAAGGTAGATGACAATTGAACAATGACATATGCGCCAGGATTCAATAACATTTTATAATATAACACAAGGGAAACTGGACATCAGATTAGAAGATTATGTGGAAATTATTTGAGATAGTAAAACAAGAGGACAATCCAAAAGAATAAGACCACCAACATTGAGATTGGAAGTGACAAGGAATTCATATTTCAATAGAATATGGAAAGTATGGAATAAACTTCCAGAGAAAGTTGTGACTGCCCCACCACTTAATGCATTTAAGAGCAGATTGACAGAAAGTGTCATGTGAATTGTGACTACAGGTACGTTTATTTACACGAAAATTTCCTTGTGAATAGTCACTGTGGGATGTTTGTTGCTTTAAAATATCTGAGATAGAGGGCGTTTTCACACAGACGCAGACACAAGTCAAGAAGTCGAAATATATCGTGTGAAAGTTTATTATCTGTGTTGAGATTGACTTGATCTGTAATTGACTTGTAATTGATCTGTAATCTGTAATCTGGTGATTAATAAATAACAAACAAAACAAAATTTCATAAATTACTTGCAAATGAATGTAAGCTTACAATAATGAACAGAAATTTATCGATTTCGTGAAAATTGAACAAATATGTATCAGAATTATGACATCGTAAATTATAAGCAAACATCGTAAACATAACATTTAATAAAATAAAGTAGTTCCGTAGTCATCGCTGAAATAATATCTTACTGGGAAAAACTTGTATAACTCCCATTGTACATAAATACATAGGCCTATATGGAATATGTTGGAAGAAAGTAAAATACAGAATAGGAACGAATTCTTACGTGAAGAAAATAGAATACAGAATAGGAACGAATTCTTACGGGAATATAGCCGCCCTTAATGACCAAAAATCTGCTCAACTATTTTCATCACTCTTGCTGCCAGCTATAAACAAAGTGTAAATTAACGAAAATTGACATAACCGATAATTTATAAGCGAGGTCTAAGTAAGATGAATGGTATTGGGCATGACAAGGGAGATACTATTGAAACGGAGTTCACGGCATCTATTGGTGATAAAACAGCTTGCTATGAAGTATATGAAATATTAATTCATCATATATTGGGGTCATTAATATGAACAAATAATATAAGAACATTGTATACATAGATATGTCAAGCAAATATCACATGAAAGCGTATAAAGCAAATTTACAAGGTAAAACTTACAAAGCGAAAACTAACAAACATTTATGTGTTACGTTACATTTACATCTATAAATAAACCTTCAATCAATTTAAATAAAATCAAAGCACTTAAATGCATTGCATGCAAAGGTGTCTCTAAAATTATGAAGAGTAAAAAATTACTGTTATATACGACCTCCTGCTAGTCTTGAATAATCCTTTCACTATATGTGGCTACTGCGGCCTTTCGTGTTTACTGTGAGCAGACTGTTCTCAAAGGATGTTGGTTAGAGAATGCTTCGCTAGAAGTTTTATTCAAGAATATTAGAATGCCAAAAGGATACGCAGTGCTTGCAATGCGCAAAGCACGATGCGCAACGCACTACGTCATAGAGCGGGAAGAAAGTCAAACGTATAACAAGCAGGCGTGCACGCTAAAGGCGCCCTGAGAATGCAGAGTGATCAGATACCACAAGAACAAAAAAAAGGTACAGATAAGAGCGCTCTCAATAAATTATGAGAAGTCAACAACAGTCACAACGTTACTACAAACTTCAGGTAGGCATAAGCTAGGCCGCAGGCATAACTTTGCATCTGAGAAAATGCAGTCACATTTCTTCATTTAGCCTACACTGACGTACTACTAGACCAACACTGTTTGTATGAACTTTTTCATGGTAAAAACTAAAATGAATAACATTAGCAAACGAATGACCCCATGTTTGGGTTAAAACTAGGCCTAAGTCGGTTTGATTTACAATACCTAACAGAGTGTGACTGGTGCGTATAACCATTGAACACAAGGACTGTACAGTGGCCTAGCTACAAGATGTAAGTTTGATTGGGACAAATTTGTTGGACTGTGAGGAAACTGGAGGCTTGGTCAGGGAACGTTATTGTGGGGTGAGGTGCAGATGACACCCTGTAAAACTTGTAACATTCTGGCAGTCTACGTTCAGATATGCATAGCAGTTTTCAGGTTTCTTTAGTATTTTATTGCAATATCAGACTGAGTGAACTAGATTTTATTATGTACAAAGACTGCTATACAAATTATTCCATTTGTTTTACAATTTCATCATTTTGTGTGGCAATTAAAGTGAGATGCGATTCTAGATCAATTGTTCACTGCACATAGTTTGGTTTGATTTACATGACGGTCAGCAGCTGACTGTGACTAAGTTATAATAGGATCTAATTTAATGACAATCAGACATTTGTCTTGACAGAGCTTTTGGGCATTGCCATTGGACAACAATACCAGCTATGATAGCTGTCTACCTAGCTGGGGTTGTATGAATATTGCAGACTGCATGAAAGCTTTAGTTGCACTTAGACTAGGTCCAGATGATTATAGTACTGGGCACAATATATCAAAAGAGTGACTATTGTACTTTTGCAGAATGCTTGCTTGCACCTTGCAATGCTCATGAGGTCTATTCTTGAAAGTACTCAATTTTTCAGTTTCCATCCTTAACTTTTTGTTGAAAGTCAAAGGTTATCTGGGGTCCACCAGAGGTCAAGTGCTGAAAACTTTATACCCATTTGAAGGAGGGTAACAGTGATGATCTTTCTAAGTACTTTGCATGTACTGTAGTTACTCATGGGTAGTGAGAAGATGAACTGCATTTTGGTGAAAGTTAAAGGTCATCTGAGGTCAACATAGATAAAAAGCTGAAAACCTTGCACCCGATGTATTTCAAGAAGTGAATGGTAATAATTCACCCACTCGGCAGGTCAGTAGTACATGTTAAGTTAATTCTGTTGTTTTGGTGGATGGGAAAGGTTATCTGAGACTATTTGATATCAACTGCTAAAAAACTTGTAGCCAACAGGAGGGTGTCAGTGGGATTGGGTTGGAGGTTGAGAGGTGCAGCGATTATGCTGGGGGTACTATACCAGTCGCTATTCATGCTGCTGGCAGCACCATTGAGTGCAGAACATGAGGGCTACAGTATGTTAGGTGGGGTCCAGGAGCCTACCTTACGGCCTCTGTTGGGGTTCATTTGGCAAAGCCACTGGATTTTATGATATTTGTGATGTATTTAAGTCATCATTTTAAGAGTAATTCTGTTGACTAAACACAGGTCTACAATCAAAGTTGGATAACTTCAAGTCAAGGGGTAAAGTCTTTACATGGTTAGGGGGGAAAGCTTCAGAAGCTTCAAGGTGTTCTGTTATTTTTAATGTGTTAAATTCATCATTGAATGGTAATCCTGCAGGCTAAATACAGGCTTTTTAAAGTTGGATAACTTCAAGTATGCCTTAACTCAGGTTTAAAACCTGATTTAATTCTCTGACCACAAAAGGACTTACTTTGTGTTGAAGATCGCAAATCTTAGTTTGGGCGCACACACAGTGGAACAACGTTTTCCATTGGGTAGCATCTCCTCCCTTGGCAATGCCACTGTTGGCATGTAGTTAGTTTGAGTCGATGAACCCCAGTGTTTTTGTTGGAGGTGAATGGTCATCTGAACCTCCGAGGTCACTAGAGGTCATTTCCCAAAAATCTTGAAGTCACGATATCATACAGGGTTTCCCCTGGTACTTAATTGCAGAGGCGGCATGGATCACCATGGATTAAGCTATTACGACTCTAGTTATACTACCTAAAGTGGTAGAATGACCTGTCTTTGCTGTACAATTTAGTGGTATGGATGGAACATTTAGTCTACAAGAGCCATTTCTGGTATTCAGTCTTAATGTTGTGTAATGAATTCATCAAAACTTCAATGCATTTTTGGAGCAGTCTAGACTTTCTAAAAATTATTGAGATTTCATCCAAATTCATTTTGGATACAGGTTTGAGTTCTTGTAAACCTCTTTGAAGATATACTGTACAGAACAATTTTGATCTTGTCTTGCAATCATGCATTGTAATGTACCCTTCAATACTGTCTGTACATTTAATTTGAAAAATACCTTTAAGACAATTTCTCCACTTTTTTCATAATCAAGGTAAACAGTTTGTCGTGATCAACTTGTTTCCTTTTGTTTCCAGCTTGCAGTACAGAATGGTTGTGGTGGTCCCTATGCAAGAGAGAAGGCAGAATGGATGAGTGGTGCTGTAGTTGATTGGTTCATGGAAAATGGTAACATTTTGTAATGCTTCTAGCTATTTCATCTGATTTCATTACTTGTTAAATCCATAACATGTGAATACAGATGTTTGTGTATGACAAACAGGATCAGTATGAACATATATAATTCAATACCTTATCCTGTAGACCTGTGCACCCTAAACATGTAGAATACAGTAAAACCCCGCTTATCCGAACCCCGTTTATCCGAAACCCCGTTTATCCGAACTGGCCGTTCGGTTTCGCAAAACTGGCATCGTACACAAGCAATGTAAACTTTCAGCCTAGATTTGACAACATTTTGCCTCTTTGTTTAACTTTTTTCGATCCTCGAAGATCTTTATTGTAGTTAAACCAGCTTGTTGTTAATGTTTATCTCTACTACCAACTTTAACCGCCAAGCCGGAGGATGAATACATGATTCAGAAATACCCGGCTAATTCTCCGTATGTTTTCTTTCTTCGTTGTCGGGGTAGAACCACAATAGCGTCACTATGTCCATACTGACAATAGCCTATGGAAGTGTACGAAACTTAGGCTTTTCATGCAAAGCCCCGCGCTAGCGTTAGCGCTGCCCAACAGTTGTTCTTTTCACACCCAGATTGGAATTAATACGCGTGTGGAAGAATGTCAATCAGACTTAAATCTGGGTGCAATAGGTGAGAATAAAGTAAACTGGTGGCCCCAGATGAGAAAGTTAACAAGCTTTAAAGCTTGAAATTCAAAACAAATAAATCCCGTCTTCGAAAATCTTTCGGCAATATCTTTGAATTCATTCATGCATTGTGGCAAGGGAACCGATAGTCCCATTAACACTGAGGCCTAACGAACTTGTAAAAGATAGCAAGCTTTTAAAACCTAGTTTAACTTCGGAAACGATTAGACCATTTTGATAAAGTCGATCAAACTTTTCAAATCTCCTGAATATCCAATTAAGGCGATACAACAAACGATTCAAACAAATAAAATGAGCCGTAGGCCTACTAAAGACATATGGGCGAATTATCCCTTGCCATGTTTGATTCCAATCATTGTTTAAAAAATTAAGCAGAGCACGTTATTTTTCTACTACCGAGACTCCGGCATTTCGATAGGCCTAGCTTTCAAACAGTACCAGGCAAGTAACCTCGCATTACTGCTAACGTTACTGTTAATGTTGTAGCTAGCGCCCGCCCGAATTCGCAAGTAGCGGTAATAGCGGTTAGAGTGTCGGGGTTTTTAAGTGGCATGCTTCTCACCTTACATCTCCCTTTTCCATGTCGGCAAGTGTTTATACTGTTTGTAGAGGTAAAATTTATATGCATGTTCGTTATTTTAGCGCATTTTTTGAAAATGTAGGCTACTGTTGCTTTTGGTTTATAATGTTAGGATTCCGTGCGTAGGCTATGTGTTATCCTGCCGCCGAGCAAAGTATCGCAATCCAGACGGACATCAATTGCCCTCATTCAATTTATCCTCCTTGGAAGTTCAATCTAAGAAGAATACACGAAACACTTTGAATTTTCAAAAATGTTTATTTTTTAATATGAAACCGAAGAAATAACACGGAGACAACCTAACAATGATTAATTTCACTTTATTGATAAGCGCATGCTTCACTCGGGGTAGCATATTAACGTAAACATGAAACCCCGTTTATCCGAACTTTTCGGTCATCCGAACAACATCTGGTCCCGACGTGTTCGGATAAATGGGGTTTTACTGTACTTGAAAACAAAATAGAACTAAGATCAAGAGATGTATGAGATAAAGTTAAACGACATTAAGTCCTTTCTGAAGGACTCAGATTATCCAAATAAGATTCCTGGTTGTTAGAGGGAGGGTAGACCATACCCTGATTGTTAAAGAGATTGTTAGAGAGACTGTCTACCATATTCTGGTTGTTGAAGGCAGGGTAAACCATACCTTGATTGGTTCATGGAGGACAGGCTACACTCTGATTGAAAGAGTGAAAGTAGAACATTACCTAATTGCTAGAGGGATGGTAGACCAAACTTTGGTTGTCAGATCTGGTAGGGTAGACCATAACATTGTCAAAACGTTAATATAATCTGTCCTAAGGAGGTTAAACCTAGCATTTAAGTGATGAAAAGGAGATTACCAGTATGACATGTGTTAATTGTAATTGAATCCGAAATGGCAGACCATACAAATTTGCCATGAGGACACTTTACAACAAACATAATTAGTAAAAAGATTGCACTCATTAGAGAAAGAATTCCAGTGTATGCTTTCAAGTCTGTCATTTCAATTCATCTCATAAAAAATAAAAAGAAATGCACTTCACTGGATTGCTTTCTGTTGATTCTCCTGCATAAGATCCCGGGTCCCCATCAGGAAGACCTCTAGCATCAGGGCTTCTACCTTTTGACATTCACCACAAATACTCCTAGACTCAGACATTGACATCTGTCACACATAAATGAACAATTGTCAACCTATGGGCTTCATGGTCATTGTTCTTGTAATTTGTATCATAGTGTCCAATTTCTTGCATTTGACAATTTACAGGCAACTGTATCCTAAATCCAATCAACTTTGAACTTGTAAATTGTACTGTAGTTACATCCCTATGCAAAATGAACATAAAGGGAAAATGCAGTCACCCCAACTTGTATTAGTATAGTCTCCTATCCTAATTTGTGGATGGCTCTCTTAGATCAAGTGGCAATATTTTTGTTACTGGAGTGTTAAATTTATGCAGGTTATGTGTTTACTTTGAAATACATCCAATACTTTGGAATATCCTGAAAGATACTTGTAAGGCATAAAGAGGAGATTTGTGAAATTTAGCTGATGCTTCAGAATAAAATTGGGGACTGCTTGTTTCCTTTAACCTTTTCATGATAGTGTAATTTGTTTACTTTGTAACCTTATGTTTGAAGGTATCTATAACATAGACAGTTTTGAATGAATAAGAAGAGTGATATTGTTGTGGACTCCATAACAAAGGCCTGTACTGGCTGTAATTATGGACATGCAGTTGATTACATACAGCTGTGGATTATATGATCTGCTAGACTTGCTGAGCCTGGTAGTGACAACTGTGGATTATTTGAGTCTTCTAGACTGGTTGTAATTATGAGCATGGTATTGATTACTGTGGATTATTTGATGGACTTCTAGACTGGCTGTAATTATGAGCATGGTATTGATTACTGTGGATTATTTGATGGACTTCTAGACTGGCTGCAATTATGAGCATGGTATTGATTACTGTGGATTGTTTGATGGTCTCATGCCCTGGCTGTAATTATGAGCATAGTATTGATTACTGTGGATTATTTGGTGGACTTTGATGGATGAGCAAATCAATACCATGCTCAAAATTACAGCCAGTCTAGAAAACCATCAAACAATCCAAACTGAAATTCAAACACCATTCAATTGATGAGATATATCTTGATTAGTAGGTTTCTAAACTTTATGCAACGTTGACCTCAAATAACCTTTGACCTCTGTGACAAGCAATAAGTATTATCTACTAACAATGGATGAGGAACAAATCAAGTTTGAAGTTCAAGCAATTTTCCTTTAAATTGAGATACTGTGATGACAAGGTTTTCATTCTATGACGTCTCCTGACCTCATGTGACCTTTGACCTTCATAAAAAATGACAGATATATCTGCTTATCAAGAGCTGCCAATAATATCAGTTTGAAGTTCTAGCAATATTCACTGTTTGGGGTATCTTTCTTAATAGAATTTCATATTTTCAATTCTGGTAACCTCAAATGACTAGTGACCTCCATGAAAAACAATAGGGATCATCTACAGTTCTTACAATGGACTGTGTACATACCAGCTGTGAAGTTCAAGCATCTTTCCCTTCATGAGATATTGTTTGCAAGCCAAGGCACACACACATGTACACACACACAAATGTGCCATCACCATCACATAGATTCCTTGCCTGCCTTCAGCAAGGAGTCAAAAATGGCAGCATCCTTTTCTGAATTTCAAAAGTGTGTATCTTGGGAAGGAAAGAATATGACTTTTGGAAGATGTTTGTCAAACACTTCTCCTTCGATTCATAATGGTATACTGAGTTTTATTCTCCTTGAAGTGTCAGGACTAAGTGTAACAGTTTGCATCTTGCTCTTTTTTTGGGGCAGGTCAAATTCATTGGACATCATTGAGACATGTCAAACCTGACTCTTCGAGATGAGACAGAGCTGTAACTTTGGTCCAATTTGGTAGATCTTGAAGCAGTGTCATGTCAATAGTCCCTAGTATCTGTATTGTTCATGTATGTGGTTAAAATTGAGTAACACTTTTGTTTCATTCAGATGGCATTCATCCTGATGAACTGGAAGAGTTCATTGCAGAGATTTTAAACAATGAATTTGATACAATTGCTGAAGATGGAAGCATACAGCAGGCAAGTATGTGCTTGATTTATCTGTCAAGAATACTTCTTTTTGTACAACAGAGTGAAAGCTAGCCAGCACCAGAAGCAAAAAGAATGAAGATGCCATTAAACGAATTGAATTTCATTTATCACCTCCATAGATAGCAACAAGAATTTGCCTGGATTTTGAGTCTTGTTCACGAGGGCAAATTGATGCGGTAATCGAGAGGATTCAGAAAACATCCGCTCCAAATCTTCAGAATTCTGTATCAGACCCATCAGTGGAAATGGTAAGAAATTATCACACCAAATGTTCATTTTATGGGACAAGGCAGAGAAATATGAATGATTAAAGTCCAATATTTATTGATACTAGGTTATGAAGGGATGAATCAGGTACAATATGTCCTATTGTCATGACCATTGGCTTCCTCCTCCTTCAGTATTTTTATCTTAAACTTTTCATCACCTGGCTGCTTTTTGAGTAAATTGTGGTGTTTTCATGCTGTTTTATGAAGTTAAACTTGAGGTAAAATGTTTTAAACTCACAGATTTACATTATAATTTTCTCTGGGGAGATGAAAATTCAAGCATTTAACTTTCTTTTGATTGCAACTAACCAGCAGGTATGAAAACTAATATGGTCTTTTTGTGCCTCCAAGCAAATAATAAGTTTGTTTTCTTCTTGACAGGATGATGAAAACCAAGATGCAGATATGGATGATCATAATGTCTCTGCTATGTTTGGTCATGTGACCATTGGTAGCCAAGGTGGTGCCTCTGAGAGTTCAAGGGATGAAACAAGACACAGGACTTGTGATGCAGATGAAGGTAATGCAGATACAAGTTGTTTATACCACATCGAAAATTAGGACCTGGGTATCTGCAGTTCGCAGTCCATCCAGTGAACCAAAAATGTAACTTCCATATGGCTATGAGTTCGTTGTTATTTCATGATGTGAAATTTTGCTTTGCATATTAGTATAAACACCATGCACACTACTTATGGACATGGCATTGAAATATTCTTAGTTAAGCATACATGTTCATTTCTGTTCAATGGATGATAAAATGACTGGCTTTTAAAAATCAACTGTGAGGAAAATGTTTTTGTCACATGTACAATAGGAATAATGAATCTATGGATCTGGGTGGTAATTTGATGATTTGATTCCTGACATTATCATTCAGGTACCTGGTGCAAACACTAGCAGATACATTATCTCTTGTGAATGTTCAAGGCATAGAGTACTTCAACTACACACTAAATTGTGTAACATTCTCTTGTCCCTGTCTCGATTCTGGTGATGTGATATATCCTCGGTGACTCACCTGATTTTAAGAGAGATACCCAGATATTACGTCACTGTTGTTATAGTTTGACATAAGTAAAGAAAAAGAGAAGTTCCTGGCTGAGATAGATACTGTATAATATTGGTCATTCTAGGCTTCCTTTGAAGAGTGTAATACCTTACTAGATCAGATATTTAATAGTAGCACAAATATTGACTACATACATGTAACAATGGCAACTGTAATCATTATTAAACTTAGCTGCTATTCTGTTCACTGCTCAGTTTAAGCATTCAAAGAAGTCAAACTTTCTTGATGAAATATTCAGCTAGTCCTTTTATAATATGTCCTCCAGGTAAGGAAGAATCTGATGAATGGACTGTGGTCACTAGAAACCGTAAAAGGTGACCCAGAAGAGAGTGGGAAGGAACTGGTGTCCTGATGAAGAGAGCATCACACGCTCATGATCTAAGGTGCCTGGCAGAATCCCAGTCAATGAAAGTATAGCTGTTCAATGACATCTTCATTGTCTTGAAATGGAGGTTGCCCATGTAGAGCTGGACATGCTTGGTTTGTGTGTTTGTGATTCAGTTTTACAAGCTACTGAAGAAGTATACTGCGCCATAAGAAATGTATGCAATTTTATTATTGCATTTCCTGTACATTTTGTACACACAGATACTGGATAGGAGCATAGAGTAGTCTCAATCCATGGTGCGACAAAAGAGAAACTAGTTTTGGGGTTCAATGAAAATTATAACCTGTGTAACCATTATGGCATGTGTGTGTGTTTATATCTGTGTGTATACATGATGTTTTGCCTGTAAATATAATAGCTGAATAATGGGAGCTTGGACTAATGTTTTTTAAGGTATGAATATGTACCATATTAAGTAAAAGAATGCCTATTTTTCGGGGATCTCAAAGATCTGAGGTCATTTGGGGTCATATTTAGTTCGTACATCAATTATATTGAGTTGAAAAGTGATATTGTTTGAAGGTCAAATGTCACCTTAAATCAAACTGAAATCTTTGTATATGTAATATCCATGAATCCAAACTTGAACTGTCACAAAGAGGTTTTGGTGGTTAAAGGTCAGCAAAGGTCAAACTTCCAAACTTTTGTTAACGCCATACGTCAGAAATGCCATGTATGCTACATAATAAATGACACTGAATACAAGAACCTTATTTGCTTTTGGTGAATGTGAAAGTTCAACAGAGGTCAAAGTGTAAAACCTTGTAAACAGTGTATGTCAAGAATGTAAGCCTAGTCTGGTGTCATATATCGTTTTTGATAGACCACATTGTTTCTAAGACATCCTTCGTTTTTTAGTTCAGGGCAAGCATCTATCAAGGTCAAATTTGTACAGTTTGTCTAAAAGGCTGCAATTTTAAACTGATGTCATTAATAGTACACTGTTGATCAACTTCCACGAGGGCAAAAGTCATTCTATATCCAAGTCAACCATACCCTGGCAACCCTTTAAACAAAGTATCTCAAGGATATAAGCTAATGCATGGGAAGATTGGACATGTGTGATATTTTGTATATTTCTTTTCTTTTGTTGTGTTTTCCCCTTCTAGTGCTTTTATATTATTCATTTATTCAGAGTATGTGAGAAGTTTTTCAGTACCAATTATTGAGAAACATGAATCTGTTCCACATTAGTACAAAAGCAATACTGTATAAAAGGAGCATGGAAAGACATATCAGTATTCTTTGTATGACCCCATTTTCCGCTGCTTATGTATTTACTATTGTTAGCAGCCCGGCATCGTAGGTTCCATCATCAAAACCGCAATGCATTTTTGCATTCCAGTCTTGTCCCCAATATGTTTTAGGTATGTCAGTTTAAAAAAAAATCATATATATACAGTACCCCGTAATTGGCGAGCACTCAAAATTGGCGCTCCCTTCAAAAATTACTCGCTATCACTGTGACAACGTTACTGAAGTGAGCCTAACCTTCTTGAATCTAACCACAATTACGTATTTCACAATTATGAACCGATTTCAGGTACGTTTCTTCTGAATAAGGGCTCATTTGTGACATTTAAAATATCGGCGATGGATTCCTTAAGTGCGCCAATTTCGGGGTACTGTACATGCCTCTAAATATCATAATTGTACTACCAATGACATGCCCTATGGACCATTAAATGGAATCTAAGCTGTTGGCTATTTGCAGTGACAATCAACATGTTATCCACAACCAACAATCAACATGTGATTGCTGAGAATGACCAGGTCAATGGACCAACCAAACAACTTAGTTTGATGCAGCAATGGCTCCTGGTGTACTTTTGTGTCAGAAGCAATACAGAAGGAGTCATTGTTGTGTCTTAAAGAAAGTAAATACGGTTTCCATTGACAATGTGTTATGTTCCCAGTAAAAATGAGCTGTATCAAGGTATTGTAATATTATGATGCAATATTCTAATGACTGGTGTTTGCTATCCAGCAGCTTGCTATCAGCTTTAAAGGCTTTGATGTAAATACATGAAGTTCTTAATGGCAAAAAAGAATTAAAAGATAAATTTGGTTATGAGGCATATTTATGGCATTGTCAGTATTTATTCTAATTTTTTTCGTCACATTCATATTTTGGGAAAATGAGTAAAATACATTAAACAAAATGAAAGTAATGTTTTTGAATCTTTCATCCTACCAGACTTTCAAATACAACAACAACCCTCACATGGTAGGATATGTTGTTCAAAGCTGACAGCAGGTTTGTCTTTGTGGTTCATCTCATGTGATGATTACCACTACTACAGTTTCATACAGCCATTATCAGATTGTTCTACTACTAGGAATTGATTTTGGGATGGACCAGTAAATTTCCTATCTTGTTGATCAGTGTTTGTGAACTTCATGTGAATTTAAGTCTAAGTTTTCTTCTATTTGCATTTTACTGAAGTAGTCTTTGCGAATATAAAGGCAAATATGAATGCTTATCTTCATATATTAGATGTCAACAATAACTTAATTTGCGCTGATTTTAATACTGATTTTGTAGAAATCTTTGATGTTGTTGCAAATGGGAGTCTGTGCATTGCTAACAGCTTCCACAATAGTCACATGACCGTCCTGGCTAGGAGCAGCTTGTGAATTGACTGCCGTGTTCAAACCAGCCTTTCCTTTCTTGCAGACACCTGATACAATTACAGAGTTTTCTTTTTAGCTCATCTTTTTTATCACCTATTTTTCAAATCAATTCTGCAACAACATAGGGGTTTCCACAAAGAAACTTGTCTAAGGTTTAGTGCCTTTGGACTGAAAAAGTATCAGACTCCAAGCAATTTTTGTAGATTGATCTGACAAAAATGTGAAAGTGCACAGTTAGGGACCAATTAAATTGTGCAAACTGTAACTTCTGATGAAAGAAGCCTTTATTTCTGATGGTGAAGGTTGACTATTTTAATCTTCCAACTTTTCTGTTTTCGGACAATACATTTCTCTCCATTGATGCTGTTTGATATTTCCAAAGGGGTGAATGTCTCTCCACACCACCTATCAAGCAGTTGTTTAGCCTGAATAAAGTATCTCTCCTCTATGCCATCAAGCAGACCATCAAAGCATTAAAGAAAGATCTAGTTTTCCGTCATGACATAGACAGCTGTGGTGGTCCTGTCTTCCAACTGTAACAAACTCAGTTCCAAAGACTTTGACAGCAACTTGGCAACTCTTTGTGAATTTTGTCTTGGTCATGCTTCATACGTCAACTTGAAAATAAGAGCATTGGGTGTAGTTACGTCTGCAATTACCAGTTCTTGTCCATCAGATAAACCTAGCTCTAGGAAGAAGAACAATGTTTAGAAACATGTTTCATATTTTTGGAGTATATTATTGTACAGACTTTGTAAACACATCAAAGAGAGATGCATGAAAAATACAAGGCATTGTTTCTGGGGTATCAGTGCGTGTCATTCATTGCACTTACCATCTTAAAAGGGATGGCTTTGCAAGGGAATCATGTAAAATAACACACACAAATGTATAGATATACATCACGAAGTGAGCCAAACATCTCACATTTGAAAATCTTTAATACTGATATATTTATGAGAGTATTTAGCCTCTGTCATGGGAAATTCTTAATGCAATAGACAATAACTTTTCAAATACCAACAGTTGCAACAATTTTCTCTTACAAGCACACTGTACGTATATACACTTTGAATCCACAAGTTGTCTTTGCTGAGACACTTTAAAGTTGACCAAAAAGTACTAGCCTAAACTTTTGAAAATTAGGCTAATTTAATCATGCACATTGGACATTACAAAAATTTAATAAAAGTCAACATATTGTGAAATAAATGTGAAGGGCTGTTTGGGAGACTTCTGAGAAGAGAATTGGGGGGGGGGGGGGGGGGGGGGATGGCAACAGAGATAAAATGAGGGGACAATTCTCATACCTGACAGCCTCTTTGGTAAATTCTCCTTTGTTTTCTTCTTGATAGCTTCCACACTTGGCATATACAATGTTTTGTTCTTTCCATTGATGGTTGCAGTTATACCTGGTTCCTTCATTTGTCTGCAAGCAAGACCATGATAGAATGGATGATTGATTTTGTTAAGTGATGGAGTTATAAGACAATAGAAGGAAACATTCACAGCCATCATAATTTGACACTCCCCCACTCTCACTTTTTTACCTGCTTATGAGAAACCATAAGGCAGAATCTATCACAACACACACCAGTCAAATACAGTGCTTGCTGACCAAATGAGAATTTTTAAAAAAAAATGAGAAAACTACCATACATCAATTGCGGATTTTCTTCAATTTTACACTTTTTAGTTTAATAAGTGAAAGGAGGTCTGTCATGAAAATCTCTACAGAGGAATGTAATATAAAATAATGACTGACAGGGAGACATTGTTCTTCAGATGATCCACCAAATCTTGTAGGACAGCATCTTTCTTGAAGGAGAGTGCTTGTGGGACCTGACTGCAAGCTATACAATCATCCTGAAAGAATAAAAACAATTTAAACAGATCATGACTACTGCATAGACCAGTGTCAAGAACCTCGTTACCTCATTTTGGATTCCTTGAAGGCAAAAGGAATCTTTCCAATGGTAATGTCGTGTTTGTGATACCTTACTTCTAACACGGTACCTCAAAAAGGGTAAACTTTACTAATCTCTTACTTGTGGTGTGTGGCTTGGTCATATTGAGTTGATGATCCCTACTGTTTTTGGTGGAGATTGAAGGTCATTTGAGGTCACCAGAAGTCAAACTGTGAACCCTTGTAAACAATTTATGAATGCTATCTCAAGACGTATAGCCTTCATTAATCTCATACTTACTGTGTAGGTTGCTCATTTTAAGTAGATGACCCCTATTGTTATTGGTGGTGATCAGAGGTCATATGAGGTCACCAGAGGTCAAACTTTGAAAACCTTGTAAACAGTGTATATCAAGAGGCAAAGTCATGACTACTGTAATATATGGTGTAATGGTTGATCACATAATGTAGATGATCCCCACGGTTTTTGGTGGAGGTCAAAGTTCTTCTGAGATCACTAGATATCAAATTGTGAAAACATTTAAAACTGCTTAGTACACACAGTGGTAAAAAAATAGACATGCTCTCTCAAGAAGGATAAGGTGTTTGAAGTTGGGATGAACATGTAGTCCTTTGTTCTTCATGAATATTGACAAGGAATCACAAAGTCCTTTGCCTTTCTTGTTAAATACTTAGGCCACCTCAAAGTGAAATGTGAAAAGATTAAAGCTATCGTCCTGAAAGCAAAAACTCTTTCAGACCCACTTCATTGAATAAGTCAGTTTGTATTGCTGCAACCTTCAAAGGCAGTGTTTCCTTGTGACTCTTAATGATCTCAAATGACCTTTGACCTCCACCAAAAGTATCAGAATTCTTGTACTCAATGTGATACACCTGTATACCACGTATGAGATCTGTCCAAGCTTCCCTTTATAGAATATCGTGTTTAAAAAGTTTTCACAAATTGATCCCTGTCTACCTCAAATGACCTCCACCAAAAATGAAAGGGTTCTTGTAGTGGATGTGTTACATCTACATATCAAATAAAAGGTCTGCCCAGGCTTCCCTTCTTGAGATATCGTGCTCATGAGGTTTTTACAATTTCACCCCTGTTGGCCCTAAATGACCTTTGATCTCCACCAAAAGCAACAGGATTCTTGTACTTAATGGGGTTCATCCACATACCAAATATGAGATCTGTCTGACCCTCCCTTTTTGAGACCTATTTAAAAGGTTTTCACAATTTTAACCCTCTTGATTCCAAATGAACTTTGACCTCCAAAAACAATAGGGTTCTTGTCCTAAATGTTGTACCCTCTAATCCCAAACATAAGATCTGTTGAAGTTTCCCCTATAGAGATATCATGTTTACAAAGTAGGGAAGCACAATGCTGTTTGAAAGAAGACTGCTCTGGTCAAGAGAGATTTCCAGCTGCTTCAAAGTTACCGAATGTTATGTTACTGTGCAAACTACTGCAAAAGATATTGGTTTTCCTTTCAACTTGAAGTGCGTATTTATTCTTAAATTTTACACTTGTGAAAATATGATAGAGTTAATTGTAGATTCAGCTTAAAATGTGAAAATGAAAGTCACAACTTTCAGTGTGTTAATGCCACAACTTCCAATGTTTTAGTGTTTATATTTACAGCAGGGGAGATTGTAGAGAAAAACAAAGGATGAGCAATTAGCTTGCATCCTATGACAACACGAACCAAATTTTCAATAATGCATTGCACCACTGTGAAATGAAAATTCCCTAACTTCAAAACAGAACATGATAATGTTACAATGTACAATGACTGAGTATAGGGGGTAGTTGATTAATGGAACAATCTTTATAATTGCATTTTTTCATTTCATTTCTGCAGCTGGTAAACCTTTCACTGAAATGAAAATTAAAGCCTGAGGTTGGACAATGAATCCGTAACCTAACAAAGTACTTAATGGAACAGGTAAATTCATCATTTGCTATTGTATTTGTTCACAGCCATTAGGAATGTAGTATGCACAACGGATGTGTATATCTGGTGCATCAGCTCTGATTGCATTTGTAATACCAACATCCACAAACTATTGCTTGGATTCTGAATCAATCTGCATACGGATTGTAGCTATTAAAATTCATGAATACCAACGTAATCAATTACACTCAGTAGCACTCAATACTTCTTCTCCTTAGGCTGTAAAAATTCATGCTCTTCTGTGCCAATCATCAGACATTAAGAAAGACTCATAAATATAGAAACCTTGGATCTTAGATACGACAAATCTCTAATTGTTCAAAGGTGTTTTTGTATGTATATTAAAAAAAAAAAATCATACATACCAACACCTGCTGGGAAGTTTATCAGGAATGTAGAGGCTACATTCACACAGTCTTTTGACTGGAAACTACCAGTGATACAAATGAAAAAAAGGCATGATACAATGAAAGCTGTAAGTTGTACTGGTGGTTTGCAATAGCATGGCTTGACTTTCAAATGTAGGTGGTCTGGTCAACTGGAACATTAGTACTGACCTTTCTCTCTGCTTCATATGTGTAGGTGTAGAGGCCATCTGTATCATTGAATACCATGTAGTTGTTGAGAGGATTGCAACAGCTGGTGATACAAAGTGAAAGAAAATATCAGCAAACCAAGAGATTGTGATAGCGATCAACAGATCTACAATTCACTTAATGAGATGTACGATAGCAAGAAAGATTTTCTTAGTGGACATAAAAAAAAAAGAAATCACATTTTCACTCTTCAAATGAAAGTATAGATGGACAGAGTTCACAAACATCTACTTGCATGCTATACAGAGCTTCATTATTTATTGTGATAAATTTGGTCACATTTTGAAATTGTAATATTACACAGTGCTAAAACAAACCTAGATGCTAATTTGAAGGCCTCGGTGACACACTGGGCGGCAATTACGGCATTTGTAGAAGCAACAGCTGGTATGATTCTCTTCACTACACCTGTAGAAGCAACAAAGAAAGAACTGATATAGTTAATAATCTTTAGCCAAACAATTGTTTTTGTGATGAGTCTTCATCCAATATGTAGTGAGAACATTTAGTTGATGCCAAAATGAAAACATTAACTATTGTTCAATCTCTCTAATTATTCACACAATCAGGGAGCATGCCATCTCCCCTCCTCTCTCTTTCCACTTCATCTGTAAATCTTGCACCAAAAGTTGCAAGCAGACAATTGATCAGTTGAAATACAAGAAAAAAGAACATTCACATGACATATTGTAGGTCCAATTATCTGCATCATGTATCTTTCAGAAACAACCTTCAACAAAACAAGGACCAAGTCAAACCATGAATCTTGAGGCCAAACTGAATACACTGCATTACACTGCATTGTGTGGCAGGTGATAGTTTGGCAATCACCTTGACTTGATTGATGCTAAACTTCACTTAAACTAACCTGCAGGCAACCTTATATCAAAGGTATCTGTTCCTTGACTAGACCAAACTTTGTTTCATACATATCACAAGCTATACTGGAACCAGCCAATTCAAAATGTAGACTGAGGAACACCAAACCTGGGCCAGTCTAGAGATATGGCAACACCTACCTTGGGTCAGCCTGTATGTCACACCTTTAATATTATACTGATCTGCCCTGTCTTGAGCCTTCTCAAATATCCATTGAATGTGTGTCGGGTCATCACCATCAATACCAACATTTTCTTTAAAGAGAGGAAAGAGAATGGTTTGGTATAGCGAGATGTAACAAAGATACCCACAATGTGGATGGGGGTGGGAGAGGTGGAACCACACTATAACAAATCCTAAATAGAACTCCTACACAAGAGCCCAAGGGCACTGTGGTTCCTTTTGCAGATGTACAGTCTTACAAATTATGATGTAAGAGGAGCATTTTGCATTACTTTGGGCAATAGCCCATATGGCCCATTTCTGGCCATGAACCCTCGTTTTGAAACATAAAATCTGTAGCAAAAAAGAAATGTCTCATGATTTAAAAATGGCCCACATGGCCCATTTCCTACACTGGACTCCTAATATGACAAACACCCAAATGGAACCACTTTCATAGTACTGATGTGACCAACCATCGACAGTGTTACATACAATCTGTAAGAGAAGAAGTAGTTTGCATGATTTCACCAAAGCCCAAGGGCGCTATGATTCCTTGTACTTGGAACATACACACTGTAAAATGGGAATGAGATCACATACACACACACACATGCACACACACCCATACGCCACCTTGACTGCATAGGTTCCTTTGTTAATGCAAGAAACCAAAAATGAATCAATAATGAGTAATTGCTACCCCAGAACATGAAAAACCAAACTTTGTTTTCTTAGATATTTTGCAGTTTTAGCACACAAAGTTGAAAAGTAGTATAAGCTATATCAATGACAGACTGCAACAACATGCAATGTACAGTAAGACTTAACACAAGAAAAGAGATGTTATTATCTTGGCTCCGAGTTGTGACAAAGTTTTTTTTTTAATATGTGCATCTATTGAAAGTCAGTCAAAGTCATCAGTATCAAATGTAATGTCAGGTAACCTCACTACTGGTTTGAAATATTTGTAGGTTATGATTTCAACAAGCATGGTGAAAGGCCTGCATTGCCTCCCTCTCACATTCAAAAGTAAACAAACTTGTTGTGATGATCTACTGACTACGATCACTCTTCAACCAACATTCAGTTAAGAATCGCTGTTTACCTGTAAGTATCAGACTAAACTTCTGATACCATTTGCTCAATAATCATCTTAGGTTGGTTACATTAGTGATTAATGTATTTGATGGACACTAAGATATTCACATAGAAGAAGATGTATCACAAAGTCGTGGTGAATCAGATAAAGACTTAAAAGTAACAACACTGTGATCTGTACTAGCATGCAAGAGCCACTCCAAACTCTAATTACCCCTTTGACTGCTGTTAACTATAGGTTACCACATCCACAGATACAAAAAGCTAACCACGTTTCTCACAGACCAATAGTAGTCTACATTCACATCTGAGTGCACTTTGTTGAAGAGTTGGCTGCTTTACAGTGAATGAACAAATTGCAACATATGATCCTCAAATGATAAACTGCATACAAACAAATAACAGCAGTCTGTTTCCTTGAAAACAGACACACACACATCAGCTGATTCTATTGTATTCTTGGTAGTTATGATCTTGTTGTTATGCTCTGCAAATATAGTAAAAAACTGACAATTTTAGATGGTGACTATAGGCTTCTGATTAGTGCTATAAGAGCTGTTTCATTGCTGTTATCTTTGTGACCTTACTAATTGTTTAAATAGTCACTTATTTGGTGCTAGGAAAAATTGCTGAACTTATGTTCATGGATGATGAATGATAGCCAACACACTGCTACAATAATGTTCAGAGGCAGCATCATTCACACCAAGACTACATTAAACTAATCATGAGTTAAATCACCCACTCACCACCGAATGGATGCTCCTGCGGCCAAAGCAAGACTTTAACATACTCTATGCAGTGTTCCGGTAGACGAGGAGTGTGTGCTATAGTACACATAGGAAAATTGACCTACAAAGGAAAGTAATACAAGCCAATACTGACTATAAGCAATTGATACATTAAATGAGTGGTCATAGTTTGAAGGGGACAAAAATAATGAATTTATTGGATATATAATTGAACCAGAGATTGAAGCAGTTGATTAAAGATATCTGTGCTCCACTAATTCAAGAAACCATGAAAGGTACTTTTCTGATACAAAAACAATGCATTCGATATTTAATGGCAAGGAAAATAAATTCTCTGCTTACATATGGATAGTATTATTTCAACAAAATTTGTTTGAACTACATAACCCAGTCCAAACCCTTTCTTGTAGTTAATGAATGCAGAAAAGAATAAGAAAAGGAAATGCCAAGATCAGTTAATCACAGTAATCATTATCTCTTATACTTGACTGATTACCTCAAATTTGGTGTTTTGCTTCCCTTATATGACAGATATTCTGCCTCTCTGAAATATCTTGCTCACACAATATTGGTTACATTCTTGAACAAAACCAGAGTAACTGCTTGAAATAGTATCCAAAATCACTAAACAACCTCTTCTTCCAACATGTACAAACATTTACTTCAGTTTTTCCTCTCAATGTCTTACATAAGGTACTTAGGCATGACTTTACCTGAGGTGGGAACAGATCTAAAGTGCAGTCAATACATGAGGTCATTCCTGGTAGTATGACCCTTGCATTGCCTTTGAAGCCCTCCGTACCACCATCAATCATTGGTATAATGCTGGTGGGATCAACAACACCATCCTCATAGTTAAGGAGACTCAGCTGTTGAGAAAAAGATCAAGTGGTATTTAAGTAAAACAAACAAAACTGACAACAAAAGTGGGTGATTGAGTTTTTGTACCTTTATTGTCCAAGATTTCTTTCAAAATAAGAAAAACAATGGGATTAAAAGAATCAGTGAAAGGAAAGGATTAAAACTTGTCTGCAGTAAACCAAGTGATATGACCCCATGGAAATGCACTATACATCCAAAATGCAACAGCAGTTTGATATAAAGCTTTATATGTTAATAGCAATGAAAATGATTTTGATAAGCACTAGAGGCTACCAATATCTACATGTAGTGATGGATAACTACAAAACTCTTGATTTTCTCCATGTGGTGAGGAGTGGAAGCTGGGGAGAGACATAATTTGCTAGTGGTAGTGGAGGATTTGTAGGTGGGTCAAGGAAATACTCCCCTTAAGAGGTAATCATTCATCAGTGTACAAAAACATTCACTTGAGTGAAAGATTTTGAGAGTTCACTGCACAGTGCTTTGGTGTCTTTAAAGTTGGTCTGTGACTCACCACCATACCATTGATCCATCTCCTTGCAATCACAGAATCCAAGCCACATATAATGATGTGAAACTCTGCAGGGAAAAAGAAAACAAGGGCAAGACATTTTAATGCATTTACATGGCTTTGGGGTCTGAATATTTAGTCCTTGTCTTGCTCAAGGTTTATCTATTTCTTTCAAATCTTGACTAAATGGTACGAAAGACAATGCATAATTTATGGCTTTTTCACAACAATGAGATGCTTGTCTCACCACGAAAACACCCAAACTTAAAGTAACCTTCAAGTGAAAAATATCTTTTTGGAGTAAAATGCCCCTCTCCCCCCTGTTTGCAAACCCCATATTCATTAACGCATACTGGCATACACTTCTAGTCATACTACCCCAACAGTAATGTACTTTTGTTTTAGACAAGCCATGAAATGTACTCACTTTCTGAAAACTGCAATAAAACTCACCAAAATAATTGATACCTTACTTTAGAAACTTGCTTTGCATTTCCATCATAAGATTTCAGAACCTTGACATGTCCCCTTCCTTCCTCATAGCAATCAGTTTTTAACAAATGTCATATGCTATGAGATCAAAGTGGATTTCTCCCCTTTGTCTCATTTCACATTATGTTCCTCTAGAGTGAACACTTACGTCTGTAAAAGGTCTGATCGTAATCTTGAATCTTCTTGAAGTGTCTGAGTTACTACTTAGGAAAAGTAAAATAAACTGCAAAATTGCAAAATTATTAAATATGTTGTAAATGGAAAACTAAATCAACATTCAAATCAACATTGCCTAGAAGGAAAAAAACAAAGTACAAAATAATACTATTGCCACAAGAGGTCATACAGTTGATACTTTTATTGCTAATGGAGGTCATCTACATAACACATGATCAATTTTGATGGATATTCATGGAAGTTAATACACACACTAACACCAGGCACGTATCCAGGGGGGTTCAGGGGGTTGGGATGAAGCCCCCACAGGATCTGGAGTTCAGCTCAGCCTATGATAGTAGGCCTACATTAGCAACATATATAATGAGTTTTACGTTGTTGGTCATTGTTATCAGGTAAATGTTCCACTTGTGGTAAAATCGAACCCCCCCCCGACTGAAAAAGCTGCATACGGGCCTGCTAACACACAAAACAATGAATTTTACAAGAACTTTATCACTGAGAAAGAGGTGAATATTTATGTCAACAGCATTCAGATAAAAGCATCTCAATGAATGGAATAAAGACTTTGGAGATAAACCAAGCCAACGGTGTGATGAACAAGAACATAATGAATAATAGGCAAACGTTCAATACAACCTTAGTGACCAATAAACCACATATGGTAAGATCTGTTGGAATAACAATCTTTGAAAGATTCTACAGACACATGATGCATAGCAGAGTGAGTACAATATTGATCAGGTCTGACATCTAAAGATTTAAATCATAATTAAACATTCAAAATAACAACAGGCAATTCATCAAATTCATCAAATTGATTTACAGGGAAATATGACATTTGTTTTAAAGAAAACAAACATATTTTCAAAATCAATGTCTGTGGATGCAGAATGATAGATAATTCAATGTAAGAGAGGACAGACAGTAGCCGTATTCTCAAGAGTTAAGTTTCTCACAGATAGTTATTTGTTGCTCAACAATAACTTGTTCACCAACACTTTTCAAAGACAAAAAAAAATGATGCATCTTCAGTTACTCCTCACATGTATAATGTTTGAGGAGGTGAAGCTTTTGCAGATGTTTATTGTTGAGACTGAATGGTATGACAATGATTAAAGTCATTTTCTTTGTATGGCATATTGGTATAGTCTAAATGCCCCACTCCCGTTTGGGCACGGCTGATATTTCACTGATGCTACATAATCATCTTTTCAAATTATTGTACCTTCAATGTTGGCTTTTACTGCCTTTTTTTTGCAATAAAGGATCTCTCAGTTTCTCACGGCTATCAACTTTAATTATTCCAAAATGAACATTAACACACAATTCACAAAAATCAAATACTATGAAGCTAACAACTTGATACTGCCTTGGAAAAATATTGACTACTACAACTGGGTGCTGTCCAGGATCATAAATAGTCCTGTGCCACTTGTAGTACAGAGTCTTGACTTTAGCTAATTCAAATGCAATTATTACTTCTGCAGGTGCAGCTAATACACCTGACACACCTTTAGATGCTCACTGGGCATAAGATTTCAAGAAACTTAAAATAACTAAGGTTCTTTTTACTTTAGCTTATAGGAGGCCTAAGACCACACTTTCAAATTTAATTTAATTTTCTTAGACACACCTTTACTTTCAAAGTTTCTCATACAAAGTATTGTACAATAAGAGCACTACTACAATGGTGTCACTACAGGCTCTTAGTACTGACAGAGATGATCGAAGACAGTTTATCAAAGGTCTGCTTAAACAGATAATCAAAAACTTTGTTCTCTTCAGCAGTTACATCTGCAAAAGGATACGGTGTGACATTACATCCAGGAACCCTGCTGTTGACAAACTCTGCTGCAACCGTGGCCTTGTCCCTAGATATATCTTTTAATCTGATAAAGAAAGGAAAGCAATATACAGACCAATCCAATTATTATAATGACAATAATGTACACAGAGATCTCTTCTAAGTCTGCTGTTCCACATGTGTTTCAGTCGACCATAAAATGCACCAAATTCATGAAGTAAAACCTCAACTGAGAAAACACAAACTGTTTATATTTGCAATAATAAAAGATTACACAATAAATGATTAAGTATGAAAAGACCACTAAAATATGCATTATGTCAATTGGTGGCACACACTATTGCATACATCACTCCCTGCTTTAGCAAGTAACATCACTGTGGCAAATCAAAGACATGGTCAGCTAAACCTGACATACTTTGTTTCCATAAACTTACAGTAGGAAAGTCCAACATAAGCAATATTACTGACCTGAACAAAAACTGTCTGTTTAAGTTAGACAAATCTACTGTGTCCATGTCAATAACGTGGATGTTCCTGAAACCAGATAATGCCTGGATAAGAGAGAAATTCAAGACTTTGTCAATATTCCCAATTTTTCAACAGTTGTCCTTAAAATACCTGACATTAATACTTCAGATCAGGAAAGAATGGATTAAATGATGCAGGGGATTAAGTATTGCATATATACAGGGAAGCATTATTAACCTAACACAACTTAGCTTTTTGAGAATACACTAAACATTACTGTACGCATGAACTATTAAATTAGTTCCTTTCTCAATTGGACAAAGAACAAGAGCAAGGACAGTGCAGACGTTAAAACTTTACTGATAAATTTCTGATCATTTCGAAGGTAACTAACACATAACAATTTGCTTATAATTAGCATAATTAGTTAAGTTTCACATTCAATTATTATTAGTAATTCCACTTATTTTTTAATTTTATTTTTCTGATTGGGTGTGGGCAAAACCAAATTAAATCATTAACTACTAGCTTCTTAATGTACATTTGTATTTGACACATGCAGACATACTTACAGTTTGACCATCTGTCACTACTAGCCTACTTGGAGGAAATGTTATAGGTTTAGGAAAACTTAACAAATTTTATAAAACAATTCAATGTACCCATATAATGTGTCTTTAGATGCTCCCACATGTATCTCAGGCAATATGCAGACTTTAAAGTTAGTTGAAAATCTGACCCACTGTCGAATTACTCAATTATTATTCATGCATGCCAGAGATATTTCGAATACTGTGTTACACCATGGAGCAACATCACCATGGTTACACGGGGAAGCTTTCAAGGGCATTTGAAAGGGGCACCTTGAGTTTTTGTTGAGATTCAGTCAAGTTTTCCAAACCAAACCAAAGTTTCCTTCACATTCTAATGACATATACATTGGATACCAAATCCTTGTGCACCTTCAAAAAAGGGTTACCTAAAGGAATAATGCTACCGCCTTTCAACATCATGCAAGGTTTTCCTTAGGAGGAGGTACAATTTGAATTTTGTCATATATTGGCCTACAATGACCCCTAAATGACCTTGACGTCCTGATTCCAAAATTTTTGATCCAAGGATTATTGTGTCCACATTTCAAAAGAATTTGTTGAGAATTAAGTCTAAACTAGATAACTAGAAACTAGATAAATAATCTAAACTAGAATGGACAGACGTGATAGACTGATAGACAGACAGATAAACAGATAGACCAATAGACAGATAGATAGGCAAACAGAATAATAGTGGCAAATGAGCTAAAAAGGAAAGTGTGTTATTTGTCCTTTATTATAGATCACAGTTCCCACAGAAATGGCTTTCATATCTATAACTTACCAGCCCTTTCAGAATTTCACAACCTAAGCCACCAGCTCCAATCACCAACAATTTACAAGTGCTCAGCATAAATTCTAGAATCTGGAGATAACATAAGAATAAGATCACAAAATGAATTGCATAATTCATTTTCTCACCCTTGCAAACCCCTCCTTTACTTCCTACAAAAATGCGGATTGACAAATACACGCTACGTATAAAAAATAAAGATCTTTGGTAAATTTAATTACTGGTGAATAACACATGTTGAGTAGGTCTACTGACTACAATGATAGGTGGAATTGTAGTTCTACAAATACAAGAGAATATGTCTTTATTGATGAAGAATTTTAAAAGATGCAAAGTTGGGGTCTTTTAACTTAATCACAACAACAAAGATGTAGGAATTTGCTTCAAAAAAAAAAAAAAAAGCCAGCAAGCAATACATTGATCACAGACGTCCTAAAACTATTCATTTTAATTGAGAATTTATCTATAAGCAGTACTCAACACCAACAAGTGGCTCCATGCATAGCTTCAAGAAAAACACAAGGCATGCTATAATGGCTGACTGTGTAAGATGTTTGTGTAACATTTCTCAGAGGGAGATATGCAGATAGCCTACTATTGGGGGAATGTGATTATCTTAAAATCTTTCTTCTGCAGGTTAATAAGAAGTTTAGCTACAGCATTTATGCTACAATAATTGAGTTGACCAACATGCCCTATAAGTACTGACATTCATGCAGAAACTTACATCAGGGCTTCCTTCAAAGTCTGGATGAGCAAATGGTCCTGGTCGCTCTAATAACTTCCTGATGTGCTTCCATCTTCCATTCCAATCTCCTGTGTCACTCTCTGCATCCATTGCACTTTATTTTCCTGACAGAGAGAGTAAAAACTTGCTCAGATTCAATTCACATTATGAGTATGAACTCATTCTACATTCCTAAATGTAAATTTGCTGAATTTGCATACACATAAATTTGCATACTCTGACAAAGCACTACACACATCTTGAATATTCAAGATCATCTTCAATGTTCTATGTATTGCTCTCAAATATGTGACAGAAATGACTATGGTTCTCCTCTAGTTACAACCAGCCAAGAGCCAAAACCTTTTGAACATTGTACTGTAGCCTTGTGTTGATGTACCTACTACCTAGTGTCCTTTCATATCAAGTCCCCTTGACAAACCTGTCTAAATAGAAACATGCTAAGGTCACCTGAGAAAATATCTAATTTGTGTAACGTTGGGCAAGCTAAGCCTGGATACAGTAGCAGCTTTGCAAACTAACATGACCATGGTACCAAAGTCATGCCAAGGCATTAGCCAGACAAGTTCTGACAAATGGAAGGAGATGAATGGAGCAGGTTCTTGTCGGGACATTCTAAACCAAGAAGTGCATCTGGTATGAATGTTATTTTCCTTTTTTCTGCCTTGCTTGAAAATAAAGTAATAAGTTAAAAAAAGTAGGATGCCCAGTTTGGGACAAAATGTTCTACTTAAAAGAGCTGTCTGGTTTTAGCTACAATAAATAATCCACATGATACAAAATTTGTAAAGCTAAACATTGCTATGATTGGTCTTCATATTGCTTATATGCCTCCACATCCGCTAGACTAGGCTATATCACCTATGGACCCCCTGTGGGGAAATTTCCACCAAGACCCCACAAGGAACTAAGGTAGGCCCCTTGACCATGCACTTGAGCGGGGATAGCTTCACAGTTGTGACTTCAACATTAATGAAGTTTATCAACTGGTTGAGAAAAGCCCTGAGCCCTGAAGTTGACCAATCAACAACTTTCCTGCTCATTAATATGCAGCAGAGCATGGCACAAATTATAAGAATAACAGGTGTGATCATCATATCACCCAAATTTTACTTACTTTTTAGCAGACCATGAAATTAGAAGACACAGAAATAAGTCCTTAAAAATTTCCTAATACTAGGCTGCACTGGGCAGTGTTTATGGTATTAAGTTTCATTACAAGGCAAAATTTCAATCTAAACTGCTTTCTTCATGCTTCGATGAGTGTGTCTGAAAACATTTTCTGCGACACTGATTCACATACCCAGTACTTATGTGTATTAAACCACAATCGTAGAGAACTGTTGCTGTTTCATTTCTATGCAGAGAGTGCCAGAGACCCTTTACCTTTTGGAATTTCTTTCAGCCACCGCTAAGGAATTCCCACTGTATTTTACACCATACCCCAAAATCCCAACTTTCTCACCACCGTCCCAGGAAGGCAAGTAAGCGTGACTTAAGTCCCTTACTTTGAACATAATATTAGGTTTAACATGTGCCTAACTTACAAGTTCCTGAATCAGCAGAAAGATTGCACATCCAATTGTTCAGCACCTCCTTCCTGGGATTCTTCAGCCATCTAGGGTCTACCAGAAATTTCCAATTTTCTTTTGACCCCATCCTAAAACTTCCAGTTTCTTCCTTTTGTGACAAAGTAGGTCTATAAAATTTTTCAGCCCCCTCTTGCAAAATCCATACTTGTGTTTTGTTCAGACATATTCCTGTGTAGTCATAATGATGATCATAGTATGCAACCAATGCAGGACAAAATTTTCTACCCCCACCCTATCCTGGGTCAACTTGGAATTTCCAAAACTTATATTCAGTCCCTCGAGCGCTCCCTTCATATTTGCATGCTTCCTCAAACTTTCCACTTTTCAGATCCCATGTGATCGCATTTTCTGACTATTTAGAACCTGGCTACCATATCTATTACTGCATTCCATTTGGCTTGTCAACATGGTTATCATGACTTATGAGATGTTTCACTGGGCTCTTAAGTCATGATCACATGTCATCAAGAGGGATCTGAATAACCACCACAACCCATGACTTGACTTAAAATTGTGGATACCAGGTCAATATCAGAGTAGCTTTAAACAACATTTCCTTAAAGGAAGCAGTAAACAGATCCAAACAATAATGAATCTAATGTAAAAATATGAACAACGGCAAGTATTTTCACCTTGGCCTATGTTTCAAAATGTTAGGCAGCTAAGAGGCCATTTCGTGGAACCTTCTAGGGTAATCAGCACACAGTAACCCATGTGACCATTTTTCAACACTGAATTGCAACCTGTACAGCGGGTAAGATGATATCTACTGTAATTTATGGGTCTGACATTGGCATTTTGTATGGTTCAAAATTGACACATAGGCTAGACAAATATTCAAGGCACCACTGACTATAAGGGCGAAAGGCTGATATTTGCATGCAAATGTTGACTGGGAGGAAAACATTTTATACGCCAACTGGACTATTCGGGGTAAGTGGTGAGTATACAGGGAGCATCATGAGTTGATCACTTAATGGAACATCATGACCATAGAATATTTAAACATACACTAAAATCAATAAAACTTTGCTGTAATAATTTGCTATGTGTCTTTCTCATTGTTCTATATCTTTTGGTGATGTCTAGATCGAGTAATCCATCTTTGATTTGATATGGCACATTTATTTCCAGTAGAAACAGATACATCATGAACAGACATCTCAAATATAAGAGTGAATGGGGAAGTTGTATGGTATATGTACATCTTTACGTATTAAATGCAGTGGAAACGGAGAAAAAAAAAGTACAATACCTATATCACTTTTCCGCAAAGTGACTTAAAGTTAAAGGGAAATAAGGCGTTTGTTTCACAGATAACAACCATATTTTTAAAACCAATGTTTGTGGACAAAGAATGACAGAGTATACAAAATAAGGAAGGACAGTAGCCTTCTTTTCAAGAAATAAGCTCCTCACAGATAGAAATTCAGTTATTTGTTACTCAACACCAATTTGTTCACCCAAACTTTTCAAAATTCAAATGATGCACATTCCGTTACTCACCATATGCATAATGTTCTGAGGAGATGAAGCTTTTGCAGATGTTTACTGGTGAGACTGAATGGTTGTACAATGATTAAAGCAGTTTTATTTGTATGTTATGTTGGTATATTCTAAACGCCCTATTTCCCTTTAAATGGATATGTTAAGTCACTGGAAACATGTATGTTTACACCTTTTTTTTTTTGCACATAAAATGAATTTTGAAATGAAGCAGAAATTTTAAAATATCGCCTTAAGTAACATATTCGCTGTGGACATCAAAAATGATCGGGCAAATAATTATTTCTGATATTGTTTGAGAATTATACATTGTATAACATTGTGATGTTGCATTAACAATAATAACAGTTTAAATAGGCTTGGCGTAAATTAGTAATACTATAGCCTATAGGCTTTACTGCAGCCAGGCTTTGGCCCAGTTCCACGACATTTGACAATGAATCACGACTCACAGCGATTCAATGAGGCCTAGGCCCTACGTATAAAAATAAAAAATATATGAGTGAACAACCGAATACAATGCAATTAACTATGCAATTGCCACTTATGTTCTTTTCTTGGAAGTGGTGTGGATGCTTATGAAAGATCGAGAACTTAGCTCAGTGTCACTACCTATTACCAAGAAAAGAGATTGTGTTCGATCGATGGTCCGTACTGTACGTAGACCTAATGTCTTAGACGTAGACATAATATACTTAGACTAGACGTTGCGGCCGTGATGTTATCTTATTCCCTAGCCCTAAGTAAAGCTACAAGAAGTGTAGAGGGTTGCACTATCGGCACCTCACATCTGTACATAGGAGTAGAGGTCATGGGATTGCCACACACAATTTGGCCTCTTTACTTGCCCATTTTGCTTTATTTTCACTGCACCATCGAAAGTCAAGTTTATACTATGTCTAAAGTTGCCCACTGTTCCGGTAGTTTCAGGACGATCATGCACGGAAGTGCAGCACTGTTCTATTTTGTAGTGACCAAAAGAGCATTAAAACAGTTCCACCTAACAATTTTTCACACGATATGACATTACTATTTCTATGGTCAGCATAGTGATCGGAAGAAAGCTAAGGATTTCCCAAGTTACTTCTGATGTATTTGGCATCGGACTCGACTTTTATACTTTAATACACAGAGACCTATATGTATAAATATTATCATGTTTATATCATTAACTCAATCAGATACCATTACATTTAATACTAAGAAGCCACATATCGTTAATATTGCATTTTCATAAAGTTATCTTTAATTTGAATTGAAGATATCATAAAATGTGACGCTATCTTTGTTTTGTCTTATTTAAAAAAATCTTACAATGGAATACGTTGATATCATCAAATATGACGTCAAATATTGATTATTCCGGATTGTGTTAGGAAAAGGCTGACTTAACGATATGTTATGTCATTTCCGTTGATCTAAATAAGGCAGAATTAATGATGTGTGGCAACATATATATATATATATATATATATATATATATATATATATATATGTATATGTATATATATATATATATATATATATATATATATATATATATATATATATATATATATATATATATATATAAATCTTGAATTTGTGGAGCCGTGGACCATGGGAGGGACATGACTAACTGACAGTTTTGAATGACCAAAACTGTCCAGCTAGGCAGGACTACGCACTGCATTTCTTGATGGCTTAATTTAAGACATATTGAACAGGGACAGCAATAGATCATAGATTTTCCCCGTGGTCTGGGGTAACGACCATTGATGTGACCTGAAGAGAAACGTACCAGGAAGCTCTGGGGTATTAGCAGAATTGTGAAATTTGGAAGAAGCCGTTCTGTATCTTTGAATGGTAGTGGATGTGTAGACATTTCACCGTTCATTATAATATTGCGAGACAAATGATCAAATCAGTGATTAACAGGTACTGAGTAGCCAGGGTTTAGTGATGGGGGGCACCTATTTTTCATCATCGTCTATGAATGAAAGGACATAAGGTGCGTTTACTGTTAAAAGTAAAATACAAAAAGTGTACCTAAAAAAGTCTGTACATTTACAGAAACTTTTAATTCTAGTGTACGACTCTCTATGAGGAGCACCGTTGGAAGGGTGCGTACAAGAAAAATTTTGGCTTTACCACCCCCCCCACCTCCTCCCGATGGTCGGAAATTGCATTTCCCGGCTCTCCTAAGCTACATATACCCAGCCTTGAAATTGGGATTTCATGTCTGCAATTTCTCAATTAAGTAGAAAAACATCAATCTGTGAAAAATGGTAATCATTTTGATTGCATTTATTTAGAAATTTTTCACTTATTAAATCGCGTTTGCCGTCGAAAAAGTCTTAAGATCGACCAGAGGACCAGAGCATAAAATCCATAAGGTCACCTGCATTTACTATCTACGCGGAGAGGAACAAAAATGCCATATTACCGGAAATGGCATTTTCAAACCTATTTTATTTTTTTGTTACTCCTCACCCAACGCCCTACAAATAAGTGTAGCTTTGATTCGTTATTTTGGGGTCAACATATGATGGGGCCGGGCGGCACCCCCTCCCCCTTCCCACCGGCGACGCCGCTGATGATAAATTGGGATAAGGGAAAGGAAGGGTGGGGCCTATGGATAATCATTACATAACTTGGGCAAGAGAAAGTAACAATGTAGACGTTTAACTCTAATGAGCGCGAAGAGTGCCGAAAATATGGCATGATCTGCAGCACGTTAACTTTTGCGTTGCAAAAAGATGTCCCTTACATTGCAGTCGACCATTAGAGAAGTCCGTTTTTTACCTTTACCTATCATCAGGTTGTTCAATGAAGTGAGTTGGCAAGGGGAGGGGAACAGATGAATAGGAACCATGCCTTACAGTTATGATCTCATGGTACACTAAAATCCTCGATCGACGTGAAAGATGACGGCTACAGGCTCAATTACAGAGACACCATGAGTGTTTCTTTTAAAGAAATGTAAAGAAGAAAAGTAACTGTAAAATCAATCACTTTAAAATACTTAACAAACTTAAAATTCGTAAACGTGATAATTTCACATTCTAAACGTCACTCAGTGTTACTGTATGTAAAATACGTGGTGGTGAGTGTATGTGTGTGCGTGTGTGTGTGTTTGTGTGTGTGGGAAGGGCCGAAAGGGGGGGGGGGTGGAGACTACAGGAACAATAGTCTTCAGTTAATTTCGAGCTGCTTCGAAAGGAACAACAAGTTCGCAATCAACGAAAATACCATTCTTGCCACATGACTACGTCAAAAGTCAGTCTATTTCAACTAAAACTGAAAATGCTTCTAAGAGGAACATGCAATAAGTCCATTTATACCTCGGACATTCCCTAAAAAATCTCATCGGGTTTTTGGCCGTATCGTTGCATTCTTGGATAGTGAACCAAAGCCCCCCCCCCCCCCCCCCCACACACACACACACACACACTCACTCACTTTCAAAGCATAGTCTGGACTAGCAAGGTAAGTCACTCAGAGTCTATGATCACCTATATCAAACAAGACACTCGGAATTTGGGGTGTGTAGGGCGTTTCAGTTTGAAATATGAATACTTAAACTCGTCACCACAAAGTTTCTATGAGCCCTATGAGCATTCATGAGCATTTATGAGTAGGTATTCATTAGTATTTACCCAGCATTTATAATAAGCCTAGATGCATCACTTACCAAAAGTGTGGGAAGGCATTTGTTACAATGTCCAGCCCCGTTCGAAGAGAGAGATCTAACATGCTTTTACACAATGTGGGCGGCAGGGGTTGGGGGGATTTGATATTGTGCCCCCTCACCCATCGAAATTTGGAGGAAAGTGTCCCCCAGAATTGGCACCCATGATATCAACTTATCAAGACATTAACAGATATTTCTAGATGAATTTATGACATCATAAATTCAATTAATGATATCATAAATTCAATCACAATTATAAGGATTGATTTAGTGAAATCTCATTGATAAGGGAAGAAGAAAATGGCATGGCAAGCCGTTCTAAGTACCAACAAGTGATATCCCTAGTATGCGAAACTGTGTGAATATTAGGTGTTATATTAGGTGTCATATTAGGTTTTATATCAAGTGTTTCTGGGCCTTGTAAATGCTCTCTCAAGTTGGAGAACCAAGAGATAGGCGGGACCTGTGACGATCTACGAGGTCATTTTATGGCCACAGCAGGTAGTTATACGTAAATATATGTACTCATGAAATTGTCATTGCGGGCAGTGTTGATCTCAATGTTCGCCCAACATTGCGATAAATACAACAAACCACCACGGTAAACTAACCCTGAAACTTGTGTTGTGTGAGTGGAAGCTTGCTCTCTCTATGTTAAGATTATTTAGTTTGCAGTATTTTTCATACGCCACCAAACTTTCCAATAAAGCTGAGTTTTGGCGTCACTGAAATATTAGCGATTGTAGGACTCAGGACTCTCAACATGTGTCAGACATGAAGAAAGCCCTCATTCTACCAACAACTTTGCATACCAAAACGTTGAGTGACTTTATCTGAAAGACAAACTGTTCATATCAAGAAGTTAAGGTTGCAATTTTGGAGATATCCTTCCCTAATGTTCACTATAATTACACGCCACCAGAACATTCAAGGAAAATGACAAATCTCATTGAAGAGAGCAATGGACTTCGCCCCAGGGTGGGCTGTTACATTTGACTTTGTCCTGTAATAACTGGATTGTAATCAACTAATGGGAGGACTAAACACACAAAAGAAAATTATACAAACTATACATATGAATATGAGAAAAAACAGAATTTATTAACAGATTTGTACAGCAAGTAAGTTTATAATGAATCTATATGAAAAGATGTGAAAATGAAACAGTTTTTCTTTTTTGAAAAACAATGACTGCACTAACAGGACTCCTTTCAAAACAAAATATGACTGAAAAACATCATTTGTAAAAAGATGGACAAATGACTCTTGAGTAAATATTGACTGTATGAACTTCTCCTTGGGTGTCACTTTACATGTTACTTGCAGGTGACATATCTGGAGTTAAATTAATCTTATCTCTTGTTTCATGATTGAGTTTGCTTGAGGTTCATACTGGACACAGAGGACAGTAGAAAGCTATGAAACTTATGATACATTATACACAAGGGCAAAACTCTAGTCGCAACAGCCGAGGAAAAGTAAAAAGAAAAGGACTATTGGAGTCAATGCATAATGAATGATATTGCACTGTTACATTAATCCCAAGACAGACTCAAATTGTGTCACGATGCATGAGTTTCTGCAAAGGTGGAGAAGTTTAATCCCAACCTTGAAAAAAGCAAAACTGGAAAAAAAGCAATATCAACCTTTTGTGGTGGAATTGTAAATTTCCAAACTTGTGTTCTACACAATATTGAATACTAAGCTGAAATTTACAAGGAGAGAGAAGCTAAGAAGTGGCAATTCCTGCAATCTCAGGAGCATCATTTGTATGTCTATGCACCAACCAATGGTGGAACTCTGTTTAGACAGTGTCATGACTGTTTGTCCTACGCTACAAACCTATGCCCCATCACCACATCTCCTACCCCACCCTCCCTTCCCTGATGACAAAGGTTGGCCATACCATTGCATCAAATCTCTTTTGGGGGAGTAAAAACTTCCCTCTGATCTGATTGACTCAGAGTTTTGCCCCTGCCCTTGAAATGTTTTCTGCTGTTGTCCACGTCATGATGTACAAGGGTGACTTGTAATGTCTGTGGATAAATTTGAAATAGTGATGTAATAAGAGAATAAATCATTATACTTTTCAAAGCACTACCATAATTTCCAAATAAGTCAACTTTACAACACCTGTAAAAGGGTCAAACCAATCAATGTAATAATTGGCTAACTATGTCGTTAGTTTTGTGGTTAGAGGGATAAACGAAAAATGAGCAAAGGTGCAATGTATTTCAAAATTAATTATATTCCAAAAAAAAAACTTTAAAAGAATGTGCATTAGAAGTTGTAAATCAAAAGAGAACATAAAAGAGAATACAACTTGACCATACTTCATAGCAGACAAAGATTATTACACTTGGGTCTTTTCAGAATTCTAGTAAGAAAATGTGCAGCTGACTTCTATGAAAATACACTGAATGGAACATAATGCGATTTGTAAACAGGCTGATCTCAACTATTAAAAGCGTTGTATTTCACTCAACTCTAACCAAATAATTGAATGATGATAATAATATGTAAAGTTAATGAGCAGAATCAACCATGACCAGAAGAAATAACAGGTAGTTTGAATTTGTCACCCTATGAAATAACCAGAGGTGTGGGTAAGGGTGGTGGTAATTGGAGCAATGAAACTAAGTGACTGGGAAGTTCAGAGTTCGATCCCTGGCCGTGTCACAGTATGATGAATTTTTCATCTAAGTTTATGGTTTTCCCATTTGAATTGGCCTTGTGTAAAATGAACATCCCAAATTAGATCTAAAATTGTTTGAGTTGTTAGTCACCTGGCATGAACTTGTAATATAAGCCACAGGCTTCCTCCCTACTTGTGTGGTTGCTAAGCATCGTAGAGTTATTGCCCTTCAAGGCCTGAATTAACCTTATAATTATATAATGTCCCATGGGTCCAAAATACGATAAAGGTGAACACAGTCCATAGATGGTTGGCTACCCAAAAATATTCCATCTGTTACGCTACAAGTTCATTGTGAAATCATAAATATCACATTTTGTACTGTTCATTTGCTAAGAACCAGGTCCTGACATATAGATCAGGTACCTGGTTATCCGGTGCGATTGCTAATTGCAAATATCAACTTTGCCTTTGTGAAAGCATGGTGCAGGCATATAACCGTACAACACCATCACACCAACATAAAGAACACATGCTGATGTATCATTTCTAAAAGCAATTCATGGCAAGGGTAATAATACTGCAACAAGAAAGCAATTATAAATTCTACAATCTGACAGGCTGGCAGAGAGTTCTATTGGTGGTTACAGGCACAACACTGGCCAAACAAATTTTTCACAAGCTCACTCCAGTACTTATCAATCTATCCATTCTAGACTTCGAGCACGAATTAAAGGGACAGCTTTCACTAGTCAATAGCTGTTCTGATATTTTACAGTACTGCAAAGAACATATAGCTGCATACCAAACTGCCAATGCTTACATTGATTCTAGGAATGTAAAAAAAAAATTATTTGATGAATAAAATAAAATTCCAAGATGTCCTTTGAGTACCCTTTTTACGAGACATCTTTAGAGTTCTGAACTTTAAAAATTCAAACTGAATTGAGAATTCTCAGAGCATATGAGAAAGAGACACCAACAAACTTTATCAACTGAATATGCTTCAAACTATATGAGTAACAGCATCTGTCAACAGCACTATCTTCTGCAAAAGAGCAATTACATAGTTCAGCATGCATATGTACAGGTATCAAGAAATAGGCATTGGCAAGACAGTGTATGCAATGTACAATGCTAATGGGTGAATGAAGTAAAACAATGTCAAAGGCCACTTGAGCTGCTGTTGAATGAAATCCGGTTGGATGACAAATGAAATTGTACAACTTACAATAACAATGTACAGTGACATATGAAGTAGCAGGCAAAAACTCAAGACAGACCATTGCACCATAAGTGGCATCAAATAATGCTATTGTGGAACTATGCGATGGCTACTGCAAAATATTACTTCTGTTAAAGCTGAAAAATTCACAATATCCAAAAGTAAGATGAAAATTGTGAGAGTAAAGGAAGGATCACTAATTAAAACCCTACAGAGAACCACAGTAATACTGATAAAAGACCATCACCATGCTAATTATCTATAAGTAGAGAGGTAGTACAAAGTACAGACACTTTGTAGATACTTGGTCAAGTAGGACGAAAATCATTTTCTGTAAAAAAAAAATAGCTTCCACTTCACTTATATGGTCCTTGGTCACTTATGGGTCAACACTCTACGTCACATGACAAGTGCTATCCTGACTGCAGGATTTCTTACAGAGTTGAATCCCCATGTATGTTCCTTTAATGAACCACAAGGAAATGGTGAAGAATAAATACCACCAGACAAAAGCTCTAGCATGGAATTTTCTAGAGCAAGTTTAGCACATTCCTAACACAAGGGATCAACACTGACAACATTTCAAAGTAAAGTCATCCATTCTTTTCTGAGTTTGCCCTCAAGTTGTCAAGGACAACCACCCGATGAGAATGTGTCACATAACTGACCTTAATGGTTTCCTGCTTTCACAACTGTCAAAGTTGTCATTAATATCAACTCTTTGTATACATCTTGTAACTAAATGAAGAGAACCAAATCATTGGTTTATATTTCCAGATAGGTAATAACTAAATTGTAAAACAATACTTTTCCCTAAGAATCTTCATCTACTGATGTACCTATCTATGTAAATATTCAAGTGTAATGTTGGTCTTATTTTGCATTTAAGTACACATTTGTCTAATTGACTGTGAGATTGTCATCCTTTGTGTCAGCAATTCCACTGGTCAGAATTTGGTTTGAAAACACAGCAAATCTACATGTCACCTTTTAAATCACTCTCAAAAGTTTTAAGTCCAGATGTCTTTCAGCAGTGAAACAATGCTAAAGTATTCTTCACAGTCCCATAGTAAAATGCATTCAGTTTCCTGTTTATGAAAAATAAGTTCAATATCAGTGAAAAGAAATGCACAGAAGACAGTAAATGGAAAGTGATGCTGAAAAAAACAAAACTATTGTATTGACCATTGTCATCAGACACACTTTTCTCAGCAATCCAATGGCCAATGAGGGCGTGGGCAAGATCCTCAATGGGTCAGCTTTGACAATTTTTTCACCACTTTTTGAGAAGACTAATGACCATTGGTTCTCTACTTACTATTTCTGACTAGGAAGAAAATAAAACTAAAGAAAATCTTGGAAATGAGCTCCAAGAAGCAGATGGTATTACTCCCTCATGATCAATTGATCCCAACACATGAAACAATTCAACAACAACTCCCAGATCTAATTAGTTGTGACATATTTAAAGTCACTGTTTGCACACAGTTTCAATGAGCATATCAATAGCTCTACAATGGTCACCAATTCTATTACAGATATATTTGAATCTAACCTAGTCAAATACATACTGGGGCAAAACTGAAAAACAGTGTAAATACCAAGACTATTGCAGAAGTATGCAAAAAACATATTAAACAAAAAAAATCTTTACACTGATGGTAGATTAAAGCTGGAATATGAAGTGAAAATTTGTAAATGAAAGTCAAATGCTAAATAATATGTTATAGCCACTACAAAAAACATTACTTAAGCATCCTTTTTGCATACATGGATATTTATGCTCACTGGTCTGTTTGTTTTCAAGTAACAATGATAGACTGCTATGCTTACGTGTAGAGTCTGAATTTTGTAGGGCCAACAAAAATGTTGAGACATATTTCATTTTCAAACATCTGGCAGATAAGTGCATAGTTCTCTTTCAGATTTTGAGACATGCGATCTTTTCCCCACTTTCTCTTCCCTGATACACTGCTGAAGAACAAAGATAGATAATCAGGCCATTGTGGGTACAACTTACATTCCAACTACAAGTCACTAAGAGGACCTATGGATTTCTTTTATCTTTTTAGTGACTACAAGGATGTAGTTCACAGAAAATCTAGTTACTATTAAATTACTTTAAACAAATTGCTCTTTGAAGATTTAGTCTGTAAAAGATGCACAAAAGTGTAATTTATTGACTTCAAAGTAACTTCCCTACATTGTCTCCATAGGCCTTGTTGTTCGGTTCTTATAGCTCATCCTTTTAGCCTTCCAGACTTCCAAGATGCAGGGAATCTTGTGGCCTAGTCATGATCTTGCTTGGTCTTCCAAACCGAGCTCAAAGAGTACTATGCCCATTGGGGTCCTCTTTATACCGAGAGACTCCAGCTTCTTGCTAACCTTATTCTTGAGATTCCTCATCCTGAATGCTGCATGCAGTAAAATAGCTGCAAAGAAAATGAGAAATGGAATATCCTCATAATGACATGCTGACTGGTATATTGTTTCTGGCATGTGATTTAAAGACAAATGGCAGATATGTACAGCAGCATGTTATAATTGTCCAGGTTGTCTGCTGGTCCATTTGAAAAGAATGACAAAGATGGCATCACCTTTGGCCGTGTGTGAGAAAAAAAAAAGCATCGCTGCATTATATCCTGCACACAGTAGCTCATACATTAACTCCTTTTCAAAACTTGAGAAGTTTAAGTTGATTGATAAACCAGGGTAAGCTAGACTTAGTTCTTACCCTCAGTTTCATTTAGTTAAAGACTGATTGAATCAGTGTCTGGTTTGTGCAAAAGACTGTAAAAGTTGTTGGTTCAACTGGACTAACTGAAGTTAGCAAGGGCTGTAAAATTATTTGAAACTTGTTAGCTCACCAACAGTAACATATCCTTTGAATTCTGGCAGAAGACTATGTGAGCTTATGATACGTCACACCTCACTGCAAAATTACAGATGACAGACTATACATTTGCTCTTCACTACTGCACAGTAATTAAACTTGTAAAAATAAGAGACAGTGTATAGAAGCTATATTCATCCTTACCAAACTCCATCTTGATGTATGGTCACTTACCTGTGAGTGGGACCATGATTCCCCAAACAAAAACCAGTATGCTTCCAAATAAGTACATGAGGATGGCAGCAATGCCCAAAATACCAAATGCACAAATCATTGGATGCTGACTCTTAAACTTCTGGGTTTCTCTTTTGTTGTTGGATAGGTACACAAAACCAGCACATATCACTGCTACTGTGATGATACCTATCATCATTGCCTTTGGATTCATGAAGCTGAAAGAGACGATGCAAACAACACAGAAAGATCATGAACCAAAAGAAAACATTAAAAGGAAGAAGTGAAATTATTTTTAACAAATCGAAACAATGTGCATCCCCCAACAACTGTAAGGAAACAACAACAAGAAACAGAAAGTCAAAGGACTATGATTCCGTGGTCTTCAAACTATGATCTCTACTGACCTCACATGACCTCTGAATGCCCCAAAACTTGGCAGACATCATCTACAGTACTTATCAAGTGCTACACATAATAACAATTTGAGGTTCCAGTAACTTTCACAGCTGCTATCTTCCTTACTAGGTTTTCAGACTTTCCCCTCGGTGACCCCAAATGACCTTTGACCATCATGAAAGAGAATAGGGCTCATTTACTCACAATGGACTACCTACTACACACCAACTTTGAAGTTCAAGCAACTTTCCCTCCTTAAGATATCGAGTGTATCAGCCAAGGCACACACGCAAAACACACACGGAGTCATCACATGCACACACACACACACTGTGCCATTACCATAGCATAGATTACTTTACTGTCTTCAGCAAAGGAGTCAAGAAGGAGGAAAATCCAAAGCAAAATGTAACATTACTTGACTCATCATAATGTTAGAGTAAATAACACTGAATTAATGTGTAAGGTATTCTTTTATGACATCATAGTAAGGTATCCTTTATATTTTGAAGTAGCCAAGTTGTATTGATATGCCAATTCCATGCCACCTAAATGTTTTTGGAATAGTTTTGTTGCACTATTTAAATTGTATGTGTTTCTTGGTCAACCGACCACCTAGTCAGTTAATTCATTTTGCAGAGTAGCTTCATGTTGTCTCAGTCAACGCATCTTGTTGCGATAGTATAATATACCGTAATAGATATTTTATACGAGTCCTTTCTCATGAGATGATCTCCAATGCAGTCTACTGTAACACCCCTGTTTAATCAAGTTTAAACAATCTAACAGTCCAGGCTGCAGCATCTGTTGCCTACGAATAATAGTCTTTGTCTTGCTGCATTCACTGAACTAGTTAAAAGTTGTGGTTTACAACTACTGCTATCTTTGAGAGCAAGGTGGGTAAATAAACTGAAAACACCATAAATTGGCAGTGTTTGAGATGGTTAGGAGCATGCAAGAGATTTTGACATGTCATCTTTCCTGTGTCTCGAGCTTATCCTGCTCCACACCCTCCATATACGACTGGAGGACTCACTCCTTGGTTCTACACCAGCCCAAAAAATAACTAGTGCATGGCCATTACTGTGAATTGTTGTTACAATGGCACAGAACATTTTGTGTGCACTTACTGTAAGTTGTACTAATTTTAGGTTTCTAAAATAAAACTGCTGGAATATGGAAGAGAGCTACCTCAGAATGCAAACGTCATTGATGTAGACATATCTCATCCTCAAATTTCCTTTGGAAAGCTATAATATTGAGAATGATCAACTAGTCTACAACAGTGTTGTCTCACTCTTGAGTTGTATTTAGTTACCTAGCCTAAGCGTAGTTGTACTACTGTAGGTAGGCCTAGATATTAAACCTAGAAATTTAACCCTAACGCGACTTACCCGACAAGGAGAAATATTATTACAAACATAAGAAAGTAATTGGTTTGATAATAGAGGAGATTGTCCACCAATCTATTTGTAAATCTAGGAGGATCCTTCAGGGCTGGGGATGAGAATCTGGCTGACTCTAACAAGAAATCCTGTAAGGTCCTCAATGGCGGTACTTCTATGTCTTCCATTTTGACGATTGACCTGATTTTTTTTTGTTTTTGAGTGCCTGGCTATGCAATTATGGACTTTAAATCTCGAACAAACTGAACCACTATCCTAACAAGATGTTGTAGAACAAATCCCCGCAAACTAAGGGTACTTCTTAGTGTTAGTGTTAGGTTTAGTCGTCGAAAACAGGTACAGTCGAACACAGCCAACTGTCAATAACACGTATCCCATCCAGCCTATATTCCGCTGATGAAGCGATACCTAATGTGGGCGATAACACAAATTCATCATACACCAGCCGACACCAACACAGAAATTTTTGGGGAAAGCTTACGTGTAACCTGACTGATGCGTACAAATTGAATATAAAACCAATTGCGCGAGAAAACAACTCACTGCTTCTAAAACTGTCCCCCCCCCACCAGGAGGTTTGGGAATCCCCTTTTCTATACACAGCACGCGTCTTCAGAAGCGTTGACCATATTACAGGAGGTATAAGGGAGGCGTTGCAGGGGGTGAGATGCGGAGGGAGAGCGGTGGTCTCATTATTTCCTATCTCAGGGAAAAGGAGAAGGTGAAGAAGGGGGAGATGAGAGAGGAAAAAGAGAGTAAAGAAATGAAACTGGTGAAACCGGGAAGTCGGCGGGAGGAAGTCGCTGTGGAGGGACCGTTGAATCTGATACTTCTCAGTTGTATACTATCTGTATGAAAACTAGATCTCCGTTATAATCATTCTTACATGTAGCAAAGTTTAAGAACTACAGTGGTCCTAAAGAAAAAGAAGAACATTTTGAATTAACCTCCATGGAAACTAGGATACTTCGGGAAAGAATATGTCTTTAAAAGACGAAAAATATTGCACCAGATTTGTATCTCAGGTTACCTTTTAGTTGACATAGTTCTCAAAGGAGATCCTGGGGGGGGGGGGGAATGATCCCTTACACCCGTCTCCCCAGGCCAGCGATCACCCATCTCATGTTTTTCCACTGTTAAAGTACCATTGCATAGCAATATTTTTTCTCACCGCGTGGCGGCTATCGTTTACAACAGTTATTGGTAGAAAACTGACTATTGCTCTATATGTAATCAACAACGCGATTGTGACAAAATTGAAACACCCCAGTCACCAGAGAGAAAATATTACCTTAAAAGACTATGACTTTAAAATATGCAAAAATGTTGCACCAGATTACGTCTGAGGTTACCTTCACGTTGAAAAAATTCTCAAAAAATGGACCCCTCTCCCGGCCGACAATCCCTCAACTCATGCTTCAGACCACCCCCCCCCCCTTCCTCTCAAAATACACCCGGTACCGAGAGACGTAAGAAGACTTGAAATCCTCGCGGATAGAGCCATTTCTTTGATTTTCTAACCACGTTACTGTATTTTACTTTTCCAACTCCAAGATTAAAAATGTTCAATAGGGGGGTCATAAATGAAACCAAATGGCATAATTTTTAACGACTTTTCATATCATTTTCCTGTTTTTACTTTAGTTAACATCACTGTGTCTAAAAATAATAATTCAACTAACTTTTTGTTAAAGAAATCCAGCCCAATATCTCTGGAATCTTTTCGTACCGCAATTCAAATGAATCACGGTCTGATATTTTCATTGCAACCGATATAAATGTTGCCGTTAATAATTTGAATAGAATTTTCAGTAGTCATTTAAATATGTTTCTACATTACAATGCATGTTTTAAGAATGGGAGAAGTCACAATTTAAATGATTGGATGACACCAGCTATTCTCAATTCCTGTTGCACTACAAATAGTCTGTATAAAATATATATATTCAAAGTCGGGCCCCAGCTAATCTGAGTGCTAGTTACGTAATAGAATAACAGTAACACCTGTTCGCCTGGTTGAGAGATCTTGCTTCTTTATACGATAACAGTTTCCATGATACTTGACGCAGCTGGCGCTCCATAAATTCCCTCTTAAGGGTCAGAATAACTACAAACCACACTTGCGACCAGATTAAGCACAATGGTGTCACTGTTTCAAATCCTTCAGATGGAAGTAATATCTTCAACGATTATTTTTACCAGTATTGGCACAGGTACCCAGCATAATATTCCAAAAGTCTTTCCTAATTTATGGATGCTTTTGAAAGAAATCGTTTTCCATGTTGGATTTTTCTTGATCTGACGAAGGCATTCGACGCCCTTGATCACTTTATCTTACTGGATAAACGTAATCAGGAGTACGGTCTTGCAGTGGTTTAAAAGTTACCTTGAGGGTCTTCAGTAGTATGTTACAATCAATAATGTAAGCTTCGACCGGCCCCTCTGTCCACACACGATTTGCGCCCATGGTTTCACCAAATTGTATTCGGGGGCATTCATTCAAATAGAAATATTTTCGGGTCCTCTCCCGAACCCCCCTCTCTCCTCTTATAACTGTACACACCGTTTCATCTCCTTCCACACAAAGGAACCTCGACAGTGATGGCAATAATGACATGTCAGTCATCAATACACATGAGGACCAGTAACTCCAACTTAAAATTCACAATCTCGAATCTCCGACAAAAACTTGAAATTTGGTGCTTTGTATCAAAGTAAGCGTTCAATTTGCTAAACGATACTAAATTGGTATAGTAATCCAAAAAGCAACAATTTTATAAACGGTAAACCAGTTCTTCTGAAAAAAAAAGCACCGATGAAAAAGATTTGGGAATTAATATACTAACAAACTGTTAACAAACAAGTTACACTGCAGTGCACAGTTCGTAGATAAAAGCAAACATAGTCGTAACTTCCGGAATAAAGCCAGAAAATTATCCTTTAGACTATTAATTGGTGACCACAATGTTCCAAAAGATAGAAATCATACCTAAAAAAAGAATGTTGCCTTGATAGCAGAAGTTCTAAATATGATTCTAGATAACCTCTAAAAGTCGAAAATTTAACTTTGGGGGAAAGTATCGACTCGCCACACTCCATTTTCGAATAAAGTCGTCTTCATGATTAAGTTGGAAACCACACTTAAAACAGAATTTTCAGAACAGAACTTAAAACAGAAATGCCAAAGTTCTTCTTATTGAAGTCAAAATTTCACAGCCACCGTAATTGACTTTTATTCTGAAGAAAAAATGTTCTTCGAACCTGTAAGGTGAACTGCTTCGTAACCTGGTATTGTAAATAAAATAATCAGAGAAAGTGCAACTTAATTTTTGACGCCAACCGATGCTGGCGTTCCGCTTAGACTATGTCATTACTGCTTTATTCCCCTTACTTCAGCCCCCTCAGGCTACCGCCTCTTCTCCAGTTAAAAATGTTGGGTTACGTCATTGTTTAGAACATACGAAAATGTTTCGGCGGTGGCGATACTCCGTTGAAAAGAAAATCCAGCCAGTCAGAAAAAGATGAACCTTCACCCCCATCATATGACATCTAGCCACGCCCCTGCATCTCATGAACGAAAGATTCAGTGGCGGATTACGTAATTGGATTGCCGAATCTTCAAGTATTGTAGTGAAAGTCAGGCCGAGCACCATTATGCAATCCAACTTGACTCCTCAACTTGAAGAATGTCATAGTATAATGATTAATGACATGGTAAAACCTAACCTATTCTCCATGTATGCCATATACTTGAAAATTCTAATCGGTGTCGGCTAACCGAAGTTGAAGAGTAAACGAGGGAGATGACTGACATGCTGTTTCACGCAAGTATATGGCACCTGTCGTACGTTGCAGCTATATACTGTATTTGGGAGCTGTGCAGGCGCTTCGATACAGATACCACACATAGGCAGCATAGTTTCCTCTCTATATATATCGAACCCAGAATGCAAACCCAGGGACCGATATATCTATGAAGTAATTGAACTTAGAAAAAAATGATGGTCATCCACTAGACTGTTAGTTTTATTTATGGTACAACTTTCGGTGTAAGACTCAACATGTAATTATATACGAAAAGTTTGAAAAAAGCTTCTAACACCTGGTCTCCCTGTGCCAAGCACATACAAACAGATAAAGGTGGGATCTTAATATGGCCCGGACATGAGACCTACTATAGGGGAGACATGTGAAGTTGATGTTTGTTGCAGGTGACTTAAGAGACTGTAGCGAGAACTGAGTACCGAATATTCCTTGTGTACCGAAAATTACTTGATTATCATCAAAGAATTCTGAAAGAAAAAAACCATTACCCTGTCATTTTTGTTGTCCTTGTTTTATTTCTCACAAATTAATGTTAAGTGTGTTCTTTTGAATACCTTTTTTTGAATACTACTATCAGGAACGGGATGAACGTTTGATTGTAGGATTTGATACCAGTAATTTTACAAGTTATGTATGCAGAAATGGTGTCAAAGATCAACTTTAAAGAAACAAATGCTCATGCTAACGTTAAGTCGGCTTGGGAGCTTTTTATTTTTCTTATAAAAAATAAAATAAAGATCCACCCTGTGTCCAAAATCGGACAATCAAGATGTTTTGGTGGGACGTATGCTTCATGAACATATTTTTTTATCGGTTGTGACGTTACTTTTGTACTTCACAATGTTTTTGACCAAAACATGAATGAAGGAACCGTGATGCAATATAATCGTAGACGTTGATTTTGAAAGTGGATGAGTAGAGGTGGGGGAGACAACTGACGTAAGCCCCTCTCCTATCAGCAACGTAACCCTTACTTTTTCATAAAGAGGAGGCGGCAAATGGTTGAAATGGAGGTGTAAAATTTAATGACTCTATCTAAGCAGAGAGCCATGCATTTGCTGCGTAGTTTTTCTGCATAAAACGCCTCTAGAAGTAGAAGTGATAAGTTTTACAGATGTCAACGTAGAGAAATAGCTTTAATAAATGACCAGCAAGCCAAAAGGCTTTGTGATTCCTTGCCACATGGTTATATTATAACAAACGTGCATTACCCACACGACAAGTATGAGATCAACTACAATTAAGTGTTCTTGAAACACCACATTAATAAGCCTTTAACCCAAAATGACCTTTATTTTGGTAACCTCAAATGACATTGACGTCCACCAATAGCAATAGGGATCACCTACCCAGTATGGCCAACCCACACATCACGCATCACGTATGACATCAGTCAACATTACCCTTCTGGAGATAATGTGTTAGCAAGGTTTGACCTCGGGTGACCTCAAACGAGCTTGGACCTCCACCAAAAACAAAAGGAATCTTCTATTAGTATATACAAGCCATATCAAGTATATCATCAGTCAAGGTTAGACTCCTGGAGATATTGTATTTACACATTCGTACAGTTTGACCTCTGTTGACCTCAAATGACGCTTGACATCCACCAAAAACAATAGAGATCTTCTGCTCATTATTACCAACCCACAAACCAACTATTACATCATTCATGGTTACCCTTCTGGAGATATTGTGTTTACAAGGTTTCAACACTGACATCTGGTGACCTCGAATGACCTGTGACTTCCACCAAAATCAAAAGTATTCTGCTCACTATATACAATCAACACACCAAGTATGACATCAGTCACAGTTACCCTTCTGGAGGTACTGTGTTTTAAAAAGTTTTTATGGTTTGACCTCTAGTGACCTCAAATGATCTTTGACCTCGACCAAATACGATAGGAATCATCTACTCAATATGACCATCCCACACACCTAGTATGACATCAGTCACAGTTACCCTTCTGGAGATATTGTGTTTACAAGGTTTTTACAGTTTGGCCTCTGGTGACCTCAAATGACCTTTGACCTCCACCAAAAACAATAGGGATCATCTACTCAATATGAACAACTCACACTTTAAATATGACATCAGTCACAGTTATACTTCTGGAGATATTGTGTTTACAAGGTTTTTACAGTTTGAACTCTGGTGACCTCAAATGACCTGCGAACCCCCTCCCAAAAAAAAAAGGGAGCATCTACTCAATATGACCAATCCACTCACCAAGTATGACATCAGTCACAGTTACCGTTCTTGAGATATCGTGTTTACAAGGTTTTCACATTTTGACCTCTGGTGACCTCAAATAACCTTTGATCTCCACCAAAAACACTAGGGATTATCTACTTACTATGACCAACCCACACACCAAGTATGAGATCAGTGATGGTTACCCTTCTTGAGATATCGTGCTTACAAGCGAAGCGTCACATACACACATACACACACCCATACATACACACGCACACACTCGACATCACCATCGCATAGATTCCTTTTGCTTCGGCAAGGAATCAAAAACCGGAGCGCCACCATGTATTGGCGCGTACCGTTCAGAGAAAATTTTTGGATAAAAATGCCTCTCAGACCGCAGGAAATGGCACTTCCCAGTCTCCCTAACGTTGTGCATTTCATCTAACACGTTCTTTATTTTCTTACAACACAGCTACGGAACTTCACATTTCCACTACGAATGTTGTAGAGGGGATGACAAGATAATTTAATAGATGAACAATTCATTGACGGATATCAACAAGAAATCATCATATATGCTGCATGCCAAAACGGGGCCTGTTATGGTTTTAGTGTAGGTTGCCATTAACATTACATCACTGCGTTGCACGTCCCTCATGTCCCTCATGTACTCTGTGACCTAACGACGGCTAACGCCCCCTGCCACCCGTTGGGTATGCCACTGACTACACAGTGGAAATTAGCACTTCTACATTTTTTTTTTTTTACTTGCAGGTCACAAACAAAGGGGGGGGGGGGATGTTTTACTGTCCCTCCTCACAAAACGGTTGGGAAGACATGTCCCCCTTCCACCTCATACCAACACCCATGCACATAATCGAAATTTCGACTTTTAAAGTCCAACATTACGACTTTATGGAGAAAGAAGTCGAACTTCTGACTTTTTCCTAAAAAGACAAACCTTTAACTTTACAAGCACTAATTCTGAGTATAAGAAGTCTAAATTTCCATTTTTTCTATTTTTTTGAGAGTCGAAGCTTCAAGTTTAAAATATCAAAGTTTCGATTTTTTGAGATTTTTACTCCTACATTGTCTATATGAAAGAGATTGGCCATCGAAGAAAATTTATGTTTCACAAAAAAAAAAAAAAAATCTTATTTAAGCCATATCTCAGTAACATGTTCTGTTCAGCGTTTATGAATTATGAATTTTTAATGACATACGTATGTCATTATTGTTACGTGTTAGGAATTTGTGATGTCACACGTATGTCACGGCTCCTTTGCTCCTGTTGACTGTCCAACCCATATGGCACGCCATTTGTTCCAAGTTATTTTGACATAACTTATGCATTTGATTACGTACCAAAGTCATTTGATGATGAGCACTTATCATTTGATGAAGGTGTGAAGGTTAACAGACGTACGTGATCAAGTCTTTTGATGATGTGCACACATTTTTTGATGGACATATTAAGTTTCTACATGTGCGTGTGATATATCCAAGTCATTTGAGGATGAACACTGATTTGATGAAAGTGTGAATATTGCTTGGGTGGAATGTCATTTGTGGTATTCAAGAAAAACATCCCACGGGGACCCTAGGGCCCGTTTTGTAAAATTCATCAAAATATCTACTCAAACAGATTTTCTCAAACAATTTTGATCGCTTGCCGTAATCATACTCAGCTGAAGGTACCTTCGGGGAGCCCTAGGTCCCAAGTGGACCCTATGGTCCATTTCATGAAGTTCAGCAAAATGCTTCTACTCCTATATATTCTCTTGCACGATGTCGATGGTTTGTCACAATGAAACTGTTTTCTATGTAGCTACAGGGTAAGGCTTTATCTTTAGGCACTATGGGCCATACTGAAGATAGGACTTTGAGTGATGCCTAACCCAAGTTAGCATACCCATCATGCATTGTAAACGCTTTCTGCGATGCGTTTATTGTAAAGAACAGGGTTTAGGCCTGTGAAGGGCTAGGGTTTACCACCCGTTCGGCCGTAGACCTTGCCCAACCCAGTAACCTTATTACCTAGCCTAGGCCCACTAACATTTGGACAGAAGACACAGGGACTTACGTTATAACTCAGTGGGGTAGCGGAACCGGGAAGGGGGGAGCTTGTGTAGGCAGTCCCTCCAACGAAAAAGTCAGGGGCGATAAGGTATTTTTATCCTCCTCAGTATTTGCCAAGAGGTCAGAGAATAAACAGAAAAGAATGTATAAGTCAATTGCATGAATGTGATGCCTACTTCAAGGCTTGGGTAAATACAGGGCAGCTTAGAACACTCCTGGAATATTGCTGCCTGCATTCTGGTTGGCTCTTGGAGCCAAAAAATTTACTCGTACCCTCCGCGCCAGCAGTCGGTGGAGCTCCGCTGAGGCATTCAGTGCCCACTCCCCCAATATTTTGTTTCTTTCCAAAGCGGCTGACTTACTGCTTTTGTCCCTGTTTCTACTGCTTACAACTTTGAATTTTCTGTTCTCTCTCAAACATTTAAAAAAAAAATGTGCCTCTCAAAATCTGTTATTTCATAAGCCTACGTTTATTCAGTGTTTTAAACAGAAATTGACTTACTTATCTTTGCCTTGTAAAAGTTATCACGTAATTGCGCTACTATTTTAGTTTGGAATGTGAAATACGGCTAAAGCCGATTATTTTCGTTTATGTTTTCTTCCTCCCGTATCTCTTTTTGATGGATCAGTCAATTAAACGAAATGGAATACTTCGATTATCTTCATCAAATTTGTGCTTACACGTACTGTACATAAAAGTGGCGCACTGCACCATAAAATGATCTGAGACGTCATCACTTTGGAACGCCAATCAAATGAGTGTGCATCATTAAATGACTTCGATATATCACATGTACATGTAGAAACTTTCATCAATTGATAAGTGTACACCATCAAAAGATTTGATCACGAACCGATTAACTTCACACTTTCATCAAAAGATAAGAACACATCATCAAATGACTTTGGTACGTCATCAAATGCAGAGGTCATGTCAACATTAAGTGGTACAAATAGTGTGCCATACCACTGATCCTAACCCTACAGGAACCTTTACAACACTTTGTTGAAGTGTGACCTTAATTCTTACTATGTTTTAAGGTGAATCTAGAGTATACCCGATCTAAAGTTTCTCTAGTGTTAAATCTCATGTATAAAAATGCCCGTCAGTTTAAAAAAGACCAAAGACTCCTTATTAATTTGTCACTGCAATTGCATGCATTTTGTAATCTCGAGGCGACTGGTAAACTTTCTTGACCAGAAAAGTGAGTTATTAGGAGTAAGATATTGGAATGGGATTTGAAATGACTGCAATAAAAAAAATATTTTCTTTCTTGTAAAAACCCCTGTCACGCCACTTATATGATCACGTGGTTACATTCAACTAATCCTGTGGGCCATAGTAAAGAAGAATCTATGTAGCATCAAACTTTCAGATTCTAGCAAACCTTAGGCCTATGAGCCTTCAAAGGGGGGGGGGGGGGGTGGACTGTTTGCTTGCATAGAGGAAGCCAGATGCAAAAAAGTGACTTTGTGACAGCAAGATGATGGACGTCGGGACTTTCACGCATAGAAATGATTTCACTGGAGTCCGCAGCGACCATATGGTAGCATACCCTATATGGAAGTTGGAGATCCCTCCGCATTTTGTTCGCCGTCGGTGAAAGTCCCTATTAGGGACATTTGGGCAACTTTTTTGGTATTTTATCCTTTAATATGGGTCCTTTTGTGGATTGAATGTTGAAGTAGGCGAGTTAAAGTATACAAGTTGTGAAAATGGAGGAAATTGAAACAATTATAGAAAAGTTATGGAATCTTAGGTGGCGGAGCATCATCGTTGGAGGCGATGTGTGATTTGGTCCCAGTGACAAGGTGTGCTAACGTCGACAGCCTCTAGCAGAAAATCTAACCAGCTAAGGTACGGAAAATTGGAAAAGCCATGAATGGCCAATGTGTCAGCTTTGTAACGAGTGGTAGCTTATATCTGTTGAAAACTTCTACAAGGCTTTAGAGACCACGTTACTTTTGCGATTTAGTGTGTAAGTCAATGGGAAAATTAATAGGGGTATGCTACCATATGTGACAGCAGCTAAGATAATTCAAATAAATTATCTTAGAGCAGCAGCTCCCATCACGGTGCTCATATTGACGTCATAGAGGCTTTCATGGGATTCATCAAAATATCAGGATGTTAATGCGTTTTGACGTGGGCACCGTCAAATGTAATGTTGATTGTTAATTAATACCGATGATTTCCGTTCAAAAACAAATATCTGATGCCTAACTGGGTATGCATTTCTAGGAAAGAAGGACGGATGGAAGTGTTACATGTCTAAGAAAATAAAACTCATCTTAGAAATAAAGTGCCCAGCTAGATGAATCGCACCTGAAAGTTTAGCCTTATGGACCAACTCAGTGATGATATCGAGTAGGCCAATTTCGTAGAAATCTAAAGCAAGTAAGACTCATGCAAATTGAGGAGGGAGGTGTAACCTTTTTCATAAAGTCAGTTGCAATTACTTATTGTAGCCTTTTTGTTTGACGTCAGTTGCAATTAACAATGTCTTCTTTTCCATAATTTGAGTGAATGAAGTAAGGTCGTTGGTATGCACAAACATCACAAATTTTTGCCAATTGCCTTTCGGCAACTTATGACTTCAGGCAGAAAGAACCGATGCACCACGCTTTCGTTGTTGAATCGGAACAAACCAACTATGTTGATCGCATCATCCAAGTCTTTTGTTGTTTTGTTTCTTCACTGATAATTTTTTTTTCAATCCTCGGAAACCAGTTCGCTACTGAGATTGAGATTATGACACCCGGCATACATGCAAGTTGCAACATTTCATTTGCTTTTGGCATTTCACCCTTGATAGTCGTAACTTCACTTCTTCTATTGATCCCGGAGCTGGATCCTGAATCTCTCTCACCCAGGGCCTTAAGTAGCCTCACCGTGACCTTTAGGGGGAGCGGGCGGTGTGAAAGTAAAAAAAAAATCCGATTAGCTGTGTTCTTTCCAACTAAGCGGCGACCCCACCCCGATGCATGGTTTCGACCACTAGGAATACCTCATCATGAAAGCGGGGGGGGGGGGGGGTGATCATAGGGGTGCAGTTTTCACGATTAGGGCTCTATCAGGCTTGGCGGAACAACAAAAAAGGAACGTTGGCAAAGGGGGTGAGTGAAGACAGGATTATACTATCTAAGCGGAGAGGCACCATTGGTTGTAATTTGGATTGTTCTGTCTAGAATATTTACGCTATCCGTCCTTCCATTAAAGTTAATTCAACAAGCTTTACTTTCTAACGATAGCAGGTCTTTTTTACCCGCTTAGCCTGTAGACAAAATTTGGTGCAATCTTTTGCATTCACTGTAATCAGTATAGATCCAGTAAAGATATAGCAATAACTTTTGCTCTCTGGCGATAAGTTTTTTTTTTGTTAGTTTCCTACAACCGTCGATGATTGCATTGGAAAGTATAAAGCGAGTTCTTGTACCGATAACGTTGTGAATGATAGCCAGCTTGATAAGAAAACGGAAACGATCATGCAGTATAATACAGTATACTACAATTACCAAGTAATCTTGAGTGGGCTCATATAGTTGATATCATAAGTTTGTGAGGATTCTAAAGGCTACACACGCATGACCATACCTACAATTAACATAATTAGTTAAGTTTCACATCCAATAGTTATGGAAACTGTCCTTACATGTATTATTGGTTGAATATGGATTAGTATTGATGTGAAAAGTATCTGGTCTTGAATTTTCTAAAATGAAATTGAATTGCATACTTATTCATTAATGTTCGTTTGTATATAACACATGGGGATCGTGTTAGTTTGACCATATGCCATTAGTATGTAGAGAAAACTTGACAGGTTTAGGACAAGTTAGTGAATTTCACGAAACATCACAATGAGCCTCTTTAAACGCAATCTGGTGCAACATTTGTCAGCAGTTACCACCGTATGCCAGAAGATGTGCTTGACTGAGATGTGAAAAATTCCAAATATTTCAGATTTCCGACTACCGTCGCTTCTAGACTTTAATATGAGAAATTCAGATGGTTTTTTTCAGACTTATTGGATTTTTTTTTTGGAATTATCAGGTAACCTTAGACAAAATCTGGTGCATATTTGGCATCTTTTTATGTCTAAAATGTGCTAGACTGTGATTCCACACTGTAAAATATTTAGATTTACAGAATAAAAAGAAAAATTTAAAAAGAATAACGGCTAAAGTGCTGTCAATTTGTTCCAAAAGTTGACAGCACTTTTTCCCCCTTTTTCTCATTCCTTTTTTCTTTATTAACTCTGCAACAATGTGTAAATTTCTTTTACAGTGCAACTGTCATTTTCAGGTTTTCCGGCTATCGTCGCTTCTAGACGTTAATATGACAAATTCACATGGTATTTCAGATGGGACATATGAGTTGAAAATTTGTCAGAGAAAGTCAAATTCAGCAAGAGGTGTCATAGCGAAAAAAAATAAATAAAATGAACCCCAATGTTTGCCTGGGCTGCTGGCATGCTTTCTTGTAGAGTCTGAATTTTGTAGGGCCAACGAAAATGTTGAGACCATCTTCAAATATCTGGAAGATGGGTGCATAGTTCTCTTTCAGATTTTGTGACAGGTGATATTTCCCTTGCATTCTCTCCCCTGAAACTCTGACAAAGAACAAAGGTAGACGACCAGGGGATTGTCACTAGTACAACTCATATTCCAGCTTTAATGAGAAACTTTCAATAACCAGGTAACCTTAGACACAATCGCCGCTCCCACTAAAATCTCTACTGGTTTCACCACATCAACCGCCCATGGAGGTAAAACCGCCACGAATGTAGAGAAATTAATGAGTCATATCTCCAATTGTGGCGTTGAGTTCCTCCGTTCATTAAACTTTTGTCACACTTCATACTCATGAAAGCAAGAACCAATACGAGTTCTGCAGACTGTCGCGGTTTCATTCATTGAACTCATGTACACAATGACTGACCAGTCTCGCGTAGAGGTGAGCATTCACATTATTCAGAAATTATTCGATGTCAGTCAACACAAGAAGTCAGTAGTCATTGGACTTTGGAGTAGACAAGCTGGACTGTATCATTTTCTTAGATTTAGCGTATTGCAGAGAGAAGATAACAAATGATGCAACCTGTGTACGGTTTCCAGATCAGTTTATTTTGGTAGTGTCGTTTCTTCGTTTATATCTTAAAGATCGTAAGTTCCAATTCGATAAGACTACTTTAGTAGCAAGCGCACAGATCTATTATACACTACAGTACGTGTGCCGCCCATGTGTCAACACTGAATTGGATTTGAGGGTGAGTCAAATTGTCAATAACTTGAAATAAGTCCACTTACACTCATGTTGTTCTGTTACTACTCGTTTTTCATTTGCAGTATGATTTATAGTGACCACCTTGGTGCACTGACTTTTTCTTTTGTATGTCTGTAAATATAACCAAGTGTGGAGGCTATTAGCCCAGTGTTTACGGTGCCGCTGGTTAAATTTGTGCATTTGGCACAGGCCTAATGTTAGTCTAGCCCATAACTCAATTGTTACTACCAGTACCACTACCAGCATTAGGCAAAAGTTTATAGAGCATCAGGAAAGGTTGACCTGAAATCCCGTAGGCCTATGATTTGTGAGTTTTTACTTAAAACTAACAATAACAGATTAGTAGCCTTATTGGTGAATATATGAGTTATTATAAGTCCATGGTGCATCCCATTATTGAGTATGGCATTCCTGCTTGGTCGTCTTTTCTCTTGAAGGATATTGACAGTATTAAATCTGTCCAGAGCTAGAGAAGGGCGACCAGATGGATTCCAGGTTTAAGTGACTTTAGCTGGTCTGATAGGTTGCGCAAGTTGAACTTTCCTTGTCTTACTTATTGTAGTCATAGGATATTAAGAGGCAAGATGATTTGTATGTACAATTATTTCAATGGCAGCTTGGTTATTAAAAATCAGCTTTTCAGAGAGCAATGGACATAATATTTACCGATTTACCGGAGCCAATATGAGTGCGCTTGCAGCATGTTCAGATTTTCCCTGCCTCACACAGCTTTGCAGACTTTACATTTAGGCCTGTAAGCCGTTTTAAGTAAGGATTTCGAGCAGTGTGGCCTCTAATTTCAGTGTTAAGCTACCCTATTATGCTGTTGACATAGTACGTCAACAGGTAACATTTTGTCACCCATAAGTGTATAGCCACTTCAGCTACAATTCATGTTACAAGCAAGATGCCAAAGCAGAATTAGGAAAAATTCATGCATGCAAATTTTTGTCTATTTTTTCCATGTTGTAAAAGTCAGTTGAATTTTCATAGCATATTTAAGGGTCTGAAATACTGTATACATGCACATTTGGGAATAGAAAACGGCATATCGTTTGCTGTGTACAGCAGGTACAATTTGGCAGTCTGACACAATGTGTCCACTCAGTAGTTGTATTCTTTTCATTTTTGAGGGAACCGGGTAGAAATTTTGGAACCGGTTAATAAATTTCAGATGGGTAACCAGCAGGGTTGTTACTAGACTGAATGGAGTGGTGGTTGTTTTGAACAAAAGGAGCGGCTAAATGTGCACCCTGGCTAGCAAAGAAAGCCCCTTAAGCAATTTTTTTCTATAAATTTTGATGACAGTTGTGGTCCTCAAGATGTTCTATTCATGGTGGGTATTAGTATCTTTGCCTTTTTGTGTTGGTCAGGAAAGGTGAGTAATGGCTGAAGGTGGCCACCACCGACCACTGTAGATGCAACCCTGGTGCCTGGGTATCCGATGAAGACAGTTGTTTTCATGCATGAATTTTTCTCCTGAAAGGTCATTGCCTACTTTCCCCTTCCCGGTTTTCCTTTTCTAATTGTTATGCACTTGAATGCATGCAGCTGTAAATTGCAGTCACCATCAGTATTGCTGGTAAGTTATTGTTGCTGCTACCAATTGTTATTTGTGAGTTCAGTGAACAGGTGTTTGAACTATTTGCTGGCCAACAAGTAATGAGTCAGTCAGTGCTACCAAATCAGTTGCCCAGAAACAGTTCTGTCATTGTGTGAGTAGATTTATTTTGAATTTCCTGTTTCATGGTATTACTCACTTATAGGTTTTGTGAATGCCATAAATGTCTTTCACCCTTTCTACCATTTATAATAGCTTGGGTTAAGTCACAAAGGGTGATTTTGCTGACCCGTAAATATCAGTTTGATCAAAACTTCTTGCAAAGTTATCTTTTGATTCTGCTTGCAACTGTGTACATATCACAGAAAGAAACAAAACAGAAAGAGAGAAAAAAGTGTGATCTTCACATACCATTTGTGCTGATTGAACAATAATGGTTGTAGGAGGTGTAATAAACACTATAGGAGTGCTATTTCCTGTAGCCAGATGTTCTTTTTTTCCGTAACTTTGTCTCAGATGAGATAGTTATGTAGTAGTTTATTAACCAGTAGGGATCTGCTGGTGCTTGTGGGTATGCTAAATGTCTATTGGCAATATGCCAAGGATTTTTTGGTCATAATTGGTGAAGATATTGCTGTAGCAGCCATACATGCTGTAGGCCTACATGTATATTTTTTACCTCCAATTATGGAAGACACCAGGAGTTGCATTTCTGCCAAGTGGGATTTGTGATAACCATCGAGCAGGAATGAGATTTAATTTTTTAAAATACTTTATATGAAAGATATTGCTGGTAATGCTTAAAATTTTCCAAGAAAAGAATGGTAATGATTAGAGATGAAACTGAAGTGGAAGAGCAGAGAGAAAAGATATTTGTACCAAACTCTAGCTATCTTCACTGTATCATTACTGAACATTACCTTTAAAGTGTGGTAGGAGTGATTCTCATTTCTTGGAAAGTAAAGCAGCCTTGAATAAGTCCAATATCACTTAATCCAAAGTCAGTCTTATCTCTTTGTGAATTGTTTATTTTTGTAACAAAAACATCGATAGAAATCCATGCACTTTGCAACTCGTCCAACAGCAAAATGAAAATGGAGGAGAGATGTCATAATGATGCATTGACGTCATAGTGGGGAGTCATGTAAAGTTGTTGATAAGTTACTGTAGGCTACAAAAAACGTGTTGGTTGCTCACTTTCTTGGGGTGTGAGACCTAATGAAAGCATATGATAATGCCTAAAATAAATGCAATTATGGAAAGTGGCTTGGCTGTGGTGCACCCAGCCCTTAAGTTGGTCAAATGTAGGTCATTTCAGAAACAAGGTTAATTGTACTTCTCTGGTATTATGTGTAGGATGAGTGAGACATTACTTCATAGATTGTTGTTCAAGTCAGAAAGCAATCTCGTCAATGAGTTGTGCATTTCATCAAAGACCATGGTCTCATTTGAGTGACATTAGTGTACCTACCACAGTAGATCAAACTCTAGTGGGTACATGGATCAACAATGCTGTCAAAGATTAAATTCCACTGATTTTGATTGATCCACTGGGGCAGATCAAGATCCTATGTGGATCAAAGTTTGTAATGGAAACAAACTGGTAGATCAAGTGAACCTGAATCTAATTTATTTTTACCTTTTAGTGTGTGTACTGTAGTACCAAATGTACTGTACAGTGTATGACAAAATGGCATGGCAGTTTTAAACATGGTGGCCATTTTATGGTTGTGCATTGTGTTCATATAGCATGTTGATCTACTGTCTTCACTAAAATGTGGATGCACTTCTGAATCAAGTTAATTAGGGGCAGTAAACCCATGATCTTTTAATGCCCATAGTAATGGGAACAGAGCCAAAGTGAAAATGCTCATCCCTTGTTTTCCTGTCTTTCTCCTGATTTCCTTTCTCCTACTCCCTCCCATCCTACCCATTAATCTCCCTGTCCTTCCCATCTCTATTGATATGAGACACAAACAGACAATATTTGGTGTGGTGTTCATGACATATATACTTACAGTAATTTAGATCTTGAAGTCAGTGTAAGATCTCTGTCAACCTTTGTCTTCACTGCTGAGCACATTCTGTGCAACAGCTCCATGGGTTCATAGATGTAATCACACATCAGTCTACTTGCCTTCATAGAACACGAGGAAATGACAAATGATTTATAATTTAGATTGTAACTGGATAATACTTGCAATCCTGCTGAGGTCATGAAGTACTTAATCTGTTTCAACTTTGTGGTGAACCCTCAGTCTTTGTATGAGGACCTGGGTGTGCACTTAATTTTGTTTTCACTTCCTGAAAAAAAAAACTGTACATACAAGACTAAAGAACAAAACACGGAAGTTGAGTACTTCCTGGTTGATGCTTCTGGTAATAACCGAAGCTGATTACAAATCAGACAAGTATGTGGTAAATGGTCATCTACCATGATTTGAAGAAGTAAGTTTTGTTTGTAGTACACAATAACAACAGTGTTAACAAAGCATGGCCTTTTCTTTCACTAGATTAAGTGCAATTCAAAACTTTTAATTGGTTGTTCACTGAATTTACAAAAGAAGAGTGAGGGAGATTTTCCAGTATTGGTAACATGGTGAAGGTTTATTATAGAAGTAAAGAAGTTTCAATGGAACAATGACAACCACTTTGAGAAGAGAAATGCTAAAGAAATGCAATCTCAAGTGCTGTAGACTCAGTTTGTATTCATTGAACATTGATAGTTAAGTGATGGAGTTTACATAATAATATAAGCTCAGAGTGCAAGGAGCATACCATACATAGAGAAGACAATGTTGACGTCCTGATCTGCTCAATTAATTGACTGTACATACCTAAGAAGACATCAGTGTCCTTTTCTTTGGTGTAATGCTCAGTGGCGGTGCCAGAATGTCAGACTTGGGGGAGGCAAACTGAGGGCAGAGGAAAATGTTGGGGGCAAAGATTTTCGCGCGCAGCACGAAACCAAGCGCGAAGCGCGACGCCTTTCGGATGGGGTCCAGGGGCCCGCCTTAGGGCCCCTGGTGGGGTACAGAGCAAAGCCCCACTGAGGTTTTAGCATATCTCTGGGTGGGAAAGTAAGCCCCAAGAGAGGTATATTATTTATTTTTATATTGTTTATTTTTTTCGGTTGACCGTACTCCAAGGTTCCCAACTTTTTTCTTCGGGAGTACCATTTCACATTTACATGGTACCACCGAGTACACACACACACACATAGGCTACATACACTTCCATTCAATTCCTATATTTAGGAAAACAACGACATTACTATCTTTAGGAAAACAACCACCTACCCGCCCTTCCCTTATGCTGGACGGTAAACATTCCAGAGAAAATTGGTCTGACCAGGCTGGCCTACTGCTGAAGTGGCTACGGGCATGATGTGAAAACTGGCAGCCTGTGTAACATAAATTAGGCATTTATCAATCATTGTTCCCCGGAAGCTGTTCTTACTCAGTCCAATGCCAATACATAGTTTTGTGATTAAATTGATTTTGGATTAGTACAAGATCTGATTGGGAAGGGTGAGAGCAACTGGGGGGTAACTGGGGGGGCAAGGAAACAATCTGGAGGGGCAAATGCCCCCTCATGCCCCCAGTAGTGCCACTATTGGTAATGCTATTCAGTGTAAAAAGGTGATACCATGCATATGACAAGTTACCCAACATTTTGTGATTGTTTCATGTTCACTAGTGGGCTGCCAACAGTCCAACATATTCATTGATTTCAGTTTTCACACTTATGAAATTTCTCCTGCAAAAATCTTAATTTTAACAAACAATTGTGAATAACTTGTGTGATCATATCACTATTTTATGAAGCTCTGAAAAAGTGGTGAAAGATGGATAGCCACAGGTACAGTAGCAAGATGTAGGTTCACCTATTTAGAATGGGATAAAATACTGAATAACCTCATTTTGATATTCTTACCTGGACATCATGATTGGTGCTCTGACTTACGTACAGCAATACAGACTGATGCAGGACATGTGTTTCCTGAATTAGGATCAAACAAGAGTGGACACTAGTAATTTTCTAATTTGGGGTGCAACACTTTCATTCATATTGTCTATTAAGGTGGCAACAGATCATCCTTGTTTTCAATATGAGCCAAGTGCAGAGCTAATCAAATCCTCCTCTAGCAGTGCCATGTGTATAGCATGAAGCATTCAGTGACATTCTAACCTTGAAAGTGGTACTGACTGTAGCTCAGACAATAGAACCAAGTAGGGACAAAGTTGGAATTTCAACAAGGTTGGAATTTCAATATTTCTGCTTATGCTTCTTTATCATTGTCAATTTTCCTCACCTTCATTTTTGATTCCTTGCAGAAGGCAGAAGGAATCTATGCGATGGTGATGTCGTGTGTGTGTGTGTGCCTGCGTATGTGCGTGTATGTGACGCCTTGCTTGTAAACACAATATCTCAAATAGTGTAATCATGACTGATGTCATACTTGGTGTGTGGGTTGGTTATACTGAGTAGATGATCTCTATTGTTTTTGGTGGAGGTCAAAGGTCATTTGAGGTCACCAGAGGTCAAAGTGTGAAAACATTGTAAACACAATATCTCAAGAACGGTAACTGTGACTGATCTCTTACTTGGTGTGGTAGTTGGTCCTACTGAGTAGATGATTCCTATTGTTTTTGGTTGAGGTCAAAGGTCATTTGAGGTCACCAGAGGTCAAAATGCCAAAACCTTGTAAACACAATATCTCAAGAACAATAACTGTGACTGATGTCATACTTGGTGTATGGGTGGGTCATATTCAGTGGATGATCCCTAATATTTTTTGTGGAGGTCAAAGGTCATTTGAGGTCACCAGAGATCAAACTGTGAAAACCTTGTAAACACGATATCTCCAGAAGCCTAACTGTGACTGATGTGATACTTGGTGTGTTAGTTGATCACACTGAGTAGATGATCCCTATTGTTTTTGGTTGAGGTCAAAGGTCATTTGAGGTCACCAGAGGTCAAAATGCAAAAACCTTGTAAATATTTATACTTTGCATTTGGATTCCCCTTACTTAGTAGATGATAGCTATCATTTTTGGTGAGATTCAAAGGGCATTTGCCTTTATATCCAGAGGAAACGTTAAGAATGTAGGAAGCACAATATCTCAAGGAGGGAACCTACGATGTAGTCTGTGAGTGACTGTGAGTGAGACACCTGTGAGTGACTAAAACCAGTCAAATTTGGTGGAGATTGAAAAACTTTTGGGGTCATCAGAAGTCAAACAGTGAAGATTGGAAAACTGCCTATAAACACAATACCTCAAGAAGGGTAGCATGTAGGGGTCCTTATTGACATATGGATGCAACATTGAGTACTTGATCGCTATTGGTTTTGATAGATCAAAGGTCATTCAAGGTCACCAGCTGTTAAAGTCTTAATTTAAGTTAGGTATATCAAAAACTGAATGAAGTTGGAACTTTACACTGGTATTGAAGTTGGCAGCCCTTGATAAGTATAGTAGATAATTTCTATGGATGTCAAAATTCTCTTGGGATCAGTAGAGGCCAGTTTGAAAACCTTTGTTTTTAGACAATTCCAAGGAGAGACAGTTGATGACACTTTAGATGTAGTGTGTAGGTTGTCCATTATGAGATGATCTTGATTGTTTTTCATGGAGGTCATTCCAGTGTGAGAACCTAAAGAATATTGCTTCCAACTGAAAACATTGGTAGATACTAGATGCATGATGACTAAGGTAATCTCTGTCTTTTTATGGAGGTCAAAGGTCATTTGAAGTCACAGTTTCAAAAAGTGATTGCATAATACTAAAAAATTGTTTGAATTTGCTTTGAACTTAGCTCTGCTGTCAAGGTACAGTAGCCTTGTAGGACTCTGGTTCACATTATTAGCAATTTGAGCTTCTGAATGTGTAATTACTTAAGTATTATTGTTGTATTATAAATTGTTTTGAAGTCAGTCTCTGAAATATAGATGAAATGATAGCATTGTGTGAAATCATAAAATTTTTGGATTTAAATTCATAAAAATTTAATGTTTCAAAATTTGACTGTAATGGAAACTGGAAAGTAGTCGATGCTATCTGATTAATAAGATCTTTTCTTTCAGAACGTGTGGTCAAGCTACAATACAGTACTGCAGTGTAACTCTTACAGTGTAGTGCTACATGACTCATAAACACATCAACTGAACTATTAGTCTAATTTTGCAAACAGCTGTGATGCACCTTAGTAGTAGTGCAAGACTGCAAGTGAGGTCACATTTTGAACAGCTAACTCATGAAAATTGCTGCATAATTAATTTTTACTTTTCTTTTATTTTGCAGCTTCTTACATGATACTCCTCAAGGAAGAAATCCTGATATTCCTGAAACTGGAGGTATTACTGCTCTATTACAGTCCCCTCCAACAATGACAAATGAAAGCATGATGGCGGTGAATGGGACGTCTGGTGTTAAACACCATAGACACCATCATAAATTGAAACACCGCTTCAGATTTGAGCGAACTCTTGGAAAAGGCACATATGGGAAAGTTAAACAAGCTACAGAATTGGAGACTGGGAAGCAGGTAATGCTAAATTAATATTTCTTCACAGCAAACTGTGTAGTTGTGACTTCACATCCTTGTTGAAGGTGAAAGGAAGAGATCTTCCATACAGTGAAGTTCCACACTGTTGAAACTTACCAGCTGTGCCAAAGTGCTGTAGGTGTATTCTGTGCTGAGCAAGATTGTGTAGCATGTCACTTAGCACCACCATACGTTTACATAGCTCTGATGAAAAAATTCTGGGATTAAAGGGAAATAGTGCATCTGTTGTACAGAAAACAACCATATTTCGAAACCAATATTGGTGGACATACTGTAGAATGATAGATTATTCAATTCTCTTTTCAACAGATAAGTTTCTCATAGATAGAAATTTAGTTACTTGTTGCTCAACACTTATTTGTTCACCCAAACTTTTCAAAATTTAAATGATGAATCTTCCATCACTCAACATATGCATAATGTTTTGAGGAGATGAAGCATTGGCAAATGTTTATTGATGAGAATGAATCTCTTAACAATGATTACAGATATTTTCTTTGCATGTCATGTTGGTGTATTCTAAACACCTTATTTTCCTTTTAAGTTTAAAATCTGATGTAATGAACCAAATGGAGAAGGAGTATGGAGTAGCCAGACAGAATCATTATTCATATTACTTCTCTGTTTGCCTACTAGAGACACTATCAGGGTGCACACCACCTAGGGGTGCACCTTAGGGGAGTGTCTTTATGAATCATTCTGCTCTACCTTGCACCACATGTTACAGTTTAAAGTAAGCATGCCTGGAGTGATATATGGTACTATATGTTGATGAACAACATTAAATACTGTATAAGTGTCACAAGGTAACATTGAAATGATGAAATAAATTGAAACAGGTGAATACATTTGAGCCAAATGAGACCCATCTAGAGGTAGAGGGCGCAATTCAATAACAATTTATTCAGCGTTCTTAGAGCTTTGGTCAATAAGTATGATCAAGGGGTAGGTATGGTCACCAAATTAATTGAAATAGTTGAATACCATCTGAGGTGCGCTGAACATTGACTGTCCCTAACATAGGTGTACAACACACATGCTGTAACCTGCTCTTATAACATTAGCGCAGTGTGTGACAAGTTTGCACTTCTGCCTGACTTCAGGAATAATAGCGCCAGTTGCAAACAGTTCTCCAACCTCACTTTAAAATTGATGGAACACACAGTTTCCCAGCTCATCCAACTCCCTCACTACATACACTGGACACCATTGTTCCATTGTTCAGTATTAGTAAAAGTACATTCACCCACACGTACAGATGTCAGTGTAGCATACTGTTTATTACAGTCTTATAGTCCAATTTCTGTTGCTTAAATGTATTAATTACCACTAGTAGCTAGCTCACTGTTAACCTTTCGAGCATTTGTTGGTGTGTACCTTTTTTGGATCCTTGCATCAGCAAAGGAACCTAGATGCAGTCAGATTGGCATGTGTGTGCATGTGCCTTTCTGTGACAGTTGCTTGGGCACACTCTACCTCAATATTAAAGGGAAAGTCAAATGGGAGTCTAACTTAGTATGTAGATCTCCCATATTGAGAAGGTGTGCTGTATTGCTTGTTGTGGAGGTGAAAGGTCATCTGGGGGCACTAGGGGCAAAACTCTGAAAACATTTCTCACTCAATATACTTGGACAGCTTGAAGAGATTTTATACTTGATATTGTACATGGATGCATTGATATGTTTTGATGGAGGTCAAGCAAGAGGCAAGGATCGGGGCTAATTTTAGCCCTAAACGGTGATATCATGGCAGTCTTGGGCTACCAAACCACTTTCTCTTGAAACTTTGCTAGATGGTGTATCATCCCTACTGCTACATTGTGTATCATCATTGTAGGGAAAATTTGATCCCCCAATTCACTGTATATATGGAGGTGATCTTCAGACAGCAATTCTCCTCTCATGCTATGGATGCATATATGGTCCATTAATGTAATCATTGCGTTTGCTTTAGTGAAAGAACAATAGTGGTACAAAATAAAAGGTAATTAAATATTTGAGACGTATATTACCTAACCTGTGTGGACTGTAATTGTGATGAGCCTGTCAGCTCTCTATGTATCGACCTTATCTGTGAGGTCACATGTGGGTCATGTTTGGCTTAAAGGGCTCAGTGTTTGCAAGAACTGTACAGCAATTGCTGTACTTTCAAACATTGAAATCTTCCGTTACGACTACTGGTACTACCCGGTGCTTTCACAAATCCTCCTGGTACTGGCTTAACTTATCGGAAATGTTACCATTCCCAAAAAATAAGCAATGTTTATCCTTGAACTGTGCTGTTACTTCTAACATTTCTTATCTCAAAATTTGCCTGAAAATATGATGGTCCCAACAAGTAGTAAAATATCCAAAAGACATGGCTGTTGTGTTGTAGCCTATCCATTCTCTGAGCCTAACACAAATAACATCAGCTAAAAAACCTCACCATTAGACTGTTTCGTAGATGAAACTTCAAGACTGGATGTTAACAACATCAGCCTACAGAATGTAACATAAGCTTTGGTTTACAGAAATCCCAAACACTTGTTTCTGGTAATGTTGCATGTGTCAGAGACTCAGCGAGATCCCTATTGTGCATCCAACAAATGTTTTTTGGCCCAGACAGTCTAGAATTAATTTGGTTAGGTGAACTATATTCAAAGAAATAGCACACATCCTTGCAAACTGTGATTCTTCAACATCGCATAGAAATATTTAAACTAGAAGCTAGATATTCACACATTGATGAGTGGAACACAGTTGGTGGTGTCCTTGCTCATGATACAGTATGTACCTATGCCCTGAGACTTTGTCCTCCACTTGTTTCTCCGGGCCCTTATGTCATTCTTGTTTATCTCTTTGGCTATAACCTACCAGTAGTTTCAGGGTCAGGGGGGTAAGATCAAATACAATAGGGTCTACCTTTGCAACAGGCCTGTGTATAGTGCCAGAATTTAAAGGTCTGGTGACATGAAAATGACATTTTGAGGCACTGGGTGCATTAGGCATTCAAAATGTTGAAAATAGCCTCAAATTGCGTCAAAATCCGTCAAAAATTGACAAATTTACAGGCAAATTAGTGTCTCACAGCTGTGTCATGAATAAACATTGGCTAAATATGCAAATTTGTGATGTCATGGGAGGGACTCCTAGGATTTGTCTTATGTTAATCCTTTGTCTATGTAACCTTTATTTCAAGGTCATTTGATAATTTTATATTCCCAGAGGGTTTTATTTTGTAAACATGTATTTTCTCCTTCAAAAATATCAATATCACTTACCAATGTGAAACTCAGTAATTAAGTAATTAAGAGGCAAAATATGTAGGGTTAACAAAAGAAAAACTGACACTGTGCAACACTCCACGTCATCTGTTTTGCATTTTCTTCAAACTTTGAAAAGTCATATCTCAAAAACGGTAATAGATACTCACAAAATTCCACCGGATTTTCACTCAGGGTTTTACTTTGTAACATTTGCATGAAGGGAGCTCTTTTCTGGAAGCATGTCACCCGACCTTTAACCAGATTAGTTTATATCACAGATAGGCTGTATATTTATTTAAAGGCTGTATTGGATCACCCTAAGCTATATTTTTACTTCCCGGAAAGCAAAATTCTCAACTGGTTCTTAGTTACAGTACTCTTAGATTGACAGCAAATTCGAAAGATGGAGAGCAGCTCGTATTACACAGTGTACACAGGGATCCATTGTTTTGATTACACATGTGGAGGAATTTAAGTTAGGCTGAGGGAGGGACTAGAGGTAGGTGGTTGGGAGAATTGAAACTGTCTGGGAAGATGAGTTTTTGTCTTTAAAGGAATAAGTTGGTTAGGATTACTCTGTATCAATCGTGTAAAGTTTTGTGGTATAATTTTCGACACAGTTCTGTAGTTTGTTTATGTAGCAGAGTAACATTAGAGCCTAGGTGCCTTGTGCAACATTAGTACTAATAGCACTTTATAGAGTTAAAGTATGAAGGTCTCAGTTATTTTGTCAGCTTTCTCAAAAACAGCTTGATACATGCTGTCAATCATTGTGTCAAAATTTGTTTCTCAGATTTTCTATGGCCGTCTGCTCTTATGAGTAAACATCTGCACTCATTCTAGAAATGTAGGCTACTTATGCAATCCAAAGTATCTTTGAAAACAGTTTGCAGGCTTAAGCTTTTCCAATTGATATTGAACTTAGGATAGGCAGATCATAGAATCTTGTGGAAACGTTTGTTAACGTTTCTTATAACTTAAAAATATGGAGTGTGCATTAGAAATAAGGCTAAGTTTAACAACATATATATATATATATGTATATAAAATTATATGACTAATTTTACTTTAACTTATGCTTAAGATCAAACGTGGATGGACGATTTTGGATACATATTTGAGTGGATACATGTACTTATGAATAATTTTCCATTGTAACATTTCAGAAATACATGTGTACGTGAAAAACGATCTTGGAACCAATACTGACGTGGGTTAAAGTACCTGTTCTTACTGGTACTACCCAACCCAAATTCAGATTGATTAAAAATACTGTAGCGGAGACTGCTATGTTCTACAGTACATGGCTCTGACTTATTTAATTTCAGTAATATCCGCCAAGCGGAGCGAGCTTGTTTTGCATTTACTGTAGAATCAAACTGGGTGAGACTGTGTTATGTTTTACTTTGTGCTGACTTCCCCTCCTGTAATGTATACGTATCTACAGAGTAGTGAATGAGGAGGAGATGCAATCTCATTTGTTATAGCTCACTGTAGGCCTGTTCATGTTTAATGCTGGTAATTGGTTGAGGCCTCACTGCAGTTTGTGTGTAGACATCAGTCTACCTTGGCTTATTTCAGGGGTATCTAATAAAGAAAAATTTGTGAAATTAGTTACTTTGTCAGTTGGTCAGGCCAAAGTTGTTAGAGCTTGAAGTCCTTCGAGTTGGGTGTGAGATGTGGCTACAAGAACCTAAGTCCAAAGAGAGGCTATTCCTGTCGGTGCAGTGCCAGATACGTGCATTGCTGGAGACCTGCGGAGTGCTCAACAACTGTGCCGCTCAACACCTGAGCCGCCACTGCTGTGATAGTTTAGGCAGAGTCTGACAGCTGTATTACATCCCTCTCTATGTGCACAACCCGTGCTCCTTCAGTTTGTTTTGTATTTAAGTGAGAGGGATGCAATAATAATAATTTTAAACTTACATATGCTGCTTTTTGGGTATTTTCTGAGTTCGTCTTTGTGCCATCTACCCCCCTCTTCTCACCCCATGCTCCATCTCTGTTTCGGATGAGATGTGTCCTCACCTTCAGACTTAGGCGGCATTACAATTCAAGCGATAGTTCATAGATGTTAGTTTTACACATGCAAAGCTGGTGCATGAGTTGTACATGTCTGTTGTGTGGGCTAGACCAGTGAAAGTCACAGTACACCATTGAAACTACAATGCAGTTTTGCATTGTTGTTTTTTTTTTTTTTCATGTATGAATGCCATATTTGATCTCTTGAATAGGTTTTTATTTTTCACTTCATTGAAATTCATGTGTCAAATGGGGATACACCTTGATTCTGTGTCACAAATTAAAGCACAGCTTTCTATTATTAGAAACACTCCCAGTGGAGTGATATATTTGGAATAACAATTGTTTGTAATCACAGCCAAAATGTGAAAAGCCATGAATCAGTACTGATCTGACATCCTGACATCTTGAGAAGTCCCAAACAGTTGTGGAAAAGTGACCTCATTACGAATCAAGGTCGTTAATAGTGTCAGTATGCTGTTACAAGTGTCCCTGTGAATGTGTCATCAGAAGTGCAAATTGATTGTGGTCATGTTACCACCCTGACGATAGATTGATTGAAGTGAAACAGCTTTGTAACAGGATGCTCAAGGAAAAGAAAATACAGGAGGTTCTATGTTCTGTTGTTGTCTGATACAATGTCGTGGTCTCCAGACCTCATTCTGAATAAAATCTCTGATCATCATTATACTGCAGATGGAGGCATGCTCTCAGCTGTTAGTTATTTCTACCTGTTACTGTAGATCTGTATGTCACCAGGAATCTTCCCCAGGGATCCACAGTTTGGGCCTTAGGAATTCAGGGAAGGCCACTCACAGGAATGTGGATGTATAGACCAAGTTGCAGTGTTGTGTGTAATAAACTGGCAATGGTATCCTTGGCCAATTTGTGACCTCTTCAGCTAGCAGATTGGTTTTTAACATAATTCAATGATGAAAATGTAGACCTGCTTAGTATGATGGTTATTGCCTGAGTACTATAAGTAAAACTGAGTATTCATTCCATATTTACGGTTCAAGGTATGAAGTGATGGACAACTTGTTACTACACTCAATTATGTTGCTGATGTATTACATGTTGCAAAAGTAGTTGAGAAATTTTTTGTTACCTACAGTAGTTTGGAATGACCTTTAACCAATGTACAGTGAGCACTGTGGTATGGTACAGTATGTCACATCATACCTATATACTGTACTTTCTCATTTAGGTTTGTACTACTGATCATACTATTGGGCGGTATGTGTCAAAAGTCACTGCAGTTTAGATAAATGTTTTCCAGAGACAATGCAGCATTGTGAAATAACAATAATTTAAGTGGAAAAAAGTATGAAAGAAATGATAAAATGATAAGTGTTGTTCCTAGATAATGCCGAAATTCCACAAAATTTTCAATATGGCACATATGCTGCAGATATAACGGTACTCTGACAAACTGTCCAAACAACCTGAGTAATTGTACTGTAGGAGTGACCCTATGTGCCTACTGACAGCAGAAAAATATATCTGGCACCTTGGCACTTTTTACGCTTAAATTTGGCACATTTTGGCTGTCTGAAATACATTCATTAAAGAAAGAACATTGTTTAAGCCAAATTTTTACATAAATGAATAGTCATATCCATTCCCATCGGTCTGTTTGATTTTAAGTACTGTAACGGTGACTGATTGCTATGCTTTCTTGGAGAGTCTGAATTTTGTAGGGCCAACAAAAATGTGGAGACAATTTTCATATTCACATATCTAGAAGATGAGTGCATAATTCTATTTCAGATTTTATGACAGGCGACTTTTTCCCTACTTTCTCTTCCTTGAAACACTGACAAAAACAAACATAGATGATCAGGCAATTGTCAGTACAACTCATATTCCAGCTTTAAAACGCTTCGTGACAATCAATTTCACTTCTTTTTTGCATACCTTTTTCCCAGTTTGGAATGGTACATTTTTTTATTCCTTGACGAAGGCAAGGACATACAGTAGCTTGAAAACCTGGTAAACACATTATCTCAGTGAGGGAAAGTTGCTTGAGCTTCAAAGATGGTCAAAGATGGTATGTACAGTAAGTAGTCCATTGTAAGTAGATGGTCCCCATTCTGTTTCAGGTAGGTCAAAGTTCATTTGAGGTCACCAGAGGAGAAACTCTGAAAACCTATTGAATAAAGTATCTCAGTTGCTGAAAGTTGCTGGAACTTCAAACTTGTATGCCTGATGCAAATTCCCTTATCCAAAGATAAAACCAAATCAGCCTTCCTTTGAAATAATGCAATCAAACCCTTAAGAGATGGTACATTATGACAGCATCACTTGATTTTGAAATGCCTTAGACAAATTACAGAAAAAAAAGAGCTGAATCTGAGGTACCATATGCAGCATACTGCAGGGAATATTTTCAAATCCTATTAAGGTATGAAAGCGTTAATAATGACTGCTAGTTTTTCCTTGTGCATTGCCCAAACGAATCCCATAAGGACAGATCCTTGATACACATGATCAAGGTGGCCTTCTAATGACTTAATAATACAATAAATCGACAAATTTGTGAAGGAAAAAGAAACGGTTAGACCAAGGAATAGGTAATCAGATGAAAAGTATGGTGATATAGATATTATCATGCATATGAAGGATATATCCTTCACAATTGTAAAAGATGGAATTATTGAAATTGTAGACATACAAAGAAGTGGAGGTGTTATTATTATTTTTCTAATTTATTTTCCATTATTAAGCTCACTGTACATTGTGTTGATAATGGAAGGCAGAGTGGCTGATTAACCAGAATGAAGTTAATCTAAAATCCTTGAATCTTTTCTAATAAAGAAATTGGCAGATGTGCACAGATTGGTGGAAATGAATAACCTCAAGGATTACTAAAATTGTCTGTACCAGCCATGTGTGCTCACAGTTTACATAGCTTGAAAACCTTGTAAACACATTATCTCAGTAAGTGAAAGTTGCTTGAACGTGAAGATGGTATGAAGGTAGTCCTTTGTGAGTAGATGACCCTGTTCTTTTCCAGGTAGGTCAAAGGTCATTTGAGGTCACCAGAGGAGAAACTCTGAAAACCTATTAAGTCAGTTATCTCAGCTGCTGAAAGTTGCTGGACTCTTAACCCTGGTTGCTCTTGATCATTAGATGATCCCTGTCATGTTTTAGGGAGTCAAAGTTTACACAAGGTCAGTAGAGGTCATAGTTTAGAAACCTTGTGAACAGTATCTTTAGAAGCAAAAATTTCTAGAATTTAAAACTTAGTGTATTGTTTGGCCATTGTGAGTATATGATTCCTAATTTTTTTTCATGGAGGTCAAGGATCATTTGAGGTCACCATCAGTGGAAATTGAAGGCCTTGTAAGGAAGATACATTAGTGTCTGATTTGTTATAGACATGGTTCTGTATCTCAAGGAGGGTAAGGTGAGTGAACTTCAAAGTTCATCATAAATATTGGCAAGGAATCACAAATTCCTTTGACTTTCTGCTTAGCACAGTAGATGACATCCATTGACTTTGGTTGAGGTAAGAGGCCACTTAGGGTCACCAAGGGCCAAGCTCTGAGAACTTTGACCTATCTTTGCCATAGAAAAGCAGTGCCCTGGCAGAACATTATTCCTTAGGAGCCATTTCTAGTAAATGTAAATGTTGTGTAATGAATTCATCAAAACCTCAGTGCATGCCTGCATTCATATTTGGTCAATCAGCCGTTCAGTATGCATTGGAAAACTACACATTGCATTGCACAGTGATGCATCAAAATTGTGTTAGTACTATCACATCCTGTACAGACGAGCATATCGCATCTTCACTTATCTTACATGATGTGGGAAAAATGTATGGCAATGCAACACATCCCCACCCTGTGTGGGCAGGCCGTAAGTGTTGTCTTTTTGCGAATAGTGAATCAAAAGGATAGTTACACATCCTTGACTCATAAACTCTACTTATTCCTTAACATGAAATTCATAACTCTATAATGTGCAGTATATGCTGTCTTCATGAATATAGTGAAAAGCATGAAGGCTACACTAACTGCCAATGAATTCAAGTCACCTAGTGAACGGCATTTTAATCTCGTCAAGCTGTCATCAATCAGAATGAAACTGATGGCTGCTTTTAATTTACGTCAGAACACACATCAGTGACATCATGTTGCTTCTGTGCTAAAAAGTAAATTACTTTGATCAGGATGTCATAACTTCCTGTTCTTTTATTTCAGAAGGTGAGAGGTGGATGATGTGGTAGTATTGGGTCTCTCTGCTGCTGATGTGTTCCACCTGTCTCTGTTGGGCCAATTACCACCACAGAGAATCTGTTTCTGTTTGTCCTTGCATATGCAGCATCTCTGCATGCTTTTGATGAGACTATATAAGCCAATGCTACAGTACTACTGTATGATGTATGAACTTTGTGCAGCCAGCATGTATATGCCCTACAGTGTAGGAGGCAACTGATTGCTTCTCAATATTCATAGTTCTGCTAGAAATGTTTCTTTGGAGATGTGCTGTAATCTAAGACCACATGCTTCAATATACTGTGTGTACACAGTGAATAACTTTACCGAGCAGCCCTATATTGCTATCTGTTTTTGAGTGTTGTAGGCACAGTATTAAAGATGATCAGAAAACAGAATTGCCCCATAATAGCTGTTTTGATCCATGAATATGTCTACACTCAGATATATTCTTTGTCAATTTCCCAGATAATAGTCAAATAATGAAAACATGTTTATAGTCCAGCACAGAGAAAGCATTTCAATTTTAGGACTCCTGTGTCTGAGGTTAACCACTAAGCAGCTATTAGACATGATACAATGTATGTGGCACTCATTTACAAACCTAATTGTCTCCTGATTGTGTGTTTGGTTTTGGATTGATAGCACGACCTGCAGTGATTAACCAGTCAGTGATGTATACAGGGAATGAGAAAATGAAACTAAATGACTTGTCTGGCATGAGCTGTAATAATGTTTAAAGGTACTGTAACAGTGGGAGGACAGTCTCTAATGTGGTTACTGTAGAGTCTGTATTGGTAAATCTGTTTGGCTCAGGCCATTTGTGGCATAGCATTGGCTTATTTGATAATTTAGGTACCACCAGGTATGCACAGACAACATCAGTTCAGTACACCCAAGTTACATACCAGGTAGGCCTTTAACAACATCAGGTAGATCCAAACTATGTACCAGGTATGTTCAGACTATGTAGTCCGTACCAAATATGTCCAAGCTACATGCATGTCTAACAGCACATGTTCAAACATGTCAAGATCTCACAAGGTGTGAAGGTCACATGATCTAAGACCATGGGGAAAAACAGTATGTTTGCTTCATCCCTTACTTACAGTGTCTGTCTCACTCTCAACATATCAGTAGCACTCTGATCTAGCATGCCAATCTTACCTATAACCAGAAAAGCATATGAGTTTTGTAAGTAGCCATGCTAGGTGAGTTTTTGCATGTTACCAGTAAATTCCATAAAGACCTAGTTTGACTGCTAACTTTATGGAGAAGCAATAGCCAATTATTCAGGCTTTATAACCAATATGAAAGAACATTATGTAAAGATATGATATACAGTATATTGTGGATGTACAGTATTTTGCTGGTTCTCAACTTGCAATAGTTGAGAGAGAAAAATAATCTTTTTTGCTTGAAGCTTAAGTCACATGCCCGACTTGTTTGTTTATAGAGCCTTAGGTCAACTTAGTTAACTTCTATGTGAAGTTGATTACATAATCACATGAACGAAACCAAAATAAAAGCACCATAACAAATACCACACTAGTCACAAAGACCGGTGAGTTCATCCACTCCGCTGAACCTCCTAGTGAAGTACTTCACTGATCTCTAAAGATCAGTCAGTTCATCCTCTTTGCTGAACCTCCTGGCTTAGTACCACACTGATCCCTAAAGATCAGTCAGTTCATCTACCCTGCTGAACAACTTTCTGGTGAAATACCAAACTGATCACTAGAGACCAGTCAGTTCATCTACCCTGCTGAACAACCTCCTGGTGAAATACCAAACTGATCACTAAAGATCAGTCAGTTCATCCACCCAGCTGAACGACCTCCTGGTGAAATACCAACCTGATCACTAGAGATCAGTCAGTTTATCCACCCTGCTGAACAACCTCCTGGTGAAATACCAAACTGATCACTAAAGATCAGTCAGTTCATCCACCCAGCTGAACGGCCTCCTGGTGAAATACCACACTGATCACCACAGATCAGTCAGTTTATCCACCCTGCTGAACAACCCCTGGTGAAATACCAAACTGATCACTAGAGATCAGTCAGTTCATCCACCCTGCTGAACAACCTCCTGGTGAAATACCGAACTGATCACTAGAAATCAGTCAGTTTATCCACCCTGCTGAACAACCTGGTGAAATATCAAACTGCTCACTAAAGATCAGGTAGTTCACCCACCCCACTGAACAACCTCCTGGTGAAATACCACACTGATCACTAAAGACCAGTCAGTTCATCAACCTTCCTGGACCTCCTGGTGTATCTATTTATACATCACGACATTGGTTACATTTCTCATATATCCAGCTCAGTAAACAGCCTGGGCGAAAGTAGAAAATTCTAGTGACAGGAATGTATGAACTGCAGTAGTGCAGTGCAATAGATGATTTATATATGAGAGGCCTTCTTTCTGTGTGATGATACAGTGTTACTTTCAAGACTTCTACTACGTCTAACGCCACATCTGAATTTTTCAGTCCCTTACTCATGTTTGGCTTATTTTATGTCACAGCTGTCTGTAATTTGAAGTGGTTCTGTATCCCTGTTGATCGTTTGATAAGGTGCCATCAATCTCCTTAAACTTCTCCTTTGTGACAGTGATGAATGTCCTGCAGACAACCTGAAGGTATTTTACAGTAATTGATGTCATCTCACCAAAGACAAATGTCAAAAGGTTTTGGGGATAACATTCTGCAAATACCTCAAATCCTTGATAAGGCATGTTGGAAATTTAGCACATGCAAAAGCCCAACAGTTCAGTTAATATTTGTACAGTAGTTGGCTGAGCTGAATTGCTCTTCTCAACCAATAATGAACCTATCCCAAAACTGACACCACTCTGGCACTTTACACCAATTTATGTTAGTGCACTGAAGTATGTGATAGTGTCAATGTTTATAGCCCTAAAAAGTTACATTGCTGTGTTCATATACATTCCACATGCAAATCTTTGTCACAGTGCTCTACATTAGCTTGTTTCATGTTGGTCAGCGTGAAAGCAAATATGTCGTGTCATGTGACAGCACAACTTCAATGTGATGACAGAAACGGTTCTGAGGGAGTCACTGATCAGTAAGCACCTAAGAGGATCTGCTTTTACAGTACACCATCTTTGTAATAAAATGGATCTCCATTGCAATGCTCTATGGTTTGATCTATCTAGAATGAAATTTTTAACGGTCATATATTTATTACCAATGTATTTGCACACAGCTACATAATATATCCACGGCCTAATATTTGGGCATGCTACATTTTTTTTGACAGGGCAAAGAGTACACCACCATGTAAATTTGCAAAAACAAAATGTATTTGAACATGGCGATACATAAGTTCTGTGGTGCCGTATACATTGATACTATGAAATGTTTCAGAATTTACAAAGTATTGTTATCTTAAGTTTTCTAGGCTCTGTGCTAACAGATGGTGGCGCTCTGCTTAGATCTTCTCAAAATTGTAGCAATCATGTCAGTGATGATGGGTGCTACTTCAACCAGGATGCACTCATGTCACCACTGGTTACGTTCTAACTTACACAACAGTGGACAGCACCAAACTTGTATCCATTCCAATATAAAGTATATGTATGTTCCAATAGATCAGTGCAGTGCTGGTTTTTCTTGTTCATTTCATTTATATGACATATCATCAGGAGAATTAGACATCAAGTTTTAATCATGATCTGCCCAGAGAAATGAAGGAAACAGGATACTTGTACATGCATTAAATCAGTAACTGAATACAATTTCATCTTCCAGGTCGCAATAAAAACCGTACCAAAGAGCAAAATCAAGGACCCAGAGGATTTGAGGCGGATTCATCAGGAGATTGAGATTATGTCCAGTATGGTTCATCCACACATCATCGCTATTCATGAAGGTACTAGACATTTCATCCAAAATTAACATTCATCTACCAAACCATCTCATCCAAGGTGTACAGTGATGACACAAATACAGTAATCAAGTCTTTAACCATTTTAGTATCCCAGCAAAACTGTTACAAAGGCATCACAGGCTCACACTGTGTTCCTAGAATGTGGATATTCACATCATAGACAAATGCTTATCACTTGCTTCCACTTCCGCATTTTTAGATGATCTCAAAAACTTCGAATAAATTGTTGTCACTCTGCTTCTGCTATGCTTTAGCTCAAGATTATGTATTCAAAGTTGATTGAATTACCCACACCAGTTAAGCGTTGGGGATTACTTGTGCATTAACTTTTTGGTTCCTTGCTTCATCAAAGGAACCTATGCAGTCAGGTTGGCATGTGCGTGTGTGCGCGTGTGTGTATGTGTGTGTCTGGACACTTGTTTCAGAACGCTCTAACTCCACAGGGGAAAGTTGGATGAAAGTCAACTTGGTATGCATGTTTTGCCATGTTGAGAGGGTGTGCCCTTTTTTTTTTGGTGGGGGTCAAAGGTCATCTGGTGGTACTTGCAAACTGAAAATTTTTTAACACAATATCTCAAGTTCTAAAGTTTGGAAAAAATCAATACTTGGTAAATGGACGTATTATGGTAGTGGTGCCATCGAGGTGTTCAAGATTTTTGGGTCCAATGTCCAAATGTGCCATATTGGCCATTTTATGAAATCATGCAAAATGCCTCTTCTCCTACAGATTGTATCATAATAAGTTGAAATTGTGTCACATTAATAATATGGTAGAGGTTCCATCAGGTTTTTTAGGATTGTTGGTCCCATATGGACCATTTTATGAAATCATGCAAAATTTTTCGTTGGGAAAAAAAGACAAAAAAAAAAACAATTCAAACTCAAATTCAAATTTTTCTCAACTGTGGTCTGTGGATTCCTAATCTGAAGGTAAACAGTTATTGAGACAAAATTGTATTTTCCTGATTATCGTGGGAATGTTTTTCTCAAGTCATTAGGTGTTGCTCATATTTTGTGCATGTTTTTTAGACATGGGGAGGGGTCTGAGGTTAGACAATGCCCAGAAAAAGTTTGCATGAATATGGTCTTTTCTAAAGGTAGCTTATGTAGATTGTCCTCGTCTTCACAACACACAAAAAGAAAAGAATCAGAACACGACACTAAACACCATCTCCCCCTCCACTGTTGTACTGGAGAGACCAGTCATTGCCCCACCCCACTTGTCATCACTACACTGCTTAAATGTAAACAACTCTGAGAAACTCAACCTGAATTATTTTAAACTACAAATTAATCAATGCTGATTGTTTGGAGGAGATCAGATTGTAACCACCATTTAGTTGACTGTATCGTTAGCAGTGATTAATGATTGGAGGTTGATTCTAGGATCTAACCCCAGCGATTTCAAACATGTGCAACCAAAACAATAAATTTCACTGGTCATTGGGGGGGTCACTGGTCATGGGGGGTCACTGGTCATTGGAGGCTTCGAGGTCAAACTGTTGCAAAGTTTGCAGAGGTAGACTAAATTATAAAAATGACTGACCTTTCAGATACTGAAATGTTTTTCTGTCCTTTGGGTTCTCTGTCAACACCATACACCATACAATGCTTCGAATACATATTCTTTCAATTGCTACACTTAAATTCTGTAGTTACTCGAAGGTAGAAGGTTGAGTCTATTCCCCCGGAACGTGGGTACATAAGGAAGCTTATTAAGACGTGCATGGATCAATAACCTAACCTTTATTATTGCACGAACATATTCGTGTCAATAAACAGTGTCTATTCATCTGTGTAAGTGTGGATAAACTTTCTTATTCACCTGAACTTGCCCTTGTGAATGGACAGTATGTGAGTGTCTATTCGTGTGCATTTTTGCAAATAATGGGTTTTATCTGCACAAGTTTGTTCCTGCAGATTGACAATGCCAATTTGCCTGTGTATGTGCAAACACGCATCTGTTACATGAGTGGCCATTCGCCTGTGCACATGCTAATAATCAGTCTTAATTGCATTAACTTCAGTTGCCTAGTCCAACTGAAGTGCACTTATAGGCCCAAGATTCTGGTTTGTGCCGAGCAGTTATGGAGAATAGACACAACGAACTAATTATGGCACTAACTATGGCATGGACATGATCACAGATCTGATAACAGATAATAACAGATCTGTGGATGTTAATGTATGGATCTGTGGACATGGTGCTAGTATTGTGAAATCATGGATAGGCCTATTTTGCCAAGCTGCCAATTTTCACCTGTTAAAAATGTGTAGAGGACTAAATTGACGGGAGACATTTAGACATACAGGTGCACCTTAATTCGTGACCTGGTGACGTAATGAAACCCAATTCTGACGGACCTTCACACATGTATTAAACGTGGATCGATTACTAGGTATTTTAACCTCCCCTTCCTTGAATAGTGGCATACTGGGATGAAAGCAGTGCTAAGAACCCCCCCTCCAGTCAGATTTTTTCATCTTTCCTACACAGTGCTGGAAATGTTTGATACTGTAGGCATATGAATGTATTTTGTCCGCAAAAATAAGCCAGGTTCAATTCCGTGGTGGGCAACTGCATCAAGAGAGCCACAGCTGAAGTACGCCTATAAAGGCACAAAGCAGTGAAAGTGTAGGCTCATACCAAGCCTACCATAAAGTTATATAGGCAAGCTCAGGAGACCCAACTATGGATAGGCCAACAGTCTTCAAATTGATTAATATTTTCCATGATAAATGAATCACAGTTTGTTTTGTTATGCTTAACTCTCAGAGAACATTATCTTTATGAATTACAGTTTATGTTTTGTTATGCTTAACTCTCAGAGAACATTTATCTTGGCAAGTAATTGTCAAATGCTTAATCGTCGTGAAAGTTCAGGTGTTTTCATCAGTCCAGCAGCTCCCTATACAGAGCACTGGTTGTTGCAATAATTACAGTGCATGCTTTGCTCACTTAAAATTGACGTGCGCTTCTCTGATTGGTTGTATCGACTTCGATTGATGGTTTGTCTGATGACGTTTGGGCGAATTATCACAGCCAGAACTGATTAGAATTAGCTAGGTGTGGAAATAGATTTGGTGTAACTCATTACAAAACACAGGATATTTTGTGAAATAGAATCTGCTTATTATTTACTTTATTCCTCATTCCCCTGGCTCTCCATAACTTCCACAGTTGACTTTATCTCAGGGTTCGCATTTTAAAAAAATTGGCATAAATTTGACAATGATGATTTCTTTTTTTATGCCACAATATATATTTTTTTGCCATAAATTTTGAAAATTCAAGCATAAGTTGTAAAAAATAATGTCTGCAGTCTTCACTAACAGTAGTAAAATTCATATCATAGACATATACTTACCCCTTGCCTCACTAATGTATATATGCATTTGACCCTATGCCCAAATCGTCCTCGAAACCAATTCTAGCACTGCGCCCTCTAAGACCTAGCCCATCCTCGTTTGCCGTTTGCTTGACTGCCTGTGACGCTATTTGGTGAAGCTGTTTCTTGCCTCTTGCAAAGGCCACTGGGTCTAAAACCATAAGTATACTTAGTTTTTTGTTGCCAGTGATTATATCCTTTCTAGCTTCATTAATTCTACCAAATTTTACACTTGCTTCTTCGAGGAATTTGTTTCAATTTTTCATTTCGTGCAGCGTGCCTTGGACGGTCATACTATAATGCCGCTGCACATTAGCTCCGCTAGCCTATACTTTTAGTTGTTATGCAATCCCCTTAAGGAAGTTGCGCAGTTTTCCCCCTTTAACGTGTGCCGTTTGTCCATGCAGACTAACCTGTGCGAACGATGCATGTCCTTTTTCTCCGGCCGAGTGGTTTGAGATCCACTCTTGGCTACAGTACAGGGCCGGCGGGAAAGGCTTAGGGGGCAGCTGGAGGCGGTGCCAGATGCCTCTGTAGTTGCGGTTCCATCAGGAGTCCACGCCCCTGCTGGCTCCGCAACTAGGCCAAAAGGTAAGTCAAAGGTCAAGTCAAGGGGGAGAAAGGCTAGGCTAGGGAAGAAGGTGGGGTTGGTCCTGGGCAGCCAAGCTTCTAGCTCCAGCACCTGGGAGACCGACCAGGAACCCGTGGCTTGGCCCCCAAGTCGTGCTCCATCCCATGGGACGTTGAACTGGCTCGGCAGGACTCCGACCTTCCCCGTGAGACCGCGGTTGAGGAAGTTCCTCGTAACGTTCTCCCACAGGCTTCCCGGGAGTTCCAGGAACCGGTTCCCCAGGATTCGGCTCCTCAGAGCCTGGATTCTGTCGAGACAAGTTATGCCCAAACGCTAAAGCCCCGGGGGGGGGGGTTTGTATAAAGAACAACTTAAATGCCAAAATGACGATCGAATAAAAGCTACTGTACGTACTGTAGGTTGCCTATCCCCTGTATACTTTACAAGGGTCTGACGAGGGTGTAGAATCGTCTGACATACTCAGAAGTGCCTTCTTAGGATCTACGTAAAGTAATTTCTTTCTGAAATATGAATATCAAATCCAAATTTGTTGAATAAAATTGCAAATGTCAACCTCATAAGTCATTATGAGTTAGGCCCTATGTTAGATTTAATTGACTGTTAACACTGCAAGAACCAGTCTCAAAATCTCTGAGCAGTATTCAGTACAATACCACTTTACGGGAAACAAGTGTCTTCATTCCTAACTACTGTACCAAAAACAAAGCAGTATTTCTGGTTTATTGTTATTACGTTCCTAGAGAGGTTTAGTACACAGTGACGATATTAGTTCATTGCATTCTTGAATTTTCAAGTCTCTCAGTGTAAATATCAAGCAGATGAATGTTCTGTACTGTTACATCTCCATTGAATTTATTTGGATGTAGAAAAGTATCCGTAATGTGTATCCGTTTCTGGCCTTAAAACAAATGCTGCTCTATCATCTATTTTAGAATGGTAACCATTAGTCCAGTCTGTAATTAATTGTAGCGCCCCATCATATTTGCTACTCTAAGATGCTAGTTGGATTGGACTTCCTGATGTTACAATTTCTCAGTGCTGTGTGTTTAAATCTCTCCCTGTGTGTTTAAATCTCTCCCAGTGTGTTTAACTGTTTCCCTCTGTGTTTGAATCTCTTTCTGTGTGTTTAGATCTCTCCCTTTGTTTTTGAATCTCTTTCTGTGTGTTTAAATCTTTCCCTGTGTGTATAAATCTTTACCTGTGTGTTTAAGTCTGTAGGTACTACACTGTAGTCATATGCAAATCTCTTCCAATGTGTTTAATTCTCTTGCTGTGTGTTTAAATCTTTCCCTGGGTGCTTAAGGCTCTGTGTGTTTACTACAGTATGTGTAAATTTCTGCACAGTGTGTTTACAAGAAATCTCTCTCTGGTTTAAATCCCAACATTGCTGTTTTCTCTTCAATATATCATCACATTCCAACAGTACCTGCTTTTCTCTTGCACTTCTTGTCTGGCTCTTGAACTCAAATTCAAAATCAGTTTGGAAACTGAGTGAAACATGAACTACTGTCTGCAGAAAACTGTTTAAAGAGTCTCAAAAAGGTGATAAAAAATAAGATAGCAATAGTGTGTCGCTTATACCCAAATGAGCCAAAAAGCATAAGAGTGGAGGAGCTCTAATGACACTGTACACAGTAACCACACATTCTGGTGTGATAAAATGGCATTGTGATGACTCTGCTGTAGAATCAACCTTTAGTTGTCAGAAAATAGTGATCCTCAGCTTATTGTTAACATTCTGTGAGATTTTCTATGATAGCAAACTTCCAAATAGAAGATAAATGTCAGTTGCTATTGCTCAGCATTCCTTGAAAAAGAAGACACATACCTTAATTAACAGTGGTGTTGATTTAATTTGTATGACTATCATGTCCATTGCAATTCTATTTGAGGTTTCTCTTTGTTCTTTCCTTTTCCCATTGTTCACAGTTTTTGAAAACAAGGAAAAGATAGTTCTTGTGATGGAGTTTGCATCGAGGGGTGAACTTTATGACTATGCTGACAGGAGCGATGTCTTGGAAGAAGAGGAGGTCCAGAGGCTGTTTAGGCAGATAGTATCAGCAGTTGCATTTTGTCACATGGTGAGTGTATCCACTCATATCTCACTGAAAGGATAAAAGCTGCACAAGCAGATTGAATTCAGTAAGATACCAATCAAAATCCTGGCTATGTTTACATCTGTAAGTAGAAACCTGTGGTGGAGATCACTTAGAGCAACATATCATTGTGTGTCAATAATTTCAAGGTTTCCACAATTTTATCTCATATTCCCCAAAGTGGACCATCTCCAGTTGTGAATGGTATGTAAATCAGAATGAAGATGAAACAAAAACAGTAAAGAAAAGAAAGATACTCAACGTGTTGTATGGTACAGCTCTCGCAAAAGGTGAATTCTGAGTGTAATGAAATCAACACGTTGTTGTCACGGCCAAAGCCAAACCAGGGCGGGCCTAGGTCTAGTAGGCGTGGTGTCAGAAAAGATTTCGATTGCACTGTGGCTAGGTCAATCTTAATGCACAAGTAAGCAAGGGGTAAGTATGGTTACTTCTGAATACCCACACCTGTGAGTTGTGTGGAGTACCCATAATTTCATCTCACATTCCCCAAGGTGGACCATCTCCAGTTGTGAATGATGCCTGGACATGTGGTCAGACCACTTCTCACCTGCCAGCTCAATCTTTGCAGACCCATTTTGAAGGAACATAACATTAAAGTGTTATGACAGAGTGTCCATTAGATTTTTGACAAATGTCTTTGACAGTGCAGAAGTTATTTTCAGGTTCTGGATACATGTAATGTAAATTGAAAGTGAAGCTTTTCTTTAAACCATGCTCACATATTCATCAAAGTGATTGCGTGCATAGGCAAAAAGTAAAAACATTGAAATTTCATCTCCAAAAGTTTGTTAAGGCTTTCAATTACACCATTCAGACAATCTGGGAAAATGAATAGGTTTCAATTGGTTCACTCAAAATTCAAATTCTTCTAACATAACGACAAAAATGTGTAGAGTACAATAATGTAGTGGTTGACAGTTTTCATTCAAATCAGCAATGTGCTTCTCTGAGCAAACCAATGGGAAGTATACTAGCATTGAATATTCAGTTAGTCAAAACAACTCAGAATCACTGACGCCGCAATGTTGTGTTCAGTTTGTAGGTTATTTGCAAATACAGTGCTTTCTTTCACCAAATACCACAATTCCTGATACCTACTAAGGACTTGATTAGTGTGTTTTTGATACGCTAGACAGACCTGTACTGTTGCACATTCATTTTGTAGGTGCTTATAGTAGGGAGCGTTTATTTTCAAATATGATTTCTGTTTTTTTTACTGTTTATATGCCAATCCCGTTGCTTTTCAAAGTAGTTACTGCCATCTTCCATCATTGAAAGACGTAGTCTGTCCATGTACAACCATGCGTGTGCATTTAAAAACAAAGAAAAAGTTAAGATCAAACATAAACCTATCTTTTTGGTTTTTCAGTACACATGCAATTACTTTAAAAGATGATGGAGTCACAGCATATTGTAAAAATGATCATTGATTCATACAGTAGGAACATTATTTTGGTGCAACAATATGCAAGTGATGTTGAAATAATACAAGTGTATTATGAATATTTTCAACCAGTTATACTCTGTAATTTTCTGTGCAGATTAGCTGCATTGGAATAACATTGAAAAAGCACAATTCAGGCTATGACTTGTGTCTTGTTTGGTAGCATGAGCCTTTGTGTATTAAGAGGTGAAACTTTCCTTCCACTGATATCCTCTCATTTTCTCTTCACTGTTTGTGTGAGTAGTTTCATTGGTATGAATTATCCATCAACACTGATTATCTATAGTCCACCATACTAAAGGGAATTTGTTTTTTTCTCCCTGTCTGTTCCCCTAATCGGTACTCGCAGAACAACGTCGTACACCGAGACTTGAAACTGGAGAATATTTTCCTTGATGAAAGTAATAATGTGAAGGTATGTGTATTGTGTTCTGTCACCATTGAGGTTTAATAGAAGCCATCTGTAGCTATCTCGTATTAAGTTACCGAATATAGGGTCAGTTTACATATTACTCTATCTGAGATATAATGCTATTGACTTTGTTCAAAGCTGTATATATTCAGCAGTGTGATATGGAGGAATCCAGATAGCACTTTTTTATTTGTCTAGATACAATGGTATTCAGAAATAGCTGGTACAGTTGATCTTACTTTTAAGTGGCAAAATGGGAAAAAGTCTTGGAGAATATCAGATTTGTAAATCTCTTTTTTCATAAGAGTAGATTTTGCCAAGTTCTTATATTTGATTAGATACAGTATGACTAAATGTCTCCAAAAATCTGTGACATCAGTTGTCATAATTTCCATAATTAGAGAAAATTGAGGCCATTTGAGGCCATAACCAACCAGTCATCATAATCACAATAACTGAAGAAGATTAAGGCTATAACCATACTGATTTTGAATATGCTCATTAAGCATTTTTCTGGAACTGGTATGCAAAGTACAGTATAAACAATTGAATACTGTAGGGCAGAGCCCATCAGTTCATCTTAGAAGATTATCAATAACTTTTTGTTGGAATTGCTCATCTATTGTACCTCATTATATAAAGCATTGCAATAAATAAGGTATGCTGTTGACAAAACAAACCCAGATTCCTGATTGGCACCAGTTATGAGCTACAAGTGGCTAGTGGTTCGCAGCTTTTCTCACTCAGTTTTAGACTTTTGTAGACATTGACTGAGGCCAGATTTGGTAATTTAATGGGCTCATTGAGTTGATATTGATAAGTTTTTGAAAGACACAAGCACATGACCATGTTGATAATTAGCATAATTTGTCAAGTTTCACATCCAGTAGTCATGAAAAAACTGTCAATTTTTTTATCTTTGACCCTGACCTGTACTGGCTGTGTGCATATGAATTAGCACTAATGTAAAAAAGTTATTTGTTACAAATTTTCCAAAAACCAAATTGAATTGTTAATTGCTCACTCATTAATGTTCCTTTGTGTGTGACACACATAGGGATTCTCTTAGTTTGAACATTTGTCATTAGTATGTGAAGAACACTTGACAGCTGTAGGAAAACTTAGTGAATTTCTTGCATTGAACAAATCAGTGTGTCTCTTTAAATGACTTATTGCCTGATCTCACAGAAGAGAAGTGTTAGAAGGTGACCATATTACAGTTTTTAGCATATTAGTGGCTAAAACAGTACAAACATGACAATGGTTGCTATCAAGAGTTACTATGTTTGTTGAAATTAGAAACTTATACACACCACGTACAATAGTCTGAATGCAGTTAGATTATGATGAGTAGATAACTGATCAACTCTTAATGCATACAGTAGGTAATTTCAGTTCCTTTTTATGGAGGTCAAAGGTCATTTGAGGTCAGCAGTAGTCATGGTTTGAAATCTTTTAGACATGGTATCTCAAGAAGGGCAAGATGTTTGAACTTCAACATTTGTATTTATCATCTGTTCTGCATGAATGTTGGTAGGGAATCACAGTCTTTGTCTTTCTAGTTTGTCATACATTTAGGTCAGAAACAATGCCAGTATACTAATCTAGCCAGAACCCAAGTAACATCCTTCCAAAGATGCATTAACTCTGCATCAATTAATGACCTGATTAAGTTTTGAATTGTTTCAAACTTAAATAGAAAACAGAACAACCTTGCCCTTTGCCAACTAATTTGAGCTAGTTTGGTGCATACAGTTACATGTGTTCAACAAATGTGACCCTAGCTTCTGCATGACTTTTTTATTCCTTCAGTGATTCCCTAATTGAGGTCGTTTCCCAAAATCTGTCAATAACCTTCCTATTTCTGTGACAGATTGCATTTGTCAAACCAACATATATTTACATCACTTCCTGCCTCTGGGGCATGTTTGTAAATTTCTTTCTGGTTGATTGCTTTGATTTCCCAGGCACTCCAGATGTCCTATTTTTTTTTTTACTGTAAATTTGGAAAGTACCTCCTTTTTGACCATCTGGGACCTTCAAACCTAATTTATAGTAGATCTACGTACAGGAAATGTGCATTTTGGCTTCCACATACCTAAATGTTTAACAACTTGATTCAAGGGTTCAAGACAGAGATTTAGGTCTCTTTTAATGGTAGTTGCTGTTGCTATCTTGGTAAGGTACTTACAAGAGAGAAGGAAGTAAGGTAATCTCTGAGGGGGAGGGGGACTGGGGTTTTGGAGGGAGACAGGAAAGATGATTAATACAGGACATAAAAAGGGATTCTGGTTACCTAAGCTTTTTGTACTTCACTGTGTTTTCACTTATACCAGAACTGGACTTCATCTTCCTTTGCATTGTGGAAGGGGGAGGGGAAAGGATGCATTTTTATGTAGAGTACAAGATAGCTTTCAAAATTCATTGAACCTCTACAATCTTCTGCATTTGTAAATTTTCTCACTTTCCTATGTAGATTGGTGACTTTGGGTTGTCCAGTAAGTATGACGACAATGATTTTCTCTATACGTTCTGTGGAAGCCCACTCTATGCATCTCCAGAGATTGTGTGTGGACTACCGTACTATGGACCAGAGGTAAGAGGGCTGTCTTTCTCTCTCCTTAATGGGACTACAGCTCAGTTTCAAAGAATATAATTCTATTTAAGGTTTCATCGTAGTTTTAATTCTAAATGTTTGAATTATTTCCACTGAGGGCTTTCTCTGTGATATTTTTTTGTTTCTTAGGTTGACTGTTGGAGTCTTGGTGTCATTCTTTATGCTCTGGTATATCGGACAATGCCATTCAAGGATGACAGTTTTACCAGGTTGAAGCAGAACATTATGGCAGGACGATACGAGCCAGTGCCATACCCCTCAGGTATATTGCAGTGTTTTGCATGTTGGAATCCTGCAAGTTGCTTTAGTGTAGTTGCCAAAAAAATCTTTAGAAATAAACTTCTGTTAGTGGTAAAAGTGAAAGCTTGTCAGTGGTTTGCATGCATTCATGAATTTATTATGTTCTGTTTACATTTATGTGGCCAAATTTTTTTTAAACTGTATTGCTCAGCTGAATTACATGGGGGGATGGTGATGTTAGGGGAGGGGGGCTAGTTAAGTAAGGAGGTAGTAAGGAAGGAAAAATGATTAATCAATGATAGGCCTATATCAACAGATAGGTCTTCAGCTTTTCCTGAGACCCTGCTTGGAGTTGGCCAACATGTCACATCTACTTTCCTGTGAGGAAGACGAAAATATGTGACAACTTTCAGACTTTAAATGGAATAATGGATTTCACTTATATTTAAGATTCAATTAAATGAAATTAAGGTATCGCCTGCAATTGTAAAATGAAGCATGTACAATATATTGCTCATTTACAAACAGCACATAGTTCAAAATGCTGCATATGTTGTGAGGTGTTCTTTTTGACAGGACCTTCAAGCACCATTCTTCTTTCTGTAGAAATATCAGTGACCACCAGGAATACCTTGAAAAATAGAATATGGAACTTGAGGATTCATTTGTAGGAGTCTATCCAACAATTAGGACACCTTCCAGATTCCCACCATCCCCTATGCAATACAGCATACCCCTTTCCACATACCCCACACTAGTGGAATTTGAGTACTGAGTCTATCAGATAAGAAGTTGACAGTTGCATTGATCATGTAAAACTCTTGATAGCCACAATTTATTTGGTGGAAGGTTTGGCCAGCTGTTCCTGCAAGCCAAGAGAAAGAGAATGCTCTAAAACCATGGGTAGCTTTCTAATGTGATTTAACCAATAAAATTTACTTTACAACTTACAGTAAAACTTACATATCTTAGCTGCAAAATGAAACGGAAAATATCCAGCTCTTGTACTAAAAATGGCAAGTTTGACAAACCTGGAAAAAGCCTACAGGATATTGACACTGAAAGACTCAATGAACTTTACTTACTTACTATTGCCATTTCTATTTTATCACTGTATAATAAAACAGAGTGTAAACTAATCAATTCAGTATATTGCAAACAATAATTGAAGACTTCCCCCGTCACACATTAAATCACATTGAAGAACAAAGAGCAGGATTTGATGTTGCTGTAGCAACTGTTTTGTTGTCCTATCACCTGTAAGTCAAAGGTATAATATCGAAGTACTGGATATTAAGTAAAACCACCTGAAGATCTTTGGATGCATCACACTTGTAAAAAAATCACAAGAGTCAAAACAAGCTGTTGGTTTTATTGATTCCTTGCCAAAGGCAAGCAAGGACTTTATGCAATGCTGATTGTTTGTGTGTATGTATGTGACCCCCTGGCTTGTAAACACGATATCTCAAGAAGAGGAAGGTGCTCGAACGTCAAAGTTGGTATGTTGGTAGTCCATTGTGATTAGACGATCCCTATTCTTTTTCATGGAGGTCAATGGTCATTTGAGGTCACCAGAACATGAAATATGAAAACCTATTAAGGGAGATACAGTATCTCAACAATGGAATGTTGTTGGAACTTCAACCTCTTATCATTGGTAGCATTTGATGAGTAGATGATGTTTGGCATTTTGTACAGAGGTCAAACATCATGTGAGGTCAATAGAGGACATTGTTTGAAAAACTTGTAAACATGATATCTCAAGAAGGGAAATGTGCTATCTTAAAGTTGGTATGATGATAGTTCATTGTGAGTAGATGATACCTGTTGTTTTTCGTGGGTGTCAAAGGTCATTTGAGGTCACCATAGTTTAAAGTGTGAAAACCAGTCCAGGGGAGGTATCTCAGCCATGGAATGTTGCTGAACTTCAAAGTGTTGTTGTTGGTAGCACTTAATACATAGACAATGTCTGTGATTTTTATGGATGTCAAAGGTCATGTGAGGTCAATAGAAGACATAGTTTTCAAACCATGTAAACATAGTATTTCAAGGAGAGACAGGTGTTGGAGCTTCAAAGGGTGTTGTGTTGGTAGTCCACTGTAGCTAGATGACCTCTATCATTTTTCGTGGAGGTTAAAGGTCATTTGAGGTCATCACAGGTGAAAGTATGAAACATATTAAGAATGATCTTTCAGCAACTGAATGTAGCACTTCAAACTGTCGAAATTGTTTGCAGGTGATGAGTAGATGATCTCCGTCATTTGAATTGCCCCATGGGAGGACTGAGAAATCATGTTTGCATATTTAGTCAAATGTTAAAATTGCAGAGTGAATGATTTTAGAGATTTGTATTTATAGCAAAAGCTGACGTTTGTGGACCTACTTGTAGATAACGATTGTGTAATATTTGGGGGAAGTCAAGTGTCACATCTTGTCATCACTGAAATGCAATAGAATGGATTGTTCCCACCCCCTTCCCTTGCACCTTGCCAAAAAGCAGATGTTTAATGGCTGATAAATGTTGCTAAATAGAGTTTAGTCTAATTTTCTTCAGTACGATATTAAGAGCCCGTTTTTGCAACCCTCTCCAATCATTTAACATCACTTAACATAGCTTTTTAGATTTATCAGCAACTTATTTGCCACACCTCCCTGTCAAGATTAATAAAGTACTTTGTTTGAGTCACCTTCCCCAAGGGAACTACCCTTAAGCAGGGAACTATTTTTCAGGTTGCCTTTGCCAACTTGTAATCACACTTTGGTGTCAGGAACTTTGTGATATGTCATAATTTTCAAATGTGGTTTACATTCTTGTGTTCTGCTTTTGGTTTTATATGGTCGCTTTCTTCTCCCTTGGTTGCTTCTTTGTAAAGTAATTGTGTGTTTTTGGAAAAAAAAAGGAAGATATTGGCAAGGACTCACAAAGTCTTTTGACTTTCTTGTTTTTGTTCATGTAGTTTGTAGACTTAAGTCCAATTCTTGATAACAGACAATAAGCTATATATGGCAGGTGTTTTGGTGAAGTACATTAAAACAGGACAGCCTAATCCTTGCTGCCACACCCCCCCCCCCCCTTCAGCTAGGCCTACAGTTCCCACTTGCAGTACAATCCTGATATGGTTTTCTACTAAACTTTTATTGAGGCAAACAGATAATTGTGAGTTCATGTTTGTTTTTGCTTTTTCAGATGCAGAATCACTCATCAAACACATGTTGACTGTCAACTCAAAGAAGAGAGCTACCATCGAGGACATCATGGGGCACAATTGGGTCTGTGGATCAGGGTCTCTGCCCTCGCCATCAGAAATGTATCTCAAGGTTCAAGAAACATCCAAACAGAAAAAGGAGCCAGCCAAAAGCATCTTGAAGAATTCCGCGCAAAGTTGTAATTCTGGAGGATCTGCGATCCAGAGCACCTCTTCAGTCTTTTCAGATCCTCTTTCTGATTTTGATTCTGGCACGTCTGTTGATGGGTCTGCCAAAAGCGTTGCTTCCAGAACGTCAGTAGATAAAAGTCAGTCACTTCTCAGGGGTATACTCAAACGGCAAGAGAGAGATGGGGACCATAAACCTGACAGCCAACCCACAGTGTCAGGCTCCTTGAAGGAAGCTGTGCTTGTGAGTGAGAAAGTATCTCTGAAGTCTGTGTCACATACTAAGGAATCCACAGTGAACAGTGATGGGGTGGTACTCCGGAAGAACGTCCAGCTGACGTCCACATCGGAGACCAAGAGCAGGAACTCAGTCAGACTCTCAAAACGAATGTCATGTGGCAAGTACTCCAGGATCACAAGACAATGGGAGGAGCTTTGCCGCGGAGAAAGAAAACAATTGGAGAGAGAAGATGAAGAAGTGGAGGGGCAGGCTGAGCTTGAACCAACAAAGGTGATTCGAAACAAGGAATTGGAGGCCATAGCCAGATGTGATGATATTGATAACTCCAGCTCTGGAGATGATTCATTAATATTAGATATACTCAGCACTCCTGTCTTAAAGAAAACATTCAGTTTTGACTTTGAAAATAAGGAGGACAGCAGAAGGGCTCGGAGGAGAAGACACCACAGAAATGGTGGATTGGTAGATGTAACCAGTAAAGAAGGTTGAGTGTGATGCCATTGGCTGCAGAATTGATGGGCTGAGAAAACAAAACCACAGACTGAAAATAATGCTGAGTCTGATTCAAATGAGGGTGGTGAACTCCTGTTTTAGGATCCACATGATTTGAAGCAGAGCCATGGATATAGAGCCCTTGAGAAGTGAGAGGTAAAGGAACAATGGAGACATTCCTGACACCACTCCCAGATTTAAGACTATGAAAAAATGTGCTCTTATATCAGTTTTGTATTTCTCACATAATTATTAAAATGATAAACCATGCTGGTGGAGACTCGGACACTGCTTAAATTCTTGTTAACAATTTAACAGTTGTATTCAAAAGATGAAGGCTCATTTGCATAAACCTCTGTAAACTGCCTGCTGAAGATGTTCGTTGTTGTTGAATTGGTGGCAGCCATTCAAAATTGTTCAGTAGCATTTGTGATATTTTGTTTTACATTTGTACTTCAGGAAACAGTCAATTAATCACAATGAACAACTTAAAGTAGAAGAGAGGATTTCCTTGTTAACTTATTGTCAGTATGATTAGGTAGTTATAATTACATCTCTGTTTAAATCCCCTATGAGTTTCTTAGATTTTCTGGCTTTCGGTCACATATGAGTATTGTTGTTAACATATTTTAAGTGGTTTTGTATCAAGCCATTCATTTGCAAACAGATTTGGCAGTTGGTGGACGTGACTCATACGTACATAATGAAGCTGTGAATAGGAGCACACCAAAAAGTAGATGAAAAACTGATTTGATAATGAAATGAGCTGTTGTCATGGCAACCAGAGATCTAAATTATCATGTTAAGCTGGTGTGCAGTAGCTGGTGTGCAGTAGCTGGTGTTAATATAAACATAAAAACTGACAGAACCAGCTGCCCATAGCAGAATGTATGTTGAAAGTTTGTCTCAACCATATATTATGTAATTCAGTTAAGTCAGCAGTCCTCTTCTCACCTGTAACATTTGTCATTGTAATCTTCTTTTCCAAGACAAGTATTTTTGTGTTCACATTAGGATCATTATACTGCTTGATCAGCTAATGAGTGCTTCTAACTTCACAGTGAAGAAGTGTAGTGTGATACTACTTCACACCAAGTACAAAATATAGGAAGGCACTGCAGAAAGAATTACTGTTTTATGTTTAATTGAGTTCATGAAAGGGATTGTCCACTGGAGGAAATTGATATGTGATCAAAATTAGAAATATTTTCCTCTCATTTTTGGTAAAAACTTTATCTAAAAAGCATGTTTAGGTCAGAAGTTATACAAATATTTATTTCAAAATGACACTTGCATAATCAGAAACTTGTGATGTCACCCGGGCACAACTACTGAATAGTCTTTGTCTTTTCTTTATAATCTTGATTGTTTTAAAAGAAACATTACAATAGTGCAAGATATGTTACCTTAATTTTTACACAATTTTACAGTAAGGCTATAATATACCCAGTCTACATTTTCCTATGTGTCAAGTTTCATGGTTAAATTAGGGCTTCGATATCAAAGAATAACAAAGACTTGTTTGAATAATATGCCCCACTTTCATATCATTTTGGTAACCTTGAGGCAACTGGAAATCTTTTTCTTGACCAGAGAAGTGTTTCCTCAAACTGCAGTATCTTTGAGATAAGGACAAGATATTGGCCTGGTCTTTGAAATGTTTCTTACCTTAAGAACCTCTGCAATTGTCAGTAAAACATGCCTTGAATGCCAGGTATGATACATATACAATCTTTCAGAGTGATATTTTGGTTTTTGCTCTCCTTTTACTGTTAAGTTTTTCTCAGTTAATTTTGTTTTTTTAACAACACCAGTACTTTGGCTGGCCTGCTCTCTAATGAGGACTTTTGACTCAGATCATTAAAGAAGTTGTTTATGTAAACAAGTATCTACTAAGAGACTTTTGTATTTTACTTACATTGTTCTTGCCTTTGGTATTAATGCATCCAAATTTTTGCAATCAAATCATTTCTTTCTGTTATATTTGATCATTCTTTAATGTCATCTAATAATTTGTTTTTGTATTTATTTTCTTATGCAACTGTTCATGCTAACAAATGCTTTTGTAATTTTCTCTTCTTGTTTAGATAATCTACAAATTGCCATTCCAAAAATTGATACTTATCAGCTGATAAGCTATCAACTGATAGATTTAATCTCAGGAGAAATATTTTTAGATTTCTCAGATGTGGGCCACGTGATTAAATAGACACTGGACAGGAAGTTGTTTAAGTTTTAATTACAGAAAAAATGTTTGAAAACCAGATCAAAAGTTAAAAGACGTGCTACATTGACCTCATTGAGTATACTATGTTATACAGACCTCAGTTAGAATGCTATGCTATATAGACCTCAGTGAGTATACTATGCTACATAGACCTCAGTGAGTATACTATGTTATACCGACCTCAGTGAGTATGCTATGTTATAAAGACGTCAGTATACTATGCTATATAGACCTCAGTGAGTATACTATGCTTTATAGACCTGAGTGAGTATGCTATGTAATATACAGACCTCAGTTAGTATACCATGCGATCGGTTAGTAATACAGCGATACTAGATCAGTTTGTTATGAACACAAATTTTTGTTTTGATCTGGTGCTCGTTGAAGTTGGGGCCAATACCTAGGATCTATAATATATGTCCAGGTGTAAGTCATAGGTTTAGAGAATTTAAGAAGGGAATGCTGCATTTCAGTTGACTCCTAATGACCAGTATAGGGCAAGATTTTGCAAATGTTTAGTTCTGTTTATGTACAGCATAAAACTGTAAGGAGACACGATTAAATGCATGGCTCATGGTATTTGTGAATGTAGTTACTGGTTTGTTACAGGTGCTCTTTCTCTCATTTCTGATTCCTTGCCAAAGGTAAAAGAAATCTATGCAATGGTGATGTTATATGTATGCACATGTGTATGTGAAGCCTTGCTTGTAAACACGATGCCTTGCTTGTAAACACGATTTCTGAAGAAGGTTAATCTCATGCTTGGTTGTGGGTTGATCATATTGAGCAGATGATGCCTATTGTTTTAGGTGGAGGTCAAAGGTCATTTGCGGTCACCAGAAATCAAACTGAAACCCTTGTAAACACAATGTAAACACTGTCTCAAGAAGTGTAGCCGTGACTAATGTCTTATGCTGTGTGGGTCGGTCATATCAAGTAGATGATCTCTACAATTTTAGCAGAGGTTTTAAAGTTCATTTGAGATCACCAGAGGTCAAAACGTGAAAACCTTGAAAACACAATATTTCAAGAAAGGTAATCGTGACTAATGTCATACTTAGTATTACGTGGGTTGGTCGCAATTGTTTTTGGTGGAGGTCAAAAGTCATTTGACATCACCAAAGTTCAAACTGCAAAAACAATTTAAACATGATATCTCAAGAAGGGTAATCTTGACATAATCTCTTATGTGGTATGTGGGTTCATCTTATTAAGTAGATGATGCCTATCCATTTTGGTAGAGGTCAAATGTCATTTGAAGTTACCAAAGATCAAAATGTGAAAACCTTTTAAACACAATATCTGAAGAAGGGTAATCTTGACTAATTTTGTACTTACTGTGTGATTTGGTCATAGTGAGATGATGATTCCCATTGATTTTGGTGGAGGTCAAATTTCAAATAGCGAAAACATTTAAAACTGCTCAGTACACACAAAGTGATCACCTTAGTGTAGGCATGCTCTCTCTAAAAGGATAAGGTGTTTGAATTTCAAAATTGATATGTACATGTTTTCCACTCATCATGAATGTTGGCAAGGAATCACAAAGTCTTTTGGCTTTTTTGTTTTGTTAGGCCGAAATATTTCATCCATGTTTTTATTATTCTTGATTTGTAATGTTTGTCAAATTATTTCTTGCCATGTTTCCTCCATCCATTGCTATAGCACTTGCTGAATTAAAGTTATCAATGACTCTTACAATGATTCCATAGACCCTTTATGATACCTAGCTTTTGGGGAAAAGGAAGGTTTCTTTTTCACAACTTCCATAATATTTTAAGTTCTTGATTCTTATACTGGCAATTACCTTGCAATACTGGCAGTGTTACAAGGCTGTTGGTGGATTGGTGCTAGTTAATGTTCATGTTTTATGAAAACTATTCGATCAAGATATTGTTATCAAATGTTGTAATTGTACTGAATGTGTACGACAACATCGAAAAGAACTTGAAAATTTTTAGGAGCAAAAAAATGATAAAAAAATGCCCAAAATATTTGAAGTTGTATTATGAGACTCATGACTGGTCCAGCAACTGTCAGGTGCATCATTTAAATATCTTAACTAATGTTTCATTTTTTCCCATTATTTTTTTTTTCCATAACATGTCATCTCACTAAAGAGTATAACCCAAGAATCATACTGAATTAATAAGGTGATCAGCATTTCTGCTCTTCTTTTTTTGTTTTTGAGTTTCAAATTATGTCAACTCATGAGAAATATGTAGCTCTTAGTGTCCTTGTATATATTGAAAATTAGAAGTATGCAGGAAACATTAATCGCTGATGTTAATGAAACTCACATTGGTCTACTTTACAATCAACACAATGAGCCTGACCTAGAAGGCAGCCTGACCTAAGAGGCAGCCACTGTTTTAAAGGGAATCATATTTTTGCTGGAAAATTTCCTGGTTTTTAGGTCAAATACATGATCAGGTTTTTCTCTCTTCATGAACCTGGTATACAAAAAGCAATGTGTGTATTCTTTCAGTTTTTTCTTTTAGAGGAATTGCATTTGGGGTTGGCATTGCATTTGGGGTTGGAATTGCATTTGGGGTTGATATTGTGTTTGGGGTTGGTATTGTGTTTGAGTCTGGTATTGTGGTTTGTATCATGTTTGGGATTGGTATCATGTTTGGGGTTGGTATTGTGTTTGGGTCTGGTATTGTTTTGGGGATGGCATCGTATTTGTGGTTGGTATGTTTGGGGTTAGCATTGTTTTGATTGGCATTGTTTTAGGGGTTGGTATTGTGTTTGGGGTTGGTATTGCCTTTGGAGTTGGTATTGTTTGGGGTTAGTATTGTTTTGGGTTTGGCATTGTGTTTTGGTTGGCATTGCTGTAAGGGTTGGTATTGCATTTGGGGTTGGTATTGTGTTTGGTTTGTTGACACTAAAACAATAAACATAAACATATCACAGTAAAAGAAATCTGCTGACAAACTTCCTCCTTTAATAGATTTTGTTTTTAAATTATTCGGAAGGTGGAGCTCAGTGATGGAAAAACAACAGAATGTTCTTGTTTGATAAGAATTTGCTATAGTTTTACTGTTAGAATGTGATGTTCTAATCAAGAGTTTTTGATCAAGAGTTATTTAGAAGCACCGTTCTCAAACTTGTGTCTAGCAATAGACTGGTAACCCTAACCTTGGATGCAACACTTAGTGTGTGAAAAGCTAAGCTCATTCAGCTGTTATGAATTGGTTTTGTTGCATCACTCTCATGTAGTTACATCTTGTTGGTTTGTGGTCATTGCTGGTGGGTCGTGAACTTGCAGGTGGTTTAAGATACACTCCTTTTGAACTATCTCATTATTGTGTAGTCACTCAACAGCTCAGGTCAGTCTTGACCACAATCTGATCAAGGTTTGTGTCAAAAGAGGCAGCCTTCAAGTTGCATCACCTAGTAGAGACTGATTGTTAAGTTTCCCCCTCTTGGACAATAGTAGTACAATTAGGGTAGTTCCTGTGAAGCTGCTCATTGATGACATAACCGTGATTTAGTCATATTTAGGACATATTAATTGAAGTATTGGATTAAGTACCACTGTACCTAGAAAAACACCATCCTGATGATTCCAGTTGAGTATTCTGTGTTGTACTGCTGAGCAGGACCAGTACTTTGTGAAAGGAAGAATTGGAAGGAGAGAGCTAGGATGGCTACCATACTGTCCTACAGCTACGTCCTTGTATACTAACATCTCTGCATGTTATAACACATTCACCAGGTCACACTCATGCATTGGAAGGCCGCATGTATGGATTTTGAGTTTCCTTTGTAACAATATTATCCTCCCTTATGTTTTCTGTGACATTTGCTTTAAGTTACACATGGTCATCTGCTGTATTCCAGTGAAATGGAATTGTACTATCTTGAAACAGAGTGGTTTTCATGTTTTCAAAATATTCTGAAATATCAAATTACTAGAAATTCCCAGCAGGCAATGTCACATTACTCCATAGTAACACTTTTTTTTATTCTCTTGATGACTGTTTATGAAACTTATGCCCTCTGGGATCAAGTATTCACAGGTCATGTGGATGGATACATTTGATTTACTTAACACATGGTTAAAATACAAGCACAGGTATTAAAAATGCAACAGCCGGTAGTATTATCCTGTTTATGGCAATCATGAAAACAAGTCCTGAACTTCTCTAACAGCCACTTGAAAAACAGTTAACAGAGGCTGTAATGATGAAGAGTTTATAAAGCAAAGATGAAGAGGGACAGAAGAACATATGTCACACTGACTTTCGATTGTTCTTAAATCCATATTTTTTTTTCAAACTGGATTCAGATTGTTGGCTAAACAATTCCTTTGTCATTTCAGAAGCAGTTTCTTGTGTAGTTTTTGTTCGCTATTTGTGTACTTTCCCTTAAAAGCAGCTTTTGGAACTTTCAATCCTGCAGTTGTCAGATTTTACAGTTCCATATAGTCTGCCTCTGATGGATGTTTGACTCTATTTGATGTGACAAAGATGAAGAGGGACAGAAGAACGTATGTCACACTGACTTTCGATTGTTCTTAAATCCATATTTTTTTTTCAAACTGGATTCAGATTGTTGGCTAAACAATTCCTTTGTCATTTCAGAAGCAGTTTCTTGTGTAGTTTTTGTTCGCTATTTGTGTACTTTCCCTTAAAAGCAGCTTTTGGAACTTTCAATCCTGCAGTTGTCAGATTTTACAGTTCCATATAGTCTGCCTCTGATGGATGTTTTGACTCTATTTGATGTGACAAAGACTGACCTTATAACATGCTGCACTCATACCTGAAGATGTGACTAGCCAAAGAGGAAACAGTTGATTCCATAGATCTGCTAGCCTCAGATTCTATGTACATTAAAAGATCATTTTGCCTATATGTCATGAGAAAGGTGATGGGAGGGGAGCAACATTCTATTAAAGGTTTTGTATTTGTCATAATTTTCACATATTTAACTTTACTGTGAGTTTTCAATTATGATACTTACACTCTTTCTACATTCTTTCATGAGTGATATTTGTATTCTTTCTTATTTTTGACCGGAATGTTCGTGTCAGTTTTGATAATCTGGGCCTTTAATAATTATAACTCTTCTGTAATCATTACTGTCTACTACTCTACATTATCATATTTTAATTGTCTGTGTGTCCTGATACAAGGTAATTGTGGAACAACAAGGAATAACTGAAACACACACATTAAGTCTTGGGTCAATTATGTGAGTGTTTGCATCTCTTTATTTGAACACCATCTGCAGAAAATAATTCATATTTAGTGTGCAGAAATATTATACAGAAATTGTATGTTAACAGAAATATCACACTTGGGGGTGTTCAGCAAATTGATACAGATTCCCCACCCGTCTTCTCCCTCAAGAAGTCATCTTAATGATTTATGCATAATTATTGAACACAATTTAACCAGGGAGCTGCAATGTAGGAGATACGTGGGAAAGTTCAATTTGTGCTAATGCTATTAGATTTTCTTTGGGGTGATAAGAGTTCCAAATTTCGCAGGAAGGGATGAAAATTGCTCAGGGCACCCATGTTGTGTGATGTGTCAATACCTGGGTAACCTGTTCACACCTACTGATACCCTATGAAAAGGATTACACAGAACAATGCTTGGTATCCAAGTAAGACCATAATATTGACTGGAGAACAAGGTGAAGTTTGTGGGCAAAGTGACCTGCTCTGAGTTGCAGGTGTCATGTATTGTTCATACCTGAACTTCACTACCAATGTCAATAGGGGCTCATAATAAATATTAAAAGTGAGCTGTACTGGAATGAAATGTTGAAAGGATAGACTGTAAAACAGTCAAATGCACCATTTCAAGAACTGAGCACACATTTGCTGTTGTTCACGATGCTTCCCTACCCTGCTCTTCATGATGTACAAGATGCTCACCAATCAAACTTGTCATGATGTTCTCCTAGCTGCTCATCTATCATGCTCTTCATGATGTTCCCCTAGCTGCTCATCTATCATGCTCTTCATGATGATGTTCCAGCTGCTCATCTATCATGCTCTTCATGATGTTCCCCTAGCTGCTCATCTATCATGCTCTTGATGATGTTCCCCTAGCTGCTCATCTATCATGCTCTTCATGATGTTCCCCTAGCTGCTCACCTATCATGCTCTTCATGATGTTCCCCTAGCTGCTCATCTATCATGATCTTCAAGATGTTGTCCAAGCTGCTCATCTATCATGATCTTCATGATGTTGTTCCAGCTGCTCACCTATCAAGCTTTCCGTGATGTTGTCCTTGTGGCTCACCTGTTACACTCTTCATGATGTTGTCATGCTTTCTCAGCTATCATTCTGTTCATTCATGCAATGTTTTTTGTTCTCAATAAAGAGTCAAAGCAAAAAAGTCATGCAGGATGTTCTGTGAAGCTTGATATTATTTTTGACATAAATGGCCCGTAAACTGCTAAGGAAATGTCCTAGATATAGCAGACTACAATTAAAGCCAATGCCACATATCTGTGAATACACACATGAGAAGTCTGACTCTCTAGACGTCTTGGGTGATTCTCTTTATTCTGGTGGAAGTCGTAGTCACCAACATTGTTATGTGTAGGATAACAGGTTGATTTCGTATGAACCGTCTACCTGCAGGAAACATGAGAAGGGCATATTGAATAAACCGTGTGCTTGAGTTACAAAAGATGAGAAGCTCAAAGTCATCTACAGAGACATCACTGAGTGTAAAACTTACAATTTCTTTATTCAGGATACATTGCAAATAAAATTCCAGCTTCGTGGGGTGTTTGTTTTTCAGTAGATTTTCTACAAAAAACTTCATGGAGCATAAAAATGATGTTCTCTACTTGTAATTATTTTCTGAAAGCTTCCTCTGCTTTTGGGCGTAACGAAAATGACAAGGTCACCTGATTTCTTCAATAGGTCAAATGTGACGTCACAAATTTTGGGGATGTGGACACACTGATTGCCAGGAATTCATGTACACAATTAAAATATGATTTCTGGTTCAGTACGGGTAGTAGTGAATCAATTAAAATTCACCCATCCATAATTAGAATTGCTCATGAAGAAAATAGCTACGAGTTTAGGCAGGTTAACTAATTAGTCCTAATGTTTTGAACAGTATTATTATATTTCAAAATAAACCTTTTAAATGTGTCAGTTGTCTATGAGAGGCATTTGCAATCTATTCAAGCCATGTGATTCAATTTATAAGCCTCAACTCCTCTGATGCTAGTAGGCTACAAGCTTTTTTAGTTACCATGAAATGCAATAGATGTATGTCTCTGTGAAGCAATGTATTTCTTTCAAATAGACTGACTATGAGTGGTGTGTGTCCTTAATGATTTCATTCACTTTTGCATTACTGGTGTTCTTCAAAAACTAATTTTTCAGCTCATATATGGCTTATGTCCATGCAACAATTCTACCATTCAGATAAAACTGATGAAAATCTTCTTGAATTTTAATCTCTTTTAGTATTTAGCATGTGGTACCATACAGAAGGCTATTGGTGTGGTAGTCACAAACAACACATTCTGAAGTTTTCAATGTAATGACCATCCTCCATGCCCACCAGTGACTCCAAATCATCAACAGATCAAGTGTCATCTTAGTACATTATTGGATCGACTTGAGCCCTTACTAGTTGGCTACAATGTAACCCTGGGCTTACATGCTAGAACCCCTCCCCTTCCCCCAAACAGAAATAAAATCTGGAAATCAATAAGGTCTATTTTCATGTATTACCTTTCATCAGGCACGGAAACACTACACCTCAGCTTTTCCTGTATTGCAATTCCCTACAGGTGTATGCCATTACTGCGGTAAGTCACAAATTTGATTATTAACATTAATTGAAGGCCTAAGTTAAGTTAGCCCTAGGTGTCCAGTAAAAGCCTAGGCCTTAGCTACAATCTGGGACTAAATACCTTGGGACACCATGCTCCCCCTTTCAATGTTGGCTATAGGATTACTGTTCAAAGTGTACATTCACTCCTATAGTGCAACACTGGAAGGGGGGGGGGGGGGGCAGGGTTTCATGTTATCCTCTCACCTAAAATTTAGAATTTTATTTGCAACATTCGACAAATTGTCCCAACAATTTTGTCCAATAGTGTCTGAGAATTCCGACAGGCCAGAAGCATGTGTGGGGACAAGGAAAAAGTGTCAATTTGAAATAAACAGCTAAATGGGGGTGATGTTCCTTGCAACAAGAAACATCAGCAGTGCATATTTGTCATGTTTGGGGCATATATTGAAGTTGGTTTACTGTAATAATATTATTGTGTGAATGCTGTCAACGTTATTAGTAAGTAAAGGGAGGACTAAGTCAAATCCATGAGGAGCTTTGCACCACATGTGCTAAATAAAATCCAGTCATTAAGGCAGTAACATCATAAGTCCAATGCATCTTGTTGACCAGGAAACTACTTTAAGACATTTTGAATAATACAAATGACGTACTTTCAGCTTAAACTGATATTAAAACAGGCACCAAAGAACAAAAAAAAAAAAAAAAACCTAAAATGTTGGTAGTCAGTTTTAAGAAGACTGATGTATATGTGCTATTTATTGAAATTGTTCATACTGATGACGTGTTGTCTGGTACTGAAGTAACTGCACATATAATGACTATTATGCTTGACTTGCAGGATAATCTGAGTGACAAAAGTGTGCCATCATTATGCAAAAGAAACCAAAAAATGCAAATTAAATAGATGTGACGTTTGTTCATATTCATATAACAGTGACATTGTGACACCCATTCTATTGTACTGTACATGGTTTCCTACCATATGTTAGTCATTTTAATTTAATTGCAGAACTAACTATAATGCAATTTTCCAATTACCAACAGATACATGTAAGATTATTGATAACAATCTTATTTCGTGTAGTATGAGATAATTTTCTGGATAATGTAAAATATAGTCAAAAAAGGAAAAATGTTCTCATTCCAGACTTGCTTTTAAATAGAAAGTGGAGACAATACTTAGCTAGAGTTCATTTTTCAAAGTAAAAAAATATCACTGCACTTTCCTTTAATTGATATAAATTACAACTTACATACAGTAACTTCTTCAAAATTAATTTGTAGAAGTTCAAAACATTTTCTTATCCTGCATTAAAAGGAACCTGATAGTCATTCAAGAGGTGAAAGTAACATGAAACTTGTTTCTCAGTACATAGGTGAAGTCAAATACCATTGAAACTAATATATATTGATGTAAACTTAGCCATTAATATGTACTTCAGGACTTGAGAGTATAGGCAATGTGTACCCCAGCTTTTATCAAAATGGAGCCACCAAATGAATGCAAACAGAATTTTCTCATTTAAGTTTACAGTTTTTCATGAGGAAGCAATATTTTACTACTTTCTCATCCAATGGAAGAATACTAACACGTTTAAAAATAGAAAATGAAGGGTACGAACTAGCAAACTTTTAACACTGATTATAATATCTCAGTGTTTTGGCAAATATGGACCAATCAGAATGCTCAAAATAGGGTGTTCTCTGTCACGTCCATTCAACACAATGCAAATTCGTTCATATATGGTGATACTCAGTTACTCATACATCCTGCTCCCTGTAACCTCTGCAACTTGAAAAAATACCCAACTTGCAGTACTACCGTGTTAAGAGGAAGATTATACTACAGTCAGGAATAAGTCATGTAATTCAACAAAGTGCTTAGACCTAGCTGTCAATCCTGAGAATTTCATCAAAGTAAGTAAGGACTTTCCTGTGAGGAAAGATTTCCTCCGGGAGAAAATTTCACACACTGGAAAAAATCCCACAGATTTCCCATATGGGAAAATTTCCCAGATTTCCCACATGGGAAAAATTTCCCATATAGGGAAAAATTTTCCAATAGATTTACCATATGGGGAGAGTCTCTCATTTCTCGCAGGCCCAAATATCCACATACTTTTATAAGGGTAGGTCTATTAATTGAAGGTCTTATAATTTGAAATACACCTTCCTGGTCAGCCATAATGCAAAGCATGACATCATCTTACAATTTCTCCAACTGAATTTGTCAGAATGTCAAAATCTTAAACACCAGACAAAGCAAAAAAAAGCAAAAAAAAAAAAACTTACATCATATCTGCCCAGAGATGATTGGGTTTGTTGGTGAAGTTGAACTGTCTCTGATAGTGCCCATAGTCTCTGCATGTGTTCCGCTACTTCCTTTGCGGCTGGATCCGTCTTTATAGAACCAAAAACCAAATAGTAATATAAGGCATGGCAATCAACTCAGAGTATTCTCAATATTTACTTAAAAGAACATTTTTGAGTCAGTGACAAGGGTTTGAAGGCCTCTGCATTATGCCTCTTACATAAACATCTTATCATTGTCTGTCTCATTGTAATGGATGTGTCAGGGTGTCCAGAGATACATGTGATGATGGAAAGGTCTACAAAATCCAATAGAGATCAATTTTGAGACTTCTTAAATGTAAAGTCACTGTGCAAAATTTCACTTCTCTTGACTTCTGAACCCATGCGACATTACAGGGTGTTCAAAGTTGGATGTACCCAGCCTTGAAACAGAGAGAGTTCATCCCAGCAATTTCCTAATCAATCATCAAATCAATCAATGAAAAATGGAAATGTATATCAGATGGGTTGAGATGAGTCAAGAGTCATAACTGAATTATACAGATCTGTTTTGATTTCTTCTTGGAACAATTGGCAGGGGATGGGCTTGAATGTGCCTTTAGCCTCTCACTTTTTTCATTGGGACTTAGCTCCCAAAGCCTCCCCCAGTTCCACCACAATTGATTTAGTCTAGCCTGGTGTTGAAACTCAAATGTAAAAATGCTTAAAAGGAAGCTAAACTAGCACTGACAAATTGCTGAAAATTTATCTAAAATAGAAGTTTTCAGGACTGCCTAGGAATTGCTTGCCTATGCCCCTACGGCTATGAGCAAATACGTGATTACGAGTGATTTCAACTGTACTGGGTTTCGATAGACTTGGAGTCATGAGTTTTGCATTGGTTTCTCATAAACACTGTTTCATACAGTCAAATAATTTTCAAATATTTCTTAAATTTTGACATAAAGAGGCCATCTTGCTGATAATGACCCATTCTAAGCTAAGTAATTTACAGTGTTAGACAACATGTAAATATTACCAAGAACTTGGGATCTAATATTATTTGTGAATCTCACACCCTATAACTTTAAAAGGAAGGTCACTACTTTTACATCAGTGAAATATGTAAGATAGGCCCTTGAAGTACATCTTCACATGCTCAGCAACAGCAAAAGTCCCAGGGAGGGATGTACCTAAGCAGGAGAATACCTATAAATAAATGATTGTAAATATATTGAACACTGTTAGTTATCTTTAGTTATCTGTCAGGGAAATGTTTTGGCATTTTTGAAAGTCTGGGTTATTTTCAGTAGTGTTGAAGATTAATCTTGTTTCCCTTGGACAGGAGAAGTATCAACAGTACAAAGGGTATATAAGAAGAGAGCATACCAACTTGCAATATCACACCATGCATTTTGTGGCTGACATTTCTCACTTTTAGGAGTCTCAACATTTGTATACATTATCACAAATTCCAAACAACATCCCCCAAAATAACATCAATATATAACATTTTTTTCAATTTTTTCCAATTGATATGAGTTAACAGTAATGAGGTTACAAGTATCTTAAACAAAATGTTATGATTTTAAGAGCATTAGTGGAGGAAAAGTTTCAGCTAATCACAATCATTGTTACAAATATATCTTGCATTACTCGAGCTGGAAAGCAATGTCAGTCCCCTCCATGATGTTTACAATGAATGATGTTTCCTCATTCTCATGAAACAAAGATTTTGATGACAAACAGCATGATGTCTTCTGCAGGCTGTTCTGCAGGCTGTTCTGATGTCTTCTGCAGGCTGTGCACTTTTTTTAAATATGCAGATGTTAAAATTGCCCATTGCTCCAGCTCATTTCTGACCCTAGTCCTCTGTATGTTTTTGACATCTTTTCTGTGGACAAAATATTATTTTTATCTTCCTATTTTTTTTTTGTCCAAAGACAGGCTGTCCAAATGATGGCTGGACAGGTTGCTGGCTTAAGCCTTGAACTACATTGGATGAGGTTATGGCACATAATGTACCACATTGAATAAGGTCACTGAACATAACCGAACTACTTTGAATTGGTTACTGATCTTAACCACGCTACATTGAATAGGGTCACTAATACTGCACTATAATGAATAAGGTTACTGAATATAACTGCACTACATTGCATTAGGTTACTGAACGTCACTGCACAATATTGAGTAAGGTCATTAAACGTAACCAGGCCCGTATGCAGCTTTTCCAGTGGGGGGGAGGTTCGCTTTTACCACAAGTGGAACATTTTACCCTACAATTTTGACCAACAAATTAAAACTCATTGTATATGTTGCTACCATATGCCTACTATCATAGGCTGAGTGGAACTCCAGATCTTGTGGGGGGTTCGTCCCAACCCCCTGGATACGGGCCTGGAACTGCATCACATTGAATATGGCTTAACTGCACTACATTGAATAACATCACTAAACATAACTGCACTACAATGAATAAGGTTACTGAACATAACTAACTACATTGAATAAGGTTACTGAACACAACTGCACTACATTGAATAAGGTCACTGAACTGCACTACATTGAATTAGCTTACGGAACATAACTGAACTACATTGAATTACGTTACTGATTTTGCTGCACTACATTAAGCAAGGTTATTGAACATAACTGCAGTATATTGAATAAGGTCACTGACCTTAACTGTACTACTTTGAATAAGGTCACTGAACTGCACTACACTGAATAAGGTTACTGAACATAGCTGCATGACACTGAATAAGGTTGCTGAACTTAAAGTGATGTGTGATAAGCAAAATAGTTACAACACTGAAATTACATGTCCAAAAGTTTAGCCTGTCTTTTAATTGCAACATTCAGACAATTTTGGAAAAATAGATAGGTTTCAGGTGGTAAGGTCTACCATATGGTTTCAAATGCTTCAAGCATAATGAAACAAAGAGCAGTTTGGCTGACAGTTTTCATTCAACTTAAAAGTGTGCTTCTTTAAGGAAGCCTATAGGAAGTTTACTTGTAACGAATAAGCAGTTACTCAAAACAGATATGAATGATGCTACAACCAGGCAATCAGTTTGTAAGTTATTTGTAATACAGTAGTTTGTTTCATCAATACTACAACACCAATCACGGAGAGAGGACTTGATTAGTAAGCTTTTTATACACCAATGAGACCTTTACTATTGCATATTCATTATATACATGCTTACAAAAAGAACCCAGCATTTTCAAATATGATTCCTGCTATTTACTGTTTTTATGTAAATTTTGTTGCTTTTTGAAGTAGTTATTGCTATTTTCATTCATTGAATGATGTATTCAATATATTCCGTCCATTAACAACCTCACATGTACCTTTAAAAATAAAGACGAAATTAAAACGCAACATAAATATTATCCTTCTGGATTTCTATACACACATAATCACTTTAAGGTTAAAGAAACTGCAAGTTTGGCATACTATTTCCACCTTGATATATTAAAGTAACCAATGTTACACTTCAGTCCTATGTGGTACTGATAAACAAAAAGTTTCAAAAGTTTCAAAGCTCAAATGGTGACTTCTTGGTGGAAAGGGATTAAGCTTAATAAAAGAAAAATGATGTGTATAGGCTTCAGAACTACGCAGATGGGTAATGATGTGACAACATCCATCTATTACATACGTGGTCCTGAGTTGAAAACGCTTGATTTGTAATCTTTACCTTTTCCTCTGATTGAGTATTGCTATCTTCATCCTGCTCCTTCAACCATTTCATAATCATTGAGTTACTTTCATCCTAGAACAACATGGAGGAAAATATGGTAGAAATTAAAGTATTTAAGAAACCTGCCTTATATTAAAACACATGAGTATAGATGCAGTTAAGAATGCAATGTGTACACATTGTCAGGACTTGGTGGCCACTGTATGTAATAATATTACCTAATAGAAGATTATAAAAGCTGTTTAAGCAGAGGTTTATATAAACACATTATGTGTAAAGCATACAAAGAGAAAATCAAAGGTAACATAGTCTCTCTTTGATTGTAAACAGATTCACCTGAATTAATTATGTTAGTCAATTCATTGACAAACAGTTTACCTACTGCAGGTTTTATACACATTTGTCAGATGATAAAATAATGTCAAACAAGCTGTGGACTACATCTGTATGGGTCAACAACAGTGGCTTTTGCAAAGAAGAAAAGTTGACCTAAGTTAGGAGACAACAAAATCCTTTTATCAGGTAGAAATCAGTGGATAAGACAAGTGCCCCTTTGGAGGAATAAGCATCATGACATGACAAACTTTGAATAATAGCTGTGAGGGCTGCTACCTTCTCCAACCTGTCTGACTGCAAGGAAATGTTTTCCACCTTGAAAGAGATCCAAGCAGGAGATGGCTGTTGCATTAGCAGTCTGACGAGATACACACCCCTAGGAGAGAACAGCATCTAAAAGAAAAAAATAATAATATTCAATGAATATACTTATTCTGTGATTAATTTTAGACTTATAATGATGTAAAAGTAGATTTCAAGAATGCAGTCCTAGATGTATTCATAGAAATTAAAATTATCCATTGTAACCTTTACTGTATTATATACTCCTCTTCATATTTTAATATTTACACTGGATTTGAAATTAATGCAGAGGTAAAATCTCAAGTGTTTCTCCTCATGTCTTCAGACCAAGAGCAATTGCATTCTGACTTTCAAAAGACAAAATTACGATACACACAAGAAGCTCTGCACGGGTATTGGCATGCTAATTTGATCAAAGGACTTTCCTTTGAACAAGTTTGATTTAGCACGACTAGACAAATCATTTCCTTCTCAAGCGATGCACACTCTTCACAAACAAAACTAATGGTTGACCATACATACCAATGAATATTATTGCTAAAAAACTGCAAAAGAACACAAATACTATCAAGCAGTGCAGAGTACTTCAAATGTGCACTTCATCTAACTCTAATTGAAACTGAGTATGAAATCACAAATGTAAAAAATAAAGGGCAAACCCTACAAATTTTTAGGGATGCCTACACACTAAAATGGCTGCTCTCCCTTAATATAGATATACCCATAGTCCCATACACGGAATGTATAGTATGTTTTGTTTGCATCTGAAAGCGGTGTATCTGTGCTAATACATGGTCTTGTCACACTAGGATACTCTAGATGATGTAAACTAAAACATCACATACCTTGTCAGATGATATGGTAAAATAATCCTGGCTTCCGGTTTCACAATGAGGGTTGGGCATTAACTGGTACTGATAAAGACATGTACTCCATTTCTCTTTACCTGCAATGAAAGAGAGAAACATTGCTACATCATTACAATATTACAATAAAATACTGCTGACCCAGAAATCACTGAATGGGAGGATGAAGCAGTGTAGATACCATCTCACTATTAACACACCATGAATAGTGTGCAGTGAAATCAAAAGCAGTGACTGCTTGGAATTTGTTTCGGTTGTAGATAGGCCGCTGTTTCAAGGTTTCTTCAGAAAAAAATGAATAAATTTCCCATTATTGTTATGGAATTAATACTTTCCCAAACTTTTGTAATGTTTTTTCCCATAAATTTGGTCAAAACTTGTAGGGGAAAGCCACTATTTTCCTTTTTCTCCTTCTCTGTGATTTCCATGATCTTGGAAGAAGAGAAGTGGCATTGATGATACACTGCACTTGTAGCTCTAATGCAATAAATAAATCTCTCAGTGGTTACGTTCAGAATGGCACATGCAACCCCTCAAACATCATAGAAGCACCCATCTACTTTGAGTATATCACACAGAGCACAGGATGTAAGAGCAGCTGTGTTCATGACCTCTGATATTATGAATATGCAATTGACAAATCACTGAGGAGGGTACACAATGGCCAATAAAACAAAAGAAACACAGTGAAGGAGGTAAATGTCTAAATGTTCTAAAGGAAAACCAGATTTCTGTCAACTTAGTACTTTAACCAAATTCATATTTTATGTCTGAGAGAGTATGATGAAACATTGGTAATGAAATTGCAGTACACACAGCACAACACAAGTGTGTTGATGACACAGAAGCCTTCAGTAGTACTTTGTAGTTTCAACCCTTGAACTGGATTAATGATCATAGTTTTGGTTATTTAATTTTGGATGACTTCATTTTGGAAGCTTGTTGTCACTGGGACAGCCAAATGACTGAAATGCTTACATTTTAACACTTGTACTAATTAATATGATGATAATGTGAATTGCATTGAAGGGAAAATGCAGTCTACTTAATGGCAATTGACCATTGAATGCCACTGAATTTCAAACAAGGCTTAATAATAAATATTCACTTGCAACAATTATCTGCTATAAGCATCTATTAGATTAGTCTGATGAAGGCTGCAATAGTTCATTAATATAATTGACCTGTGATGGTTACTATGTGACTCTGCAGCCTCTAGATATTAGCATGAACTATTTCCACTAAACTGGACCATCTGTATTGTACTACCTGGGGAAAAAACTTACTGCATCCTAACTTACAGCATGAATGAAAGGAGAAACCAACTCCACTGGTTTGGTTTTGGTTTGATGGGCTTGTATAAACCCCCTTACAAATCGAACAGTGACTGACTTCCACGATAGAGCCCTAGATCAAATCCAAGGTCCTTCATTCACACTATGGGCCCCCATTAAACTCATTGAATCAAACTTGTTAATTTCAAAAAGATTGGTGGCATATTAATCCCCAGTACATCAGCTTCTTGTCAGCTTTAGAATCATTATCGATCAAACATGTAAAATAAAAATGTTGCTCTACTTCGTTCAGCTTTTGAAAATGAGATTTTTTTAATATGAACCAATCACTTTTAAAACCAGGTGTGATTGCTGAGTAGTTAAAATGTTTACAAGTGACATAAAATAACTGTTGCAAGTTAGATCCTATCACAGTTGTTTTTGATCTTTTTATTTCTTCTCTTCACTAACCAAGTGTAAACTGGTTACCTGCCAGGTGACTTGAGCTGTATTGGCAGCACATAATGGAAATGAGCTGGATGCATGTTGGTGTGCTACACAGGGAATAAGACTAGTATCTCAATTTGTTACACAAATTAAAATGGTCAAACTACTACACAAATGGAATATTGTGTAGCAGTTTCGGTACAAAGTTAGGGATTCCACTGATTTTGCAACACGGTAGACAAGAAATTTGAAAAATGCTATTCAAACTTTTGAACACTGAATTATTTTCTGGTACATGCCTGTAATCATTGACTGGGTATAATAGTTTGTAAAGCATTTTGAGCTGTTTCATTCTTCATTACATATGACTAAGCCTATTTATAAACCTCACAAAAGATGTCACTGGTAGCAAAACAGTATCTCTAGTTAGCTTCAGAATTCAAACACATGTTTAAGCCAACTTTTGAATTCCCTTCTGGTAGAAAAGAAAAGTAGACATATGTATCCAGAGTATCTGCAGTACTTTAATGATCGACCCAGCCAGGAATTTGTTTATTGACAAAAAGATATTATAAAGACAATACATCTGATAATTGTGTAAATTTTCACGTTAAAAATCTCAAAAATAGGATGTTTACAATGTAACCTCAATGCTTGGAGAGTCTTCTCGTTTGTTCTTGACAGTACTTTTATCAAAACTTTTCTGCATGCTATACACCAACCAATGGTGGAACTTCTCTATAGATGTGATAGTGTTGTGTACTTTCAAGACCATGGTAAATACCTCCCCAACCAAACTGAGCCCCCATTTGCGAAATGCTGCAAGCCTGGTGTGCAGATCTCAAAAAAAAAAGTTAAAGTTTTTCAGTGTTCAATATCATGCTTTTCAAATCAGTGTTTAACTACTGGGGGGTGTTTGAGAAACTGTACAGCGTAGTGTGCTAACTTTGCAGCAAATAAAACAGGTCTAAGCTGTAGTGCTATCCACATCAACTAATATTTCTACCGTATTTTCTCACAATTTTTAAGTGCTTTCCCTTTTCCATGCGAGTAAAAAGTCAGTTGGTGGATACAGGTTTCAAGTGTAATGTCCACAAAGCAAGTGAAGTTTACTCATATATGTTACACACTCTTTGCTTGTTGTTAATTTCTCTAATACTACAAACCTTTCACATCTTCTCCAACTTCTTCTGGAAGTATTTTCACCTTGATGGTTATGAAAGCTGTGTAAAAGTTCTTGAAGCTGATGCTGACAATCTGCCAATATAACAATGTCAACATTGAAAGTTTTGGTATAATACTGTAAGCACATTCTGATTAGCAAATGATTGACATTCAGGTAAGTTGAATAAGTTCCTAAAAAAGCACCATTGGGAGACGATAAAATGTGGAGATTTCTTTGCACAAATTTACAAGTTTGCTACTAATTTATGGCAGAGATACATGTACATGAAACAGAGATGTCACAAGCATAATTTACCAAAATACTGAAAATTTTAAAAATCTTTCAAAGCCCAAATGAGGCTGAGAAAATTATTAATTAATTTGCCACCTAGTTAGAGGGGAATCAACTTTGAATACAAATATGACCACAATAAAAAACAGTAATCAGTTACCCTACTTGTACATCCGTTGCTCATGCAAAGGAAACATTTTACAACAAACAGCCATGAAACTTCTGTCTTCCTTAAAAAGGCTGTATTGCATCACTCTAAGCTATATTTTTACTTCCCAGAAAGCAAAATTCTCAACTGGTTCTAAGTTACAGTACTCTTTGATTGACAGCAAATTCGAACAATGCAGAGCAGCTCGTATTACACAGCATACACAGGGATCCATCGTTTTGATTACACATGTGGAGGAATTTCAGACAGGCTGAGGGAGGGACTAGATGTTGGTGGTTGGGAGAATTGAAACTGTCTGGGGTGATGAGTTTTTGTCTTTAAAAAATTGAAACTTCAGCCTTTACATTACATCTACACATCTAATCATCCAATTTTCTGAAGTCCTAAAAGAAAAAAATAATGACATTCAAAACAAATCAGATTTCTGACTTAAATTGGATGAGTGGCATTTCTGATGAAACTCTTTGGGCTAACATAAATTAGTTTTCTTAATCCCCTTCTAAGCTCTACTATCTTTTTCCCCTTTACACTCTGCTGAAACAGCTCTTCTGAAAGAACCTGTCAACAGTAAAATGTTACAGTCCACTAACTTTTTATCAAGAAAATATTCTCCATCTAGCTTTAGAAACCTGCAAACATTTAAGAAATCCTGCCACAGTTCTTGTCCCTCTCCCCTCCCCATTTTAAGAATAACTTAATTAGTTTCAAACTATGTACTTTCAAACCATTTTATGAAACACATGCAAAACATGGTGGAGTACATCACTAGCATATTTCTGCATTTCTCAATATTAGTTTAATTGCAGAAGACCCATTCCCAACATCCAGAAAGATTTCTTCTTAGAAGGTACAGAATCCTTTGCTTCAAAATACCTTCTCTAAATATGAAATACTGTTCACTTCATTATGTTATCCATCACAATTCACTTTACAACATGGACTTTTCATAATTTTTGGGGATAATGTTGAACCCTGTTTCCTCTCCTCCCTCTCTTATAATTGTAAGAGACAAGTTTACCCTGAAGCAATGTGATCATTTATGCTTACCTCACATGGTGTAACAGCAGGCAAAATATCAAGAACCAAGGCACCACTTGACCGTTTCTGGGAACTGCTCACAGAGTTAAAATTATTCCCACTTTTCTGGACATCCAAGTTAAGCTCACAAAGTTTTCCCACAGAGCTTGCTAGCAGATGGTTTTCTCTCTTGAAACTGAATTTTTGAGGCAGCATTTTTTTCACGAAATTTCTGCAAACAAACGGAAGAATTAAGCACAGCTATGAGTAAGATTACATTTTACACATGCTTCAGTTTTCTTCATTATATATACAGTCAGTAACTGATGGTCATAACTTAATGACATCATGTTGCCTAGACTGTACATGATCCTCTCAATTGAGCCCTAGTCCACAAATACCTATGACACACACAATAAAATGTAAACTCACTCAAATTGTGCAAGCAAGAATTGAGTGACAAACAGTTTAACAATTAACTTGATTCTCAGAATTTCAGTTAAATACACTGTAAGTATTCAGAATGCAAAAAACTGACATAATGCTTAAGTACTAACTTACAAGTTGAAAATGTAGGAAAAGGGATTAACAACTCAAGTAACATTAGACTGTATTATAAATAATAATGACCAGCAGCACAGGATGTCCTGAGGACATACTATTCTTCCTCAAAGAGTAATGTACACCTGACTATACCCTGCAGTATGTAATGGTATTTAATAATGCAGGTGTTTGCATTACATTCTTTATTGACAAAATGACTGCAAATTCTTCAATATACAAGTGAAAAAAAACTTGTTTTTTTCAGATTAAAATCTGTATCTTATGTTCAGACTGGAAACATGTATCTTGCTTTTGGACTGAAAACTTCTATTTCATATTCCAAATGAAAACTTGTTGGACTACAAACTTTTTTTTTTCCGGAAAATGTCTATTTTTGGACTGAAGAAGTGTACCCATGGTATCTGATCTGCAACCAGTACTGTGAAATTGACCAGATGGCACTATTTTCATGGATGTAGCCTACTCAAACACGAAATTTATACGTATTTTGTTTTAAAGGGGGGATCATTCAATCCCCTCACCAACTTCCAAGATGCACCATTTTCAAAACTTAAGAAATTCCATTCCTGCCAGTTCCTACACCATCCCGTTTCCATTCATGCAATCAAATCTTTTGTATGCGGGATGGGAATTAAATCTTTGCTAGCTCCCAGATTATTACTTCTTACTATTGGGCTACGCTCAAATGAAATAGTGAATTAATAAAATAGGATTAGGACAGGCCTAGCCTTGACTACAAAACTGAACTAACGTTACTCGTTAGGCCTAATTCAATGGAAGATATGATATCCACAGCCAACCTACATACTACTTTACTACTTACGAGGCCCACACATATCACTGGATGCCTGAATTTCGGGCCAGCAGCCGAAAGGCCCGGAACTTTGGGAAGACTGACAGCACTCTTGAGTAATGGTATTATTGCGAAATTCGAGGTGGTTCGATTCCTACCCCACTGCCCCAGCCCTTAGGCTACAGTACTGTCAACTGTACTACAGTCTAGTACAGTAGCATGGGTTTCACGATCACGTACACAAACTAACTACTTTAACTTAGTATCAGTATCGTGCAGTGCACTCAGGCTCGTCACTATACAGTGTCACTGCACTGTTACTTACAAAGAATAGGCAGCTGGCCTAGCCCGCACAGCGGACGTGTGTTACTCAAGAAACTAGCTCTGACTGAGTTACGAAAAGATACATACCAACACCTGCTTCGAAGGTTACAATCCGCCGTAGGCATAGGCCTAGCAACGGTTGCTATAGTGTTTTGTTGACATGTTGTGTACACGTTACTTTGTACTGAAATATACACCGTCAGATGGTACTGAAACGACTATGAGGAGACACCTCTTTTGGTTTGACAGCTGCACGAAACATCTATTCTAACTACCGGTCGAAGAAACATCCAGTCATTGCTCAATAAAACGCTTGCATAAAGGTAACAAAACGTGCAGTTCCAGATATTCTGCCCATACGTTGACACTATTTTCCACGTAATATGTTAACTTAGTACGCAAGGCCTAACAACAATAAACATGTTAAGCCTAGGCCCTAACTTATGCTGTAGCCTTACTGCACAATAAATTTGAAGACTTGTTAAGTTGGAGGCTTAAGCTGTATGGCCCCGGGCTAGGCTTTGTGGTGTTAAAACTTTAGTAACATGACACAACCAGCTCTTTGATAGTGACAATCTTAATAACTCTCAGTTATTTGATGTAGGCCCAGGGCCATAACATGAAGAATGTCTTAAATTTTTTAAAACTAGATTTTCTTGAGCTGGACTGCACAAGACTGCCAGATGTCTAACTTAGTTGCCATGATCCACCTAGGAATAAGTAATCCTAAGTCGATCAGTATCATGAGTATCACTGCATTCTAGATGCCAGCACAATGTAGACATGATGTGTTTCCAGTGAAGTGTGACCTACAGTTCCACAAATAATGTCAAAAACAATTATTTGCCCTATCATTTTTGAAGTTCAAATTAAAGTGAATATATTACTCAAGTTATAGCAATATTTTTAAGTTCCTGCTTAAGTATGAACAAAAAATTTGCCAACATTACCAAAAATGTGTTTTTAATTGCTTGCTTTTGCTCATTTTGTAGTAGTGACTAGTAGTACTGTACTTCATGGACATTGTGTTCACGCATTTTGTATCAGAACCTCCATTTCAAAATTCAGTTTCTGTGAATTACTCAAATTAGGCATCACCGAAATGTGGCACAATCAGAAAGACACATAACAAACTATTACTTTAAAATTGATTGATTGTAGTAAATGTTTTATGTTCATAATGTTTGCTAGGTGATCTATTCATGATACTCCCAGTATACACTTACAGTAGCAGGATGAACGTTGTTTGGCAAGGCCTTCAGCCCTTTACTAGTAAATGTGGCTGGGTCAAACCAGTTCATTAACTAAGCCTAAGGTGCCCCTACAAGGGTGTATGGCTATTTGTCTGTAGCTTTCTGCTGGACAGTCCAGATTTGATCACCCTGTCCACCATTCATGTTCACTCTGAGCCGAACACTGAGTGTTTCTCCATTCTTAAAATTCTAACTCAAACCTTTCCTGCAACATGCAATGCACTTGGGATGCTTTGCTGAAGACAGGCTAGGATTCTGTGCAAATGGTGATGATGTTAGTGATGTCTTTGCTTACAAACACAGTATTGCAATGAAGGAAAGGTACTTGAACTTCAAAGTTGATGTGACGGTACATATGGTCTCTGTAATTTTTAGGGAGATCAAAGGCTATTTGCACTTTGCACATCTTGTGGACCTATTGTCTCAAGGAGGGAAAGGTGTTTGAATTTCCCAATCGGTATGTTTTGTTCTTTGGTTTACATGAAAATTGGCAAGGAATCACAAGGTCACTTGACTTTCTGGTTTCAAACATAGCATCTCAACTCTACACATGCGTAGAATAATGGTTACATGACATGTCATTCCATATAGAAAGTTTGTTTAGCAAAAAAATTTTCAAATTCTGTGCACCAACTCATGATCATGCTCCACTTGCAGGTAGAATATACAAAGATTTGGCTAAGGTTCAACTCAAGGTGCAGTATTGCTCTTTAAAGAAAAATCTTTCTGGTCAAGAAAGATCCAGTTGCCCCAAGGTTACAACATGCCATATTACAGCAGGGAATTACTTCAAGAAGTGTTTGTTGTTGTTTCAAAGTTTGGTGCTTATTTTACAGTGAAATTTAAGAACTTAGGATTGAGTTTGTTGTAAATTTACTTTAGAGTGAAATCAAGATCACATCTTGTCAACTCTCGTTATCTTTCTTTCAAGATGGTCAAGATTATATTAAAGGAAAGCAAGAAAAATCTAAGTAGTTGTCTGTGTGACATCACAGATTTCACATAGTGAACTATAAAGGTACCATATAGCATTTAGATCTGCATTTCTTTTAAAATGCATACATTGCAAATTGAACCTGCTATTGAAATATGATTTTCACCTGCAGAAAGAAAGATTTTTCTTCACTTTTGTGAAGTCTATATCAGTTTTGTTTAGTAACCTTTCCCATTTATTGATTACAATATGTGAGCTTATACTAAAGGTACAGTATCATTAGTTTTCCAGATGTGAGTAAGGCATGAGTACAGTAACACCGGAGCATACAATTTATGCCTTGTAGTTTGTACTGCACAAGTTTGTACAATGCCTGTTAGAAACCTTGCTATTTTTCTCCATTAGAATCAGTATCAATTTGTCTGATTGTGTCTCTTTCCTTTCCTCTGTTTTTACAGAATATCCTGAAATCTACTGAAATTAGTTGCTTAGCCATGGAGGCATCTCAATCACAAAATGCATCTGTTGCTCAGGTGAGGATTCATAATATAAATTATGATACATTCACGTAGACATAAAGAATTTTAAGACACTTGTTGAGTTAGTCAACAAAATATTTTCCATTGTTTTGCAGCTCTGCATCACACTGTATGAAGTATTTATTTCAGCAGTTATGTTCATAATTTATTTAACCATCTCATTCTTCAGGCTGAAGCTCCCAAAGAGCAGATACAAAGAACCTCTGACTACTACAGAACACAGACAATTCCAGACAGGTTTGAGCTCCCAGGTAACTCCCATGATCACAGTACAGTAACATGTTCAGTTCAAATTCATTTCATCTTCTCTTTCTAAAATAAAAGTGTAATCCATTTATAAGGCAAGTAAATGATTCAAAATATAAAGTGCTTGCCAGTCTCAGACAACAGTGCTCACTGACAAACAAGGTAATAAAGGCATGTTTAAATGTTACATTTTTGAACTTTGGTCTAAGTTTAGTAATTGTTACATGTAGCATGTTAACACTCATCAGTTACTTTAGTTAGGCATTTCTTGGTTGTCTCTTAAGGTGTTTCCTTTAACTACATTAACAAATTGGAAAGAAAATACTTCCCAAATTTGCTTATTTGCACAGTGGTATCCATAGTATGTTTTATTGTCAAAGATTTGGAGTAGTTGTTGTTACAAGTGGTACTTCAAAGTATTCATATTCTTATTCATGTTTATTTACATTTTCTTACCTCTTTGTTCTTGATAGACTCATTCCAAGGGTACAACAACAAAGCGCAGCATATAATGTACATTACCACAAACATGAAGTATGGTAGTAAGGCTCCCACCGTTCACACAGTGCCAACTAGTTTTCACTGTAAATCACAGAAGTTCACAGAGGTAAGCTATTAGAATTGCCATCTCTTAATTCAGTTAGGTTCTATAGCATGGTAGTCTGCTGGACATGTTTAAAGGGATTAGTCGGTGAAGAAAATTGAATTGAATCATAAAAATTAGGAATTTTTTTCTCTCTGTAATGGTAAAAACAATATCTCAATAGCATGTTTTCTTTAGAATATATGACTTTTTTAGAAATATTTACTTCAAAATTGAACATTGCATAATGACAGTGGTGGCACCAGGATGTCAGACTTGGGGGGGGGGGGGGCAAACTGAGGGCAGAGGAAAATGTTGGGGGGGCAAAGATTTTCGCGTGCAGCGCGAAACCAAGCGCGAAGCGCGAGGCCCTGCGAGTGTGGTCCAGGGGCCTGTGGTGGGGTCCAGGGGGGAAGCCCCCGGAAGGTCTGAGGTTTTAACATATCTCTGGGTGGAAAATTAAGTCCCAAGAGAGATATATTATTTATTTTTATATTATTTATTTTCTTGGTTGACCGTACTCCAAGGTTCCCAACTTTTTTCTTTGGGAGTACCATTTCACATTTACGTGGTGCCACCGAGTACACACACACACACATAGGCTACATACACTTCCATTCCAGTCACTTTATTCTATAAAAATGTGCAGTACTTACCATTATTCTTTGACAGTTCAATTCTCACCGTAGCCCCAGTTGAAGTGGCTGCAGGCATGATATGAAAACTGGCAGCCTGTGTAACATAAATTAGGCATTTAATCAATCATGGTTCCCTGGAAACTGTTCTTATTCAGTCCAATGCCAATACATAGTTTTGTGATTAAATTAATTTTGGATGAGTACAAGATCTGATTGGGAAGGGTGAGAGCAACTGGGGGGCAAAGAAACAATCTGGGGGGGCAAATGCCCCCTCATGCTTCCCCCCCCCCCCCATAGCGCCGCCACTGCATAATGGGGAATCCAGGCACAACTACTTGCATTCTTTTGTATACAAGATCTTCATGTTAATCTAGAACATAAACAATCTACATATTCCCTTCTATCAAATTTCCAGATTAAATAAAGGTTTCAATTTTAAGAAGAACAAAAACTGTTTGCAATAATTTTCCACTGGTACATTGCATTTTGGGTAACCCTTGGGTAAATAGAAATCTTTTTTGACAAGGGAAGTCTTTCTTCAAACAGCAATATCTTGAGTTAGGTACAAGACATTGACATGGGGTTTGAAACATCTGCAGTTAAAGTTATTTTTGTTCATTGAAGATTGATCCCCTTAAACTATGTATGTAAATGTTCAATCATTTGGTATTTTGACAAACTTTTCACGAACATGAGTTTTAATTGTTTACAGCTGGGTGACTTGGATTGACTTATGCATCATGTTCTATATACACTTTCAATATATTTGTTCATGTTAATCTCAACTTTTACCATTGTAGAATTTACCGCCATAGCATCTTCATTTTGCCATTAATTCACTCTTTAACTTTTTTTTTTTCACTTTTAGGATCTTGGAAAGTGTGGCATGTACAGAAATGAAGGTCTTAACACAGCTCTTGACCAGAGTCGAGTATGATGCCTACTATTGGATAGTTTTCACCATGTTCAGGACATTATTACTGTATTACAGTTTGGATGAAAAACATATTTGCAAGTGACACTGATTCAGTTTGTATATGCAAACAAAGATCCTTCATCACCATGTCTGTACATAAGGCAAATGGATTAACATGCAGACTTTTGCAAAGCGAAATGTCTTTTTATGACGTCACAATAAACTGGAAGCCTGATTAAGGTTACACTTTTGAGTACTAATATACCCAATGGACTATGGACGGTAGGTGCCCTGGTCCCAATTTTGGACCTGCGTTAATGCTTTTCAGGATGTGGAGCATTATGGAATGCTCAAAGATGTGTGCTGCTGTTAATTTGGGAATATGCTTGCTCATTTTCTCCTTACTTTTCCAGCCTTTTATAAACTGTTGAGTAAATTCCATTTGTCAGACGAGGCCGTACAGAGGCATATTTCATTGTGAGTCAGTCAGAACTATATGTCTTAGTATTCCTGTGAGATGATGTGAAAATTAAGGACTTGATATCAACAGAGATTTGATACAAACCCCTAAGAAATCACAAAACTCATGAGTTTGGCCGTTGTTTGAGCAGATTTAATGTTGCTCATACCATTGGTATATCCAGCAATCTAGTTGAGTGCTACTATTTGTGTTGATCATTTCCATGTTCATCATCTATTGGCCAAAGTTTCCGTTGCTTGTAATATCTCAAGACCTATTTTACATGTTTTCAAAGATCTGATGGATTTTTTTTCAACTGTGATTTGAGTTGGTATAGTTTAGAAAAATAGATAAAGAACTTTGATTGATATTGCACAAGTTTGCTGTACCTGTGTTCAATTGAAGCATGCAACGGTTGAGATGGTTTGGATTATGTGTTTCTGATATGGTATAATTACTTTTACAACATTTATCCATCCATTATTTTCACAGCCTCACCTTATGATTGGTTGCTAAGTGTCATGTGAGGGTCTTTCTTTTTCTTTTGTAGTGATGGATATTTACCTTATTAGTATAGAAAAAAGCATTAGCAGCACATTGACTTAAGACTGTCAAAATTTCAATTTTGCCACTTCTTTACATTGTAGGAAAAAAAACAGTTCCTAAAAATTACTGTAACATGCCCATATTAACCATCTTATTCCTAATGTTTTGTAGAAGAGTAGACTTAGCGAAAGCCTTGGGGCTTATGTTTCAATGACAACAATGTAATGACCTCTCACCGCAGCACAATATTTTGGTTACAATGAGCACTGTGTTTTAATGTGTCCTCATGTTCCCATCCTAGTTCATAAAGATATGTGTGACGGGCAATAAAGGTAATCTATCTCTCTTTGATTGATATAAAATATGTCAGAGGTCTATGAGTAACAGGTCACAACTAGTTCTGGGTAAGGACGCAGAATTTAAGACCAGCTGTACATCAAACCTTCCATTAAACATTTGATTGGCCAGACCATAGGAACTATTTTTGTGTTTTCCCTTTCAAACAATTTATTGTGTATATACTTCATAAAGTACTTGCAGGAGCTGCCAGAAATGAACACAAGCAAATAATAATATTCATCTTCATTCATATTCACTATTCATTCTGTCAGGGTTATCTATGTGTAGAGTTTATTCCAGCCAGTGCACATATGCGTTACATATTGTGGTCTGTGGACACCATGGCTACAGCAATACAGGCATTGACCAGTGAGAAAAATCTTGTAATAAATTTGTAAATAAACTCTGATAACGTTACCATTAATACCTATTGTTCATTTATATCTCTGAGTGTTTCAGTAAATTTCTAAAATAATATTACTTGAACAGTCTATCAGAATTCCATACCCCTTGCGTGTTAATTCTAAAACAGTGCTGAAAGTCCATTTTAATTTATCTCTGTTGTGCCAAAATTATTAGTGATTTGTGCAACTTTTTTGTTTTTTTCTTACATCAAAATTGTTTTTATCATTAATTGATATCATACCTAATATACAGTAGCTTTTTCCCTAGCAACAATCACAAATATGGGGTTCTTTACTGCTTACAATGTTTTGAAGGAAGAGTAAGCAAATACCTCCTTTCGGATTCGGAGCATCTTTCCAGAAGTCCCAGAAAAGTATTTGGGTGTTTTTTGAGACACTGATTTTGAAACTTTCATTTTGCTGTACGACGAAAGATATATATATATGTATAAATGGGTAGGGAGTAATTACATTTTGGTGCGCCATCATCTGTAGTACAACACATAGGCCCGATTTATGGGGAGGTCTCAGAAAGGTGTAAGTTAAGCATCCCCATCTGACTACATTGGTATGAGGTACCATCCAAAAGATTTGGGAACTTCATATCAGACAGCTAAAATGTGTCAGCACAAAAGCACCTACTTGTTGTAACAGAGAACCCATTTAGATAATTTGTTTTTTCTGTTCATATAGGCAATTTTCGTAGTGTAATCAGTAGTGTAGCTAGACTTTTTTTTCCAAGGGGCGGGCAAGCCGACACATTTTGCGGATTACTTTAACATGTGCGTGATCGTTACTTTTATCAGACCCTGTTGGGCCCCATCTACGATGGCCCATTAGTGCCACAGAGAAAAAATTAAACTACCTTACCAGAGAAAAAATTAAACCACTGTACCACAGAGAAAGAAAATTAAACTACTGTACCACAGAGAAAAAAAATACTAATCTGTCATAACAGATTAAATAACAATTAAGCCACTGTAATCTGTCGAACAGATTAAACAATCTGTCATAACAGATTAATTTATTCAACAGTTTAAATAACCTGTTAAGACAGATTAAATATTCCGTTAGAACAGATTAAATAATCTGTCGTGACAGATTATTTAATCTGTTACAACAGATTATTTTATCTGTTACGACAGATTAAATAATCTGTTATGACAGATTATTTAATCTGTTCTAACGGATTATTTAATCTCTCTTAACAGATTATTTAAACTGTTGAGAATATTGCCTTCTTTTGGTTACCTTCCAGTTATCCAACATAGGAAAACCTTTTACACATCTGCCTTGCATGGTATGATGATCACTGGGAGATCATGTAAGTATAGGCCCTATAAATAAATAAAATAATAATAAATGAACTGTACTGATATAAAATGAGATGAAAAACAATTCTTGAATTATTTTTCTCTGAGGTAATAAATTTCGCTGTGGGCCATCGTACGGATCACCTAGTATATCTCATACACACAAGGTGTCTCGTACATACTCACGAATTGTTATAGGTGGACAGTCTTTTCGTCTGTAAATGTTTCATTACCATCTGCTAATAAGGTAGGCCTAATTGTAATTAATAATTTAGTCATTTTGCGGCAGCGAGGGACCACACAAGTGTAAAGGAAGTTTTTGGCTTACATTATTACAACTTCACGTTGAGGGGCTACCACTTGAAAATTTTGCATCATTTTTTTTTTTTCAGATGTCAATCGCGCCGATCTTAATATAAGTCATATATCATACAAACGGCATTTCTAACAACGAAAAACTGCTCTAGACGAAGAAGTTGTGACGTCAGTAACCCTGTCGGTGTTAGCCGTGTTTGTGGGAAGCTAATATCCCATAAACATATAGTGTAACGTTAGTTGTTTGTACCACGTGCTTCAAGTGAGCTGTAAGTCTACGTCACGTGCTTGTCAGCATGCGCAGCAATTCATTGTTTACATTTTTGCGTTAGTGCAACCAGGTTGCTCTGAATTCTTGGATATCTTAGACTATAGACTCAATAGAAAAGAAGGGGCATGCCATATATGCTAGCTAGAGGCCTCGTCTTTAAGATAAATTTTGGGCGTTGTCTTGGCATTTTGATACAAACTCGTTGCAGAAGGAAGGCCTATAGTATGTCTCTCTCATTATCATATTTACTCTTGCCAACACCGCGGGAAGTATGTAATATTCGAACAGACTCATGGAGGTTAGTATATTTCTTAATGTTTATGTTCTTTGGTGTAATTTGTAGACTCACTTTTGTACGTATGCATCTTTGATATACAGTAACTAATGTATTTTGTATTTATGTTGACTGTTGTGGTTTTCACGGAAGTAAGGAAGGAAATGAGAAAGAGAAAAAGGAAAGAAAATCAAAGAAAAATTAAATTACCGTTATTCTTCCAGTGAAAACGCTGAGTTTGTGTATGGTGTCCCTGGGCCGGTTCACACTACACCCGATCGCGGCTATATGTAGTTTTGATTTTTTTTACACAAGGGAGTGATGCTATGTAGTACGTCTTTTTTTTTGTGAATGAGACATTACTCACCCCTTCAGTCTCAACCAGAAGTTACCAGCTTGAAGATACGCCTTCAAGACAAAAATCGATTCTTTCTCTCGCGTGGACTAAGAGGACATCCAGTTAACTTGCTCAATCGCGTAACCGTCCATTGCTATAGCAGTTAGTTGGTGACGGTCGACTGAAAGTTGCAATTCGCAACCAGAGAATGTGTTATTGATCAATAACATGCTGTGAGACTTGTCTTGTGTCACATTGAAAACCTGCACATAGGCCTAATTTATAAATCTGTTCCTTACCGTTGATAAGCAGAAAATCAGGCCGATTGGAAAAGCCATCGTAAATATAGTGAAGGGAGTGATTGTACTGCAAGGTCTCCACCCCTTCTTGTACAAAGAGTATTATGTGACTGGATTTGTCTTCGTCATAATGTGTAAGATGGGAATCCTCCTATATGAGGAGAGACTACATTATATTGTAACGTAAATAGCCTTTACAACCCTCCTTGGAGAAAGCTGCAACAGAGCTGTTAAAGATCTTGAGTTAGATGTTATTGTTCCTTAATTAAAAGCTACTTAGGAGACTTTGGGTAGCACGAAATCAGTAAACTGATGTAAAAGTACACACTGGACATGTTTGCATGGGTTTCATGTAAATATTATTGTTATTATTATATTATTAGTGGTAAATACTTAAAGAGATTGTGTCCAAACTTATGCTAAAAGCCACGATTAATTACATATTGTATACTATTTCAACGGTTTAATAGCTGGACTTAATTTGTCGTAACGGTGACAAGGAAGCGATACTGAGGTTGTGCGCAGGGTATCCATGTATATTATCTTGAAATCCGGGTTACGAATTCGGTTGCTTAGCAACTTCTGTAATTATACCTGGCAACATTGGAACAGCCAGTGTGGATGAAGCCTACCAGGGTCGGAGACCCTACTATATCGTTAAAGTGCCCCTCAGCTAATCTCTCAAAGTATTGCCTGTCTTCATACAACTGGATGTCTAGAGTCAACCCTCACATTGTATTTTTTTTTATGTCATCCCTATACATGAAATGTACGGGATGGGATCAGGTCAAAAGTCACGTGATTAAAGGTCAAATCGGCAAAAAATGCTTCAAAAAGTGTGTCCTCGTAGACGGTAAGTCGGATGAACTTCAAACTTGGTAGGTAGGTAGATAGGTCAAGGTCAAAGGTCACGGTTTCTGTTGCGCAGTGTATTGGTGGTTGGTAATGCATGGTGTCAGCATGACTTTTACATCATTGCCGTTTTCATGAGTATGACACGGTATTTCAACCTATGCAATCATGTTTTGACCTCATGTCTGATAGCAATGTTATTTTCTATGCGTTAGAACCTTCATTCAGTATATTTTACAGCGTAGCGTATGTCTACTACATAGTTGTACAGGAACACGAGTTGTTAATTCCTCGGTGAAACTATACGAAAAAATGTGTCCGCGACTGTACTGCAACTCAAGGAATTGCAAATGGCATACAACTGCTTGCAACTAGTGCCCTGTACAATCGGGGCGGGAGTGCGGCGCAGACAGTACTGCAACTTGGCTGCGTTGTACTGTGATGTACTGCCATTGGTCTGCAAACCAGAACGTGCAATTATATGCAAAACGTGCTGCGCTGTGCTGCGTCGATCGGTGAACGACAGCGAATGCTCACAACACTGTCGGAGCCTGGGCTGCGACGGGGCATGCAACGTATGAAGACTGTTCGACGATCTGCTGTGATCGTTTTGCGATGTACTGCTACTATCGGCGCATGTTTGCAGTCAGACATACCCACAAGTATATAAAAACCGCACAGCTGCTGGAAGCAGCCACTTGTCATATAGGACCAGGTGGTCTCAGATCCATCCCACCAGCCCATCCTCTTCGGCCTCAGTGAACTCCCGAAAGTTCTGTTTTGTCGAACCCAACAGGTCAACATCCTCTCCAGTGATAGAATCACCCCTACTGGCTGTCTCTTCTGTGTTTTCCGCCACAGAACTGGTGGTAGTCTCGGCGCTGTCCTGGGATGTCACGTAAGTTGGGGGACTGACCGGGTTTGTATCGAGAGTAGGCTGTGTGGTGGGAGGATGCTGACTTTGGGAGGCATCGGTGATTTCTGGCGTCTCCGTCGCAGGGGGAACAATAGTCACCTGGCTGTTGTCGGACCCTCTGGTTTTCCTTCCTTGTTTCGATTGTTTTGGCGGCATCATGGATTATATCAACAAACAACAGTGCAACTAGAAACACTGACGAGTGGTGGCTGTTGTATGAATAGTTGAAATCCGTGTGTGCAGTCGCCGTGCTGCGTCGTGCGGCAAACTTGTTGAGACTTGTTTGCAGCCGCTTTCAATCAGGCGCGGTAGAGAATACGTTGGGGGGGGGGGGGGACGGGGGAATACTAGTTTTCAGTAATTGCTGTGTCGTGTTGCGTATGTTCGCAGAACGTTCGCAGCACATTCCCACGCAGCGGCGTTTGAACCAGTTTTTATGGAGGTAAAAGATGTTCTCCGTACTGCGCTTGTTTGCTATTGTTCGCAGTACAGCGCCGTACGACGCAGCATCGCGCAGCACAGTGTAAGACTGTTGCAATATTTCGTATAGTCGCTAGTTTAGACGCAGATCGTGTTGGGAATGTTCGGTGATTAGCGCGGTAGATAACAGCATTGTTGCAGCACATCGGCGAACAGACTGCAACCAGTTGCAAGGTATTTCTAGTTGCAAGCGGTTACTTCATGTGCTCCGGTGCGCGACTCGTCTGCAACTAGTCGCAAACTCAATGCAACTCGACGCAGTCCGTGCGGAGATGTAGCAAACATTTTCAAAATGACCCAGTTGCAAGCAGTCGCAGTACGCAATTTGCTATAGTGTGACCGAGGTATTACGTATTGTGAAGATAAGAGCAAACACAACGCGCTTTTCAGGGAATTCAAAACATTCAGAGGGACTGCGCGAGCGAATCTTAAGAATACTTTGAAGCGCACACATTTCTAGGAAATAGTGACGTACAATCGATTTCTACGCACATGCAGGTATTTCTGCCATTCGACGCATATGCGTTATACTTCAGTACTGGATCACTAAGCTAAGTAATTTGAATATCCAGCACTTCTATCAACATCGGGCAATCTGAATCACTGATGAAAGTAATGCACAGCTCAGCGCACGTCGGGTTTACATAAAAATGATGTATAAATGACCATGCAAAACGATATGGATGAGATATTCAACTTCGTAATTGCATACTTGTTAGCTCTTTTACACGCATGTTACGGTGTTATGGTCGTTTATTTAAAATAGTAACAAACCTTACATACACATACTAGAAGTAGCTAGATATGTTTGCGTGCATATAAAATGAGGAATATTACCACAAAGTCAGTACAAGGAGGCTGCAGTGTATAATAGTCCATTAGAGGACACCGTAGAAAATATCCTTCGTTACAGCTCTGAAAAATGGCCTTTTGGAGACCCAGATTGTGTTAGATTGGACCTAATGTTATAACTCTGAATTACCCTTGAACAGAGGTTCCTACCGTTAAAATATGCGAGATATTCACACTGAGATTTCTCGATCAGATGAAATGATTTACAGTTAACATTACTCTCAGTCTTTGTTAGGCTGTAATATCAATAAAAGCGTAGCCAAATTTCTTCCGAACATTCAAGTATTGTACGTGTCAAAATCATAATTTTTGACGAAAAAACGATGTGTCTACGGATACCTTAGGTATCCATTAGGTTGTTTTTTGACCTGATCCTGCAACAACCAAAAAGAAGTTCTGACACCGAATATGTAATCTTGTGTCAAGTTTTGATTTTTCAGTATAGAGACAAGAAAGAAATAATATTAAGTTGGTAAAATTTTTTTAATATCAGAGAATATGAGGAAGATTTTATCTTAAACTTTGTGGATGGAGAGTAATTCCAGTACTGATTTAAATACTTTGTATTGGGATAATTCTTCTTTTTTTTTAATTTAGGCACTTTCACAATGTTATCGTTTCTTAAAAATATGTATTCATTTACTTTGAAATTATCAGAAATTATAGGAATGTCACAAATAGTGGTATGATATTCTAAAGTGAAACGGTGACTCTTTAACCCTAACTTCGTTCCTTGTTCATTTAAACGAACGAACACAAAACTGCTGTAAACACGCTTAGAAGGAAAAAGATGATAGAGCTCATTGAACTTTGTCACCCACATAATTCCATTGTTATGAGCGCAACCAACGAAAACGTTAATTAGTTATTTTTGTTTTGTTTTATTAAGTTACTTCGTCTATGGCTGCAACAGTGTCACTTCAGTAAAACTATGGGAAATCGGTAGTATGGCGGGGGGGGGGGGGGGGTTGTTGGGGCTTCAGGCCATGATATTAGATTTTTCTCTATACAGAATGGAAATGTGTAATTTTCCAATTACTTTGTAAAATGTCAGAGAAATCTTACTCATTTGATCATAATTAGTATAATCAGTATATTCAGGAAATTATTTAAAGTTTATATTGAAATGTCAATGTAATAAAAGTTGCTGTGATATCTCTTACATTATCGATTGAAAATGATATTTGAATATTATTGGTTTAATTCACGATTCCAGAATATAGCCTAGGAGCATAAAATATAAAATAAGAATGTTATCACAAAGTCAGTACAAGGAGGCTGCAGTGTATAATAGTCCATTAAAGGACACCGTAGAAAATTTCCTTCGTTACAGCTCTGAAAAATGGCCTTTTGGAGACCCAGATTGTGTTAGATTGGACCTAATGTTATAACTCTGAATTGCCCTTGAACAGAGGTTCCTACCGTTAAAATATGCGAGATATTCACACTGAGATTTCTCGATCAGATGAAATGATTTACAGTTAACATTACTCTCAGTCTTTGTTAGGCTGTAATATCAATAAAAGCGTAGCCAAATTTCTTCCGAACATTCAAGTATTGTACGTGTCAAAATCATAATTTTTGACGAAAAAACGATGTGTCTACGGATACCTTAGGTATCCATTAGGTTGTTTTTTGACATGATCCTGCAACAACCAAAAAGAAGTTCTGACACCGAATATGTAATCTTGTGTCAAGTTTTGATTTTTCAGTATAGAAACAGGAAAGAAATAATATGAAAGGGAAATAAGGCGTATTGTTTTACAGAAAACAACCATACATTTGAAATCAGTTTTTTTCAAGGTAGAATGACAGATTATTCAAAATGAGGAAGGACCGTACTTTTCTTTTCAAGAAATAAGTTTCTCATAGATAGAAATTCAGTTATCTGTTGCTCAACAATAATTTGTTCACCCAAACTTTTCAAGATTCAAATGATGCATCTTACGTTACTCACCACAAGCATAATGCTTTCAGGAGGTGAAGCTCTTGCATATGTTCGTTGGTGAGACTGAATGGTTTAATAATGATTGAAGCTATTTTCTTCGTATGCCATGTTGGTATATTCTAAATGCCCTATTTCCCTTTAAGTTGGTACAGTTTTTTAATATCAGAGAATATAAGGAAGATTTTATCTTAAACTTTGTGGATGGAGGGTAATTCCAGTACTGATTTGAATACTTTGTATTGGGATTATTCTTTTTTTTTTTTTAATTTAGGCACTTTCACAATGTTATCGTTTCTTAAAAATATATATTCATTTACTTTGAAATTATCAGAAATTATAGGGATGTCACAAATAGTGGTATGATATTCTAAAGTGAAACGGTGACTCTTTAACCCTAACTTCGTTCCTTGTTCATTTAAACGAACGCACACAAAACTGCTGGAAACTCTCTTAGAAGGAAAAAGATGATAGAGCTCATTGAACTTTGTCACCCACATAATTCCATTGTTATGAGCGCAACCAACGAAAACGTTAATTAATCATTTTTTTTTCTTTTATTAAGTTATTTCGTCTATGGCTGCAACAGTGTCACTTCAGTAAAACTATGGGAAATCGGTAGTATGGCGGGGGGGGGGGGGGGTTGTTGGGGCTTTAAGCCATGAGATTAGATTTTTCTCTAAACAGAATGGAAATGTGTAATTTTCCAATTACTTTGTAAAATGTCAGAGAAATCTTACTCATTTGATCATAATTAGTATAATCAGTATATTCAGGAAATTATTTTAAAGTTTATATTGAAATGTCAATGTAATAAAAGTTGCTGTGATATCTCTTACATTATCGATTGAAAATGATATTTGAATATTATTGGTTTAATTCACGATTCCAGAATATAGGAGGATAAAATTTAAAATAAAAAATTAAGTCGAAACTATGGAAGGGGGGGGGGGGGGTTAGATTACATTTTTTCTTCGTGATTGACGGTGACACATTGAGTTCTTTTCGTTCTTTGTTAGTTTCAACGAACGCAAACGAAAGAGCTCCGACAAGAGGTAGCTTAGTAAAATTTGTCATCTAAATAACTTCATCTTAATGAACCCAACTGTCATTTGAAATTAGAATGGCCACCAGTTTGTAAGCTGTTTGATCCCTAAGAGGACCATTTCTTGCCAAGATGAAAAACTAGCACATCAAGAAGCATGGTGTTTAGTGCTGCTGTTGATAGTCTAAAAAAAGTTTCCTCAATTTGCGGTGCGAGCCACTAATTATACAATATGCCACACGGTTTGGATGACGTGCAAAAAATCAGTGGAAGAATATGAAACATTGCAAATGTGATGCGAATTTTATTTCTCAAAATGAAAATGTTACTTAGCAAAAAGGAAAGTCCAGCAATAATTTATTTTGTTTCCCCTCATACAGTAAAACTACCATCACTTAAAAACAAAAGACATTTTTGTGGAAAAATTTGGCTTCGAAAAGCAAACTTTGCACCAATTTACATCCGAGTCCCGGTTTCTGAAGCACAAACAAGAAAGGGGTATAAGGACAGGGGTATTCATACTGGCAAAATCAATGTTTGAGCCATTTCGGGTGAAAAGGGTAACTTTACATCTTTCTTTTGTTCTTACTGCACAAACAATTAAAGACGACAAAGAGTTGCCTTCAAAGCTCCATTCAATAATCAACTATTTTTTTTCTCAAAACAAGGACCACTGGAACTACCGACAAAGGTAGCTTTGTTCATCAAAGGCATTCAGCTGCCTTTGGTGTTCATTCTGAATGTGCCGACCAATTTGAAAGGAAACATCTTCCGATGAGTAAATCTCAAAACGTCTGGAAATTTTCAGAAAAGAGAAACACAATGTCGTTCATTATGGAAAAACCTTTTATTGCACAACTGAAATGGAAAATGACATATTAGCAAAAGTAAGTAATGGCTGAAATTAAATGAACCAACTATCTTCAGTTGTCACAAGTGAAATAAATTCGCATAAATGTGTGGTACGAAAATGTGTGGTAATAAACCTTTTGTGGACATGAAATATTTCATCTAATAATATTAATAGAGCCTGAAACCAAGTGATGTGCTCACAAACCAAGTCGTATAGGATATAATGACCAAATGACAAAGAAATGAAGAATTCAAAACCATTTAACATGAACATCACCAAGCACCCCTTCCACCTCCATAACCCGCCCCTCCATGCCAAACCCCCTCCCCTACCTCCAACCTTTGTCTTTCATGTTATGAAAGGTCACTGAAACACAGCATACATAATTTTGCTTTATATTTCCCCAAATCCAAATTTTCTGAGTCAGTTCTGATAAATAAAGTGACTGAGTCAGTATGACATGCTCTTGGGAATGGAGGGTAAGCTACTCAGCAAATAATATTTCCAAAACCTTTTGCCAAAGGACATTCCAAACAGCTTTTGATGAGTATTACATGACAAAGGGAGCTACCTGTGCAATTTGACACCTCTACCAACGCTGTGCAATTACACATAACCACCGTTGTGGTTCTGTTCTATCTTGCTTTTTCAATATAAATACCAAATACACAGTGACAGAACGTTTGAAATACAACTGCCGTCAGCAGCTGCATGTTTCCCAGTGCAGTCCTTAGTTGTGTCAAATGTGGATATGTGGAGGTTCTGAGCAACAAGGAAAGGCTGCAAAAGGATCACAAATTAATGAGGACTGAAGAGCTTTACAATATTGTAGCCAAATTCTTTATATTGCTACTCATTTTAAAAATAAATCCTAACTAATGTAAGCATTCACCTTACATGATAAAATTGACAAAGCAACTTGAGGACAAAGAAAGCATACAGTGAGTGCTTGTCCTTAATTCCACTGCAGCATGTCTCAAAGACAGCATGTCTTGAAAACAGCATGTCATGTCTACAGCATGTCATGTCTACAGCATGTCATGTATACAGCATATCATGTCTACAGCATGTCATGTCTACAGCATATCATGTCTACAGAATGTCATGTGTACAGCATATCTTTAACAACAACAGAAGTGGCAGTGTGAAGTCATTTATATCCCCTTTACAGCTTTTGAAACTGAAGACCACACAGCTCAAGCTAGGATACCTTTGTCAGAAGCCCTAATGTAGAACAACACCTTGTGAATATATATGAATGTCTTGAATACTAATTACACATTTGATTTCACTTAATTGCACATGAAGTTTCATCTACCCAAGCACATGCTGGGTTTCTAAAGGATACAAAAAAAAATATTTAAATATACTTTTAAACATGAATTTGATTGATTACAAGAAAACCATAGTGAGTTACAGATTCTAAAGATCCCATCACAAAGTTAAGAATGACTAAATCTTAACTGGCTCTGAATTCCACAAGGATTCAAAGACACAGAAGAAACTGACGGTATCAAGATAACTAGAGACATTGCTGACATGATCATAAATAATGGACTAACACAATAGTGATAAGTCAGAGAATTTGCAGCCTTTTCAATATAACACAAAAAAATTAAATGAAAACAAAAGCATTGAGTAGTGACATCCAAAACAATTATGCTTCCTTCCTCTAACTGGTCACCTTTTTTCAAAAGCTGCCACATCTTGGCTCTATAATGACCTTTGGACTTCCACAGAAAATGATAGCGAAGTTTAAGTTAATGTGGTTCATCCAGCAACTATTTATAAAATCAGTTTAGATTTCTTCCTGGAGATATTGCGTGTACAAGCTGTTTTTATGATTTGTTCCCTGCTTAACTAAAGTATCATACTAACCCAATAAAAAGCATTCATTTCTTGCACTCAATGCACCTAGGTCTATGAGTGTACACAGCATAAGCCTTCTGTTCTTGAGATACTGTGTTTACAATGGTATTTGTAATTTGACTGGTGTTGACCTTTAACCTGAAGCCAAAATCACTAAGCTTTTTGTACATAGAGCAGTGCACCGACATATCAAATATGAGATCTGTCCAAGTTGCCCTAAATGAGACATTGTGTTTACAAGGATTTTTTTAATTAGGTCACTTTGACCTCAAATGACTATTGACCTCCATAAGACACAAAAGCATTCTTGAACTCAATTCGTAACCTCCACATACCAAACGGGAGTTCAGGCCAAACTTGATGGGGTACTGTGTTAACAAACAGGTATCACAATCACACATATGCACACATACACAAACATGCCAGGTTGACTGGAATGGTTGCAATATTCATTGAAACTAAAAGTAAGAGTGCAATATTACTTCCAGTGAGTACTGATTTACCTTATGTATTAATTGCAAATTCCATACAAACTGCAACAAATCGAGAGGTTTCAGTGGTTCTAGTGGAATTACTGATAACAAACACACGTTTCACTTGATATAGCTAGAGACAGCTTATAACATTAAGCAAGCTGGTCTTAGCCTGTACATGAAAGGGATTCCTAATAAGATGGAACTGATGACTGATTGCCACCCTGGGGGAGGGGTTTATGAGGATGTCTGTCTCCCCTTTGGAAAATTTTGCAAAAATGTAAGGTGGACTACATGAAAAATGGTTCTAAAACAGATGCTATATTTGAACTGAACATATCTCCAGTAATTCATATTTTTTAAGTAGTGATTTGATTTTTTTTTTCATTTTGCTTGAAATATTCATTTTTAGACCTCATCTGAGTGGGACTTATTCAGAATAACAATGTGACAAAACAGTGCACTGTTTTGAAGGTATTGGTAAGCTACTTCACCTAAATTCTGTGCCCTCTGTCATGGCAAAAGCAGTGACAACATATTCCTGGTCAATAGAGCTTAGCTGAGCTTGCCAGGCACAAGTATCAGCTGAAACTGTACAAATGGTCCAAAACCAAGATATCCAGAGATATACAAAGCTAGCAATACATCCTTGTAGATTACTTAGGAATGAACTGTATGATGTCAGAGAAGCATTCCTTAATTCCATGGCCATTCTGCTATCTCATTGACAATTCCAATGGAAGACTTCTTTCATGACCTACATCCACTTTTATGCTTTTAGATGTCTCACAACTTCTTATCCTAAGAAAAATGTTGAGTAATGAGGAAAATTTCCTGAATTTTTCAACATTTAAAAAAGGTTTCTGAGGGAGGGGAAGATGGTACACTGCCAGAAGCTACGCACCTGTTGTAAGGAGTCTAGGGAGAGGTAGAAAAAGTCTGATGCTCAAGTTTTGAAAAGCTTGGTTCACTTCATACTGGTATCTGAAAGTTTATCACTGAGGAAATAGTATTTTCTACCAACAGCCTTCATATCAACTGGTAACCTGAATTATGTTGCTTGATTTTCAAGCTATATTGATGACTACAGTCTGGGTGTCAGTAAGCTATATTGATGACTACAGTCTGGGTGTCAGTAAGCTATATTGAAGACTGCGGTCTGGGTGTCAGTAAGCTATATTGATGACTATGGTCTGGGTGTCAGTAAGCTATATTGATGACTATGGTCTGAGTGTCAGTAAGCTTTATTGGTAACTAAGGTATGGGTGTCAGTAAGCTATATTGGAAACTAAGGTCTGGGTGTCAGTAAGCTATATTGAAGACTGCAGTCTGGGTGTCAGTAAGCTATATTGATGACTATGGTCTGGGTGTCAGTAAGCTCTATTGATAACTATGGTCTGGGTGTCAGTAAGCTATATTGATAACTAAGGTCTGGGTGTCAGTAAGCTATATTGATAACTAAGGTCTGGGTGTCAGTAAGCTATATTGAAGACTGCGGTCTGGGTGTCAGTAAGCTATACTGAAGACTGCGGTCTGGGTGTCAGTAAGCTATATTGATGACTATGGTCTGGGTGTCAGTAAGCTATACTGATGACTATGGTCTGAGTGTCAGTTAGCTATATTGATAACTAAGGTCTGGGTGTCAGTAAGCTATATTGATGACTACGGTCTGGGTGTCAGTAAGCTATATTGGTAACTAAGGTCTGGGTGTCAGTAAGCTATATTGGAAACTAAGGTCTGGGTGTCAGTAAGCTATATTGATGACTATGGTCTGGGTGTCAGTAAGCTCTATTGATAACTATGGTCTGGGTGTCAGTAAGCTATATTGATAACTAAGGTCTGGGTGTCAGTAAGCTATATTGATGACTACGGTCTGGGTGTCAGTAAGCTATATTGATGACTACAGTCTGGGTGTCAGTAAGCTATATTGATGACTACGGTCTGGGTGTCAGTGATGTATCTAAGTTTTAATGCAACTTCTCCATCTTCATGTGTGACCCAATGATTATCGTCAAACATTTACAAAAAAATGATGAAAAAAGAGCAAAGACTTGTCACTTTTGAAGAAAGTTTTCTCAAACACTTAAATATTGCTAGAAAGTTAAACAACAAAGACCATGGAGGACAATAGACAAACAAAGTATCACGAGGCCAGGCAGCTTTCACCTTGGTGCTTAAAACCTCCTGATGGTTAAAGAAAGTATTTTCAGTTGCAGATGGATGAATGACTGAACACCTGTAACAATATGCGATCAATAAAATGAAACAAATACTAAAGAAATGCCAAACTTATTTGGAGTGGAGACTGACTCAAAATACGAAGAAAACTTGCAAATGCACAGACATTAGAGGCTGGAAAAATGCAGAAGGAAAAGCGGATGCAGGGATACACAGGTTGCACTAGAAGGACATTTAGTGCGCATTGGTCATAGTTGCCTGCGTTCATGCATTTTACACCCCAGTAAGATAACACCATTTGATGCTTAACTTATAACAGCATTTTGATAAAGCTTTGTTTATAGTTTCCTCTATGACTTTCATAAATTATGACCACAACTGGATGGAGGGCAATTAGTCTCAAGGGGTAGAGAAGAGGTCACTTTAATGTAAGAACTGTTTGATGATACAAGTTGCATCATTTGTTTTTGCTTTTTTGTTTTAGTTTTGCCTGCTCTGGACATTAAATGAATCTCTAGAAGTGCCACATTTTATTAATGTACCAAAACCAACCTTGCTGGGAAGGGTGTTGACTGCATTGAGTGGCAGTGATTGAGACTGAAAGCCCTTTTCTTGGTTTTCATCTAGCAATGAGTGTGAACACTGACATTTGACCCGTGCCTATGGGTCAACAGCTGGTTACTGCTAGAGATCCAAGCAGGAAGGTGAATGAAATATATTGCATTAAGTCATTGGAAAAACCTTTGGAGTCAACAGAAATTGCTGTTTTGTATATAAAAGTAAACAGAGATTGAGGCACACATGTCATGTGATAAGCATATGATTAAATACCTGTTTGTCCAAACACTGGTATATGAATGCACCACTTCACAACGTATTTAATACAGAGGAATACAGTTGGCATAGTGGAAACAACACTGCAAGCTAATCAACATCAAATGATACAGGACCTTAGTCAGAAGCACATATCTTCTTTTTACTTTACTCCCCATCAACAAGGTGAAAAAACTGAACTTTACACCTTTTTTACCTGAGAGCAATTAAATACAATATGTGCTCACTTTTTGACATAATTTGACATCATATGTCCTTTGACCTCCATGAAAATCAACAGAGACATTCTTTAAAACAGTGACTGTGAAAAGAGGGTTTTGAAATAAGATTTACTCCTTAGAGACATTAGCCTACCTAGCATCTTTTCAGACTTTAAGATAACCGACCTCAAGAGATCATATACTCTCATGAATACTTATAGGGATCATTTTACTTTCACTAAACATTACATTCATCCACGTCTGAAGAACATACTAAGAAATAATATGTTTATCAATTTTTCATACTTAACTGAACTTGTGAGAAAAGATATCAAATTTGATTTAAAATTGTTAAGTTGTTAGTCACAGGCTTCCTAGACCCTTGTGTGGTCACTTAACATAGTAAAATAACTGCCCTTCCAGGCATGAACCAATTCAAGGCCTGAATCATTACTTTGAGCTTCTGTTGACCACATGTGAAACTGCGACCTCTGCATAACATAAGCTGACACAGTCTACTCACAAAATCATACATAATGATGTGTACAAGTTTACACAACTTTACCTCAATGCTATATTGTGTAACCATGCGACTCATAAGTGATCATCTACTCGCTAGAGGATCAGGAAGGAGAGTCTACTTGCAAAGTTTGAGGCTCAATAAACTAAGATTTGTAGACACTGTGTGCACAAGAAAGTACACTGCACACAAGCATACATACATTTTCAGATGCCTTGGCCTGTGGAGACAAAAACCATCTAGCTGTTCAGTGACCCAAGTTACTAAGATTACTTTGTCTATGCTAAAGATTAAATGTGGCAATAAATAGAAATAACACAAATATGCAAGTAATTTAAACATGACCAATAACTCCAACATCTCTTGAAGATGATAAAGTAGGCCTGAGGAAGAAAAAACTAGCCCTGAGGAGAGAAAGATTAAACTGATATCAACCAAAGTTTTTAAACAAAAGGTTAGATGGTTACGCTTACTACGTTCAATGCATCTGCAAGATAGCTACAACCTCCACATATTGCAAAACTACACTTAAATAAAACAGTTCTCTTGTAAATGTCCAAACAAAGTATGTCTTGAGTACAATTCAAGATGATAATCACAAGTCTTATGCTAGGAAGGGTACGATCTAACAATGCACAACTGTGTGTACTAAACAACTGCATTTTGAGGATATCTAAAAGCTAAGAACTAAGCCAAATGAGAGTTGGCACAGTCATGTAGGGACAAGCGAGTGATGACATTGAAGTTTGTATATCAAATAACATTTGAAGACAGAAAGGTCACCCCTGCTTATGAAGAATTTTCTTTCCATTTATAAAAACCAAGTTGGAATCAATCAATCATCTTTGTCACAAGATTCCTTCATGTGACCCAGAGGTTGCGTCAAACTGGAATTTGGAAATGTCTTCCACTCATACCTCCATACTGTGATGACATTCATACCATATATATACAAAACCTCTTTTGGTAAGGATTGTGCTTTGAGAATACACTCAAATAGTTTCCTGGTCTCAAAATTACTGATACAAAACAAAAAGTTGGTCAACTTTCAAGACAGACTGATTTAGATTTTTTTGACATTTGATATCCAGACCAAACCAAAAAAAAAACAATATTGCTGAGAGAGAATGATCCAGTGTAATAACTTCATGGAAAGTTGAAGACTTTCCAAGGATTTTGTTTGTAGTATAATCAAAGGCATTAAGAACAACATCATGTAGCCCTTGCAATCTCAAACCCTATTTTCTTTCTTCTTCTAAGTGAAACTCAGTTTCACAATTTTGTTCATCTTTTATATGCTAAACATGAATCTAAGTAACAGTTCCTATAAGCTTACTGGGGTTATGCTGCTGAAGTGAGTCAGAGTTGTAACTCTGTTGGATCACTGTACTGTTCCCCTTGACCATGACGAATCCGGTGTAAGCTGCCTCTGACTGAAGGTACTGCGAATACAAGTTACGGGCACGGTGAAGGACTCTGTTCAAGTTGTGTTTGCGGACCATTCTGTCGAACAACATAGCCATCTCGTTGAAGTCCATCTTGTTATTAATGATCCTGTCTCTCTGCTCCAACAGCAAGGAGAGGCACAAGAACATCATAAAGGGGTTCCCACCACCAAAATCCTTGGGGTGGGGCAGGCCACGAAAGGGACTTTTCCTGGTCGGTAGAGGAGACGGACTCTGCCTCAGAGGGGAGGAGGAGGGAGATGGAGGATGATCTGTGACAGGCGATGACAAGGTGTGGGAAGAGCTGAAGTTACTGTTAGCTTGGAGAGATAGAGTCTGTGGAGGGCATGCACTGGTCCGATGCCCTTCCCCAAATTTAATAGGTGAATTGCTCTCTGGCCTTGTGTTGACTGTTGACATGCCAAGGTTGTCCTCCCTACAGTTTTCACAGTGGTCGCCAGTACAACTACACTCTACCTTAATGGAAACCTTCTGTGGGGAAATTTCTGCTGCAGATTTTGTTCTGTCTCTATGTTCTTTCTTATCCCTTGATAAAGATTCATCTCTGGAGGATGCTTTCTGCAATGAAAACTTGAACCTCCTCCTGTCGACTGTGTAGGCAGAAGGAGAATTTTGGCAAGGAGGCCCCTCTAGTGAGACCCCATCCTCTGGAGGAGGAGGATCAGGAGGGAGAGAACTCCACATGATCTCCATCATTCTCAAAGCATCCTGGAAGGAGAACTCTCGCTTCAGTTCCAATAGCAGCCAACGATAGCAGAAATATAAATCATCAGCATTTTCGTTTTTTAGGTACTCGTAGAATTCCGCATCTACACAACGTATCAGTTCGGTCAGGTGGAGAAATTTCACAGACATGGCTTTACCATCAGGAAGGAAGCTGCCCTTGAGCCTCTTCATCAGGCAACAGAAGCACATGTAAGCCTGTGCTTCATCCTCTAACACATAAAGTATAGGAGCTGCAAGATCACTCATTCCTTGGCAGTAGGAGACATCAGGATGAGCTAAAGAGAAAGTGGTCAGAATGTTAAATAATTTGAGGCTATTTGGGTTATCTTCACCAGCAAAAAACCCTTCTTGCCTGTCAGTTCTATTCACATCTTTCATCACCATATTTCGTATGTGTACATTTTCATCCCTCAAATCGGAGAGCAGTTTCTTCTTGAGCAGTTTGTACTCATCCGTTTTAGTCCGAACGTAATCCAATCTCTCATTGCCTGTCATTCCCTCTGGATAGACATTAAGCAGATGGCGCCACACCACTTTACGCAAGGATGAACCGACTCCACCCTGGTAGACACGCAACCTCAGCTCATGAGGTTTCTCTAGACAGCCCAGATAGTTCAGGTACGTCAGAAACTCTTGGTCATCTAGCGGTGGTTTTGGTAACTCATACTTTTGGTCCTCAACTGCACTCTCCTCCTCCACCGTTTGAAATATCTTCTGGACTCTGCTGATGGTCCGGCCAACTTGTGTGACAAGGGAACCAACGAATGGAACATACCTTCGATCACTTGAATTCTGAGGTACATCTTGACCACCGATTACATCCCACCCTTCCAGGAGACCTTTAACAAAACAACAGAAGTAAAAAAAACTTAACACAAGAAAGTCCTGGTAGCAAATGAAACATTTGTGGAAGGTGAATGCACTGAACAGAAAAATTCACTGTTCATATGCAATGTGGCTTTGTTATGGTCCACT